>JANZXV010000211.1:7293371-7324122 GCA_027576455.1 Erythroxylum roigii | reverse complement strand
CACTAATGTTATTCTAACATTATATAATCATACAATATCCAAACTCTCATTCTTTCTTATAAATTCTCCAAAATTTCAAACCTTCGGGTCTATTTTTTATGACCAATTAGATAATGCAAATGAAGTAATTTGACAATACTCTCTTTTAGAAAATTGTTCTCCTATCTTTTAAGTTTCTAATGATACCAATATCATTCAATTTGATTCAGTAATCTGAAAGTTATATCCCAAACATTTTCAGATTCTTCTTATACTGAAACAGTATCTTGTACTCAAATTTAATTCAAAATATGGAATTCTAGAAATAGAATTAAAATTTGATTTCTTCAGAAAATTTGTAGCCCTATGTCTCTAGTTTACTCCAAAATAAAAATCACTTCATTTGGATAACTATAAAAGAAGTTATAGATACAAAAGGAAGGATGTTCGGGGTGCAAAAACCTCTCAAGCGAGTTGTTTAACCCAACTAAGATTAAGTCACAGGCGTGCAACCATAATGCACGCCCGTGCATGCCAACAAACAAGTCACGGTCGTGCAACCTTAATTCACGGTCGTGCAACCTTAATACACGGTCGTGCACACCCAATCTCCAAAACTAATTCCCGTCCCTATTTTTATCACTCAATCTCTCCCAAATAATTTTAGATGGCTAAGATTTTTAGTGGAGATGTAGATCAATGTGTTTCGAGTCTAATGGTTCAAGTCTCATGTCATTTGAAGGTTTGGAGAAGAAGATATGGCCAAAAGATCAAGGGATGTTTGTGTTTGTCTCCAGCCATAGAAGTCACGATCGTGCAGGAGCACGATTGTGAGTTTCTAACGCATTTCAAATGTCACGATCGTGCAAGAGCACAATCGTGACTCTCAAACTCTTTAGAAAAGTCACAATCGTGTAGAAGCATGATCGTTTTTTTTCCTAGTTCTTTACAAATGCTTTTCTTCCTTCTTCCTTCTTCCGAAACCTCAATTTTCTTCTTCTTTTTCTTTCATTCTTTTTCTAAACCCAACCTTTCTAATCTATATTTTTCCTTAATTTCACTTCATTTTCGACTCCCATTTTAGCTCCAAGCATTCACAAGCAGATCAAAAACCATGAATCAACACAAACATCAAAAACTGAATCTCATTCACATATGTTCTGTGTTTTTCCTTCATTTTTTTTGCAATTCCATTTTTACGCATTTTCTTCATTTTCTTCCTCTCACTTTCATTTTTGTCATTCTTTCTCATATATAGATATTACTTTACACCTATTCTTTAACTCTAACTTCATTTTTTTTGTCATTCTTAAAAACACTCAAAATGCTCAAAACAGAGCATACACGTGTGTGTATATATATAAACTCTTCTCCAAAAAAAATTTCTGCACTCATTTCATTCCTATTTTCGTTGATCTTTCAACTAAAAATCATTTCAAAACATTCTTATGACATATATCAAATACGTAAAAACCACAAATCCATATTTTCATCTTAAACCCACGTTATTCATATTTCTACCACTTATAAGGATTTACATAATACTTACTTGATAAAATTCCAAGTTCTTCAAAATCTCAGGAAGCCCTAACTCTTCTTACATCCACGTACATCATCTTGAATGTGGATTGGGTTAGGTTTTCTTGAGGCAAATGAAAGAAATAACAAAGTGGATGCAACAATAGATAAAGGAAACCCAAGTGTATAATGTTGATGAAGGTTTGGTGAGAATTCGTGAGAAAGAAGAAGAAGGTTCGAGAAGAAAACCACTAAGAAGATATTTTTCAGTCAAGACAAACAGTGTCTTTGTCTTTCAAAGTTAAAGGAATAGTAGTAAATTTTTTAAGATCAACTTTACAAGTGACACTTGTCACTCATCCATCTTTTCAGGCTCTAACTAGTTCTCATTTAACTAGTCCAACCAACTCCAATATTTTTACTACAATTGTCTCCCAATTTTTTTTCAATATCATTTTCTTAAAAATTCTAAAGTCATCTATAAATTTCTCTAATATCATTTGTTTCTTATTTCTATTTCCTTCCATCAATTTACTTGCCAAATGGCACTTTTCCTACTCTAATAATATTCAACATTTTTTAAATTTATTCCTAAAATTCACCAAAATTTCAAAATCACTAAACACACTTTCCTATTAAATTTTCAGTACACATAATCCACAATTCTTAATAAAATCTCCTTTCACATATATAAGTTAATTATACCCAGAATGTCAATAAATGCATGTACAGTTATTTTAATGTGTGCAAAAATCCAAATCCATGTGTGTATATGCTAACAATATGCATGAGCATAAAAATGCACTTTTCTTAATCTCTCATTGATCTCACATGTACTGTATTTTTTGGTTCTAACTCTTAATATGGGAACGAGATGTTACAATTCGAGTAATCTTTTGTTATTCAGAGTAAATAACTTTGGCTTTTAGAAAACCTTATGCTTTGCTTTCTTCTTTTGCATATTCAGAGTAAGCCCAACAACAAAGGAATTTTTTATGAACGATGCTAACTAAGATGAGAATATTCAGAGCAACAGATGAGTTTGATTATTTCCCTTCTTTAGTTAATTGGTTCCTCATAAAATTTTCATCTTTATTAAATGCACTTGTGATTGGTTTTAGATTGTATTTGCTCGTAGTTGATTGTTTGTCTTTTAGATGCTGGGATTTCAGTTTTTTAGTCTTCACCGAACCATTAAAAGTTTTAAGTTCTTTTGTGTTTACAATTTTTAATATTTTGTTTGTTTTTGTTTTAATTGTCTAGTACTGTATTTTAGTATTTTGCAAAAACCTAGTTGCTATTATTGGTTCAAATTTTGGAACATCAAATTTGGATTTGCTTATAGATTTGTGATTTTCACAGTCATTTTGTACGGTGCATATTTTTGGGATTTAAGATCAATCTTTGTTTCCTTTCTCGAGTAATGTTATATTTGTTTAGGGGCCTATTGGATTGGTTGTGTTAGGCATTAAGGTAGGAGTTGTGACTTTAACTTCTGATGATAGAACAAGGGCAGTCTTTCAGTTAGTCTCGGGTCTAGGAGAAGACAAGATGTTGACAGATTACAAATAGGTTCTTGGAACATCGGGACTCTTCTAAGGAAGTTTTTGAAATTAGTAGAGATTTTAGACAAATATAAGATTTATATAGCGTACATTTAGGGGACAAAGTAGATTAGGGCTAAAGTAAAAGATATTAATGGTTCAAACTTTGGTATTCAAGGTTCAAAAATGATATAATGAGTTAGGTATCTTTGTTGTCAAGGAACTCGTGCATCATGTTGCGGGGGTAAAGAGGATTAATGATATACTTATGTCCTTAAAGATTATAGTAAAAGTCTTTACTTTTAATGTAGTGTGCTTATACACCTCAAATAGGGTTAAACGAACAACTTAAATGTCAATTTTGGGAAGAGCTATATGAAGTGATTCAACAGATACCCCTTGACGAGAGAGTTATTTTAGGAGGAAACTTTAATTGTCATATGGGGGTAATCTTAAACAGATATTCATGGACTCATAGTTGTTTTGGTGTCGGTGATAGGAATGATAGTGAGACTGCTTTATTAGATCTCGTGGCAACATTTGTGTTGGTGATAGGCAACTTTAAGAACAGAATCACGAAAACTTAAATTGACTACTTCCTCGTAAGGTACAGTGATTGACCTAGTTGTAAGGATTATTGGTTATAGACCTTATAATTAAGGGTTGGAGAAAGAAGAGAAGTCCTAGGGGATATACTAGATTCAGATGGAGGAATCTAAAAGGAGATATGGTGGAACAACATAGGGATAAAGTAATATATGGAGAAGAATGGAAATTAGACAGTGACGTTAACCAGATGTGGGAGAAAGTAGCAACTGTTTTAAGGAATATAGCTAAAGAGATATTGGGTGTTTCTAAAGGGCCTAGGGGTAGTAAGATGAAGTCTTGGTAGTGAAATAGAGAAGTACAAGGAAAGGTTAAGGTCAAGAAGGATTCTTGTAAAGATCTATTGGTTAGCATCACAAAAGAGAGAGAGTAGGGCGAGTCCTAGAGTAGAAGTAGTAGAGATAGATTTGGTCTTTGTAAAGGAATTTATATTTTAAATAGACCAGTTACCTTTGATTATAAATTAAAAGTTGACAAACAAATTATTGTTTAAAAGGGATTTAGAACGAGACCATTCACCCATAATAAAAAATAATAATATTTTTAATAACAGAAAATTTACTGACGATCCTTACCTTTTGTAGAAATCCTAGTTTTAATACCAAATATAGCAAAACATAAATCCCCAATTATTTACTTATATGGAAGCTCTCTCCGTCACAATATATGATGGGGTTATCTTTGACAAGCCTATTTATTACCATCTTTGTTCATGTAACAAGATTTTATCCATCCATATGTGATGGCAGCCATCATGTGATGATCTTATTAATACTTTTTTTAAATCTTTGCTTTCAATTTCTTTGTACCTAATTTTCCTTTTTATTCCTTGTTCTATATTCTGTAAATCATCGTTTCTCCCTTCTTTTGTTGTTCTTCCTTTACCTTTTGCATAGTTTATTAGAACTTGAAGTTTTTCATTAAGGAACCAAAACGAGGAAAATAGTCTTTATCTAAAAAAAGAACTTGCTAATTCCATATGATGCCATTTCATTTAAAAAAAATAGTCGGCAATAACAATTTTCAATTGACACGAGTTTTGGTCATAATAATTTGTTTTCTAATTTGACCATATTTTTCAAGGTTTTAATTCTTTCCCTATAAACAATCTTCATGGTCCTCTCATTTAAATTCCACTTTACCTTTATTGGCATGTAAGGAGGGTCATATTTGCTAGGAAATACCAAGAAAAATTCCCTCTTTATATGATTAAGATGTGCTATAAGAAATTAAGGAGAGTAAGTGAAGAACAAATAATACCATGATTTTTAACGTGGAAAACCCTCTCATTGTGAAAAGGGTAAAACCACGGGACCTAAGGTCCAAATATATGCTTCTACTATAAAAGTAAGAATATGATGATTTTCTTGAGCAAGTGTTTCTCTCGATCTTACTCAATTAGGATGGTTTACAACAAAACTCTCACTAATTTGGTGGAACTCTCTTTCTTACAAGTTTAAGAAATAAGATGTTTTCAAACTTCTTCACTTAAAGTGGCTCTCTCTCTTACTTTGTTGAAGTGGATCTCTCATTTGTTGTTATAGGTGTGAAGTCCATCCTAGAAGTCCTTTATTTATAGATAGGCAAATGAAGATACTAGAAGGCGGTATAATTATCCATCTTCCAACTATTCTAGTTAATTGTTGATCTCCTAACTACTTTAGTTAATTACAAAAAATTATAGAATAAGAGAGATATTATCCTTATTGATATTTGTGGTATCCTACTAGCTATTAAGGGACTCTAATAAATCTCCCCCTTCCCGACTTAATTAGGGGTGCCACCATATTGACTCTTTGGCAATAATTGTCAATTTCTTGACTGTTCATCATATCCGGACAATTATCATCAATATGAGCCTTTTCAAATTTTAGAAGCTTCTTTTCTACTATATTTCGTATCCAATGATAATGGAAATCAATATGTTTTGAGCTACCGTGAAACGTTGAGTTCTTGGCTAGGTGTATTGCATTTTGATTATCGTACGATAGAAGTTACTTCTCTTGCTTTTGGACCAATTCAAGCAAAATATTTTTCATCCACAACATCTCCTTACATGCTTCGATTGTTGCAATGTATTCAGCTTCATTGATAGATATTGCAATAAACTTCTAGAGCTTATATTATCATGAAATTGCTCTTCCTGCAAAGGTAATCAAGTGTCATTTAACATTGGCATGTCTGAACCAAAACACAAGAACCTCTTGAATGTAGCTTGGAGATACCAAAGTATTCATTTTACATTGACCTAACGCTCTTTTCTTATATTGGATAAGAAACGACTCACCAAACTATAACACAGGCAATATTGGGCCTTGTACAAGAAATGAACAATTGCAGCGTTGTATATGACATAGTTTGTACAAGGCCCAATATTGCCTGTGTTATAGTTTGGTGAGTCGTATAACACACTATGAATGGCAATGGATTTTCACTTTTCCGACCTCATCAAAGCTTCAATGGTTTGATTCTCAAAGAATAGGACATCTATACTTCTCACTGTTTTCTTAACTATTGGATCCTATAATTAATAGCCGAACTCAATCTTTCAGTGAGCCAAGGTAGATACATTGTTTAGTCTTTTACTTAGGTTTAGGTTGCTTATTGTTAGGAATGTAGCCGAATGCTCAACAACTGAACACCTTTAAATGGTTGTATGAGACCTTCTTGCCTGACCATACTTTCTTTATGATATCTCTATGCAAAGGCCCTGATGGTGAAATATTCATAATATCAACGATAGTCTTCACAGTTTCTCCTAGAATGTATTTGGTAGTTCGGCATGGGAAAGCATGCATCAAACTCTTTCTACAATAGTTTGGTTCATTCTTTCAAATACACCATTTCAAGCCTAGTCCCATTTGTCTTACATATGTTTCAAAAAGATCACAATACTCTCCATCGTTATCAGCTTAGATACATTTTAATTTTCTGCCCATTTCTCGTTCTACTCTTGCATAGAACTCCGTGAATGCCTCAATCACTTGGTCTACTAACTCCATTAACTCCAACAAAGATAACTAAGCTTTTTGTAAATGGTCATCAATAAAGGTGAAAAAGTATAATGCACCTCTAAGTGATTGAGTGATTTAGGAGCCTTAACATGTGACTTACGTGGATACCAAATTTTTAAAAAAGGTCTATTAAATCAGGTTATTAGTATTTTGAGAGAAATTTAATGTTTGGTAAGGCCAAATTATATAAATTATAAAATCTTAAGATTTATTTTAAATACTAATAAATATTAATATTTAACTTAAATTTTAGTAAAAGTTTTTAAGGGCAAGAAACAAATTCATCCCATAACGATCATACGCTGAAGCTTTCACTTTGTCCACCACGCCGTGAGACATGATTAGGCTATCCATTATGACAACAGATAGTAGGTCGTTCTTCTTTCTTTTGTCTTTTACCGTTCAATCCCTAATTAATACCCAACAAGATAACTTAGGACATAAAAGGAAACTCAGAAAGGAAACTGGAACTGCAAAAAGAAGCTGGAAGTAGTTGAAAATGACAGGAATCGTGTCTTATCATGTTTCAATTCAGTCAATTAATTTAATTTGTCAAAATTATTACGATATTTAAAAAATTCAAATATATTAATCTGGTCATCGTCACACGCGAAAATCCTTAATCCTTATCCCACTGCGGCACCGCCTTACGTAACCTATTGTGGAACACGGGTGCTCCCTAGTTAGTTTATAAGCTGGCTTTTTTGTCATCATTTCATGACATACAACTGCCGCCTTTCGGCGAAGTCATTGTCGTGGCAGTTTCTGTTTCTGTGTCTGTGATTGGAGACCACGCGGGCTTCTGTTTGGTCTATGATCGGTAACAAGTGTCGACGTCTAGTGTTTCCTGCCTCTGATTTATTTTTATTTACTTAATTTCATTTTCAGATGTAAAAAATTCAACTCTAATGTCTTATAAATAATTTACAATTGAACTGTAATGGGTCATAAAGTCAAATACTGGTATAATCATTCATTTATCGATCAATTATCACATCCTTACGTAATGGAAATGGAAATCATATAGAATTTCCTTTTTGTCAAAACATGAAATGAGGAAAGTCCCTCTCTGCACTTTTCCAAAATCAGGATTTTGTTTGTGTGCTTCCTGCTCATAGTCATTGATGTTAGCTTCTTAGCTTAGCTTGTCTTGGCTTAGCGTGGCTGGATTTATTTCGATTGCCAATTAGGGTTGCAATCTCCAGACCCTTCCTGCTACTCATTAATCCCTATTTCTCAACAATCTTCGTTAGGGTTTAGTTATATACTATAACTCTCTTGCTTCCTCCTCTATGATGTTTTGGAAGCTCGCCGGTATCTCTGCTTCTCCTGTAAGGGATTTTTTTTCCATCCACAGCGTCTCTTTTCGTTCCTTTAGCTTTTTGAGCTTCGCTCGTCAGTGGTTTTGTTTGTTTATTTGCTTTATTGGTCGATTTTCCAACTTTTAAATGGTCACTTGCGGGGTTTCTCTTTCGCTTCTGCTTTCCTTTTAGTCTGGATTTATATCATTGAAAAGAATTTCTGAATCTCATTTTACCATTTTGGGTTAGGGATTTGGGATTAAAGATACACTAAATGGGAGTGGGAGTACTTTGGTTACTTTTGTGGCTGTGTTAATTCAATGGTTCAGCTAAACATGTTTAGTACCAATCAAAAGTACTTGATCAATAACTGCATGCATTGCTTACCTGCTCTCTGTTGTATTTACGTGATCTGCTGTTTATTTTGTAGGTCGAGTCCATATTGGACAAAGAAAACTTCACCTTAGAAGAACTTCTGGATGAGGAAGAGATTATTCAAGAATGCAAAGCTTTAAACAGTCGTCTCATTAACTTGTAATTTCCCTTCATTACTACGTGTCAACTCTATCCTGTTGTTTTTTTTTACCATTCCATCCTCGCAGGGACGTTGTGTTAATCATAAGTTCTTGTTTGTAGTCTACGAGACAGCGCGCAAGTGGAGCAGTTACTCCGGTACATCATTGAAGAACCACAGAAGGATGCTGACAGTAAACGAGTGTTCAAGTATGTGTTGCTGACTTTAAAGCTAAAAGGAAACGAAGCGTTTTTCTCTTTTTAACTTTATATATTACTACCCATGTGAAACTTTGGATTCTTGTTCTGAGGATCTACTTTCATTTTAGGTTCCCCTTTATTTCTTGCGAGATATTCACATGTGAAATTGATGTTATTCTGAGGACTCTGGTGGAGGAAGAGGAGGTGGATTTTTCGTCAGTTGCGTTGTGCAAGTTTTGCGCACGATGGTTGTTCTGACTTTTTGTCGTTGATTCGTTTTCTATTGCAGCTGATGGACTTATTTTTCTCATTCTTAGAGCCAAGCAGGCCTCACAGTGCCTTACTGGCTGGTTATTTCAGCAAGGTATATTAATTGCTTTGAGTTTGGTTTATATGATTTTCAAATATTCTCTTCTTAATTCTATTTTTTCTAATTGTTGTAGGTTATTATTTGTCTCATGTTACGGAAGACAGTACCCCTTATAAATTATGTTAAAGTGAGTAAAATTCCTCTTTTCTTGGCTTTGTACTTGTTCAACTTGTCTTTTTTTTTGTCATTGGATACTGTTTTATCTCTGCCCACTACATACACATCTATCAGGTGTTGAGACATGTTCGCAGATTTTGGAAGTTGATTAAATTCATTTACGCATTTCCTTGTTTTGCATTGTCTATTCTAGATTTTGAAGTTCTTCCCTTCCTGTGTAATTTCAAACTTTGATTTTTGAAACTAGAACCCCGGTTACCAATATCTTGCAGGTCAATTGATTGTGAATACTTATTTTTCACCATTTACTTCACATAGACTTGTTATAATGTTAAAAGAATATTCTAATATGTCATTCCCAATATTATATGGTTGTGGAGATGCTGTGCCTAATGTCCTGTCTAAACTTTCTAACATTATGGATTCTTGGGAGCCGTAATTTCATACTAAAAGTATACTCTGTTGAAAGATTCCCTGGCCTCACTTTTTTAATAAAACCTAAAGCTGAATTCTTTTCCCTCTGTCCTTGCAAAAGAGAGTGGATATTGAAAGTCAGCACCTGAAAACCTGGAACTAAATATAGTGTTCTGCACTGAGGCATAGTTAATATATTGCTAAGTTATATTAAAACTTTTGTTCAGTTTCTCCTTATTGTCATGGGCTTGAGATTTCCCTTCTGCCTTGACTGCATTTCCGAAAGCTGCTACCTTTTGGAAAGCTTCTATGATGCAAATATGTTTTGGTCTATATCTCCTGAAAACGTTCCTGGTTGAAATCTTTTTTTAATTAAAGATGCCAACCATATAATGAGCACATCACATAAAAAGTGAAGAGAGTTCTGAGATGGGTTGAAACTTTCCCGAGCACTAAATTCTTTCACTTGGTTTGTTCTCTTGGATTGATTTATTTGGCATGTATTATATGCTTGGGTTGAAGGCCCATTGGTTTACTAAAAGTCATTACTTTTCATTTATCAACTTGCTTTGTCAAACTGTTGGATGAATGCTATACTGGCTCTACTCTTGCGATGAGTTTGACTTTATTCATGATATCTTTAATAGGCCCATCAGGAGGTTTTCACCCAGCTTGTTGATTTAATTGGTATAACATCGATCATGGAGGTATTTGAATGGTTACTGTTGTAGTGAGGCCCTCTTAATAGGCGTCAGTGCATTTATTGGTTTATATGTTGAGAACTTGAGCAGGTTTTGGTTCGGCTAGTAGGTGCGGATGATCATGTGTATCCCAATTTTATTGATGTTGTGCAATGGTTAGCTGACAGCAATTTATTAGAAATGATTGTGGACAAGTTGAGCCCTTCTGTAAGTGAAATCATAATTCATGCAAGGCCAATTTGTATTTTAGCTATTCTTTCTCTCTCTCAACCTAATAACTGATCTAGGTTGGCAATTCCCTGCTGTAGGATGGATTTGTGATTTATTTTTTAATTAATTTGTGGAATCTATGATTCCTAAGTTTATTTGTCACCTGTTCACACACATCATAATAACAGTAATCAGAGCTATATTGTTTTTAGTACAAGACTGCTTTGGTTTAGTGGTGGATTTCTGCTGATCTAGTAATTTATCAAGCTTTATTCCCTTGCTTTTGATTCTGTTTAGGAATTGAAAACTAGAACTTTTGTTTGTAAGATTATCAGCGAGGTATCTGATAATAACTTCATAAACATAGAATGAATGAAGCCGACTTTGATTTACTATGCTTCCGAGCTGCAAGGAATATTTGTCTGATGACCACTCTTTGATAAACTTCAAAGAGCTAGATTATCTTGAATTGTTTTCATCACCTTGTCCATGCTTGTGCATAGTGCATAATAATCATGGGTGAAAACCTATGCTTATTAACTTTTCCTTGATTTTATCTCTCATGTTGTTACAAATTGAACAAAGGGTGGATGCACGAGCTCAATTACTTGTGGAGAATTAGGAACATAAGGCAATAACTAGCAGAGATCATATAGCTATTTGTGACTGGACATAATTGTGAAAATATATCAATGCTAAACATTAGACGTACTTAAACATATGCTGTGTAATGATCTAAGTACTTCCTTCTGTGATGAACAGAATCCTCCTGAAGTACATGCTAATGCAGCAGAAATACTTTGTGCAATAACTAGAAATGCTTCATCTGCCTTGGCTGATAAACTTTCTAGTCCAAGGTTTGTTAATTCTCTCTTTTGGATATACAGTCATTTTTAAGTTAATGTCTCTGTGTTCCTGTTTTCCTGTTCACTATGCTGAACTTTGAGCACTTTGACATTTGATTATGCAGCTTTGTCGAGAGAATCTTTTGTCATGCTTTAGAAGATTCACACTCTAAATCTTGCCTTGTCCACTCACTCTCTGTGTGTATCTCATTACTAAATCCAAAAAGATCAGCAATTACTTCCTCCTTGATGCATTCTTTCCGAAGTCAAAATATTTATGAGGCACCAATCCCAGTGAATCCAGAGACGATAAGCTCAATGCTGCCTAAACTTGGTGAGTGAATTTATTGCACTGTTGGATAAGAAAAAGTATGAAACTTCTTGTTCCCGATTATTTTTCATTTTACCTTTTTCTTGGGTGGATTGGGGCTCTTAGTTCTACTCTTTCCTCTATTACATCCATCCCTTTTCGTACTCATTTTCACCCAAGTTGTGTATTTAGAGTTGTTTAAATTTGAATAGGTTAATCTTGATTTAAATAAATGTGAAATGGGACATCCTTAATTTCATATTCCTTTCATTTCTTAGAGTCAACGATTAAGCTTGTCAACTCCTTTGTGCAGGTGATTTGCTTATGCTCTTGACTGTGTCCTCCGATGAGAAGATTTTGCCTACAACATACGGGGAGTTGCAGCCTCCACTTGGAAAGCATCGCCTTAAGGTCAGTTTATTCCTTCTTGCTAAGCTTGATTTTATAGAAAGTATCTAGGTTTTTGAAAGTAAAAATCATTATGTAGTAAAATTTTTGGCCGTTATTAAATCTATAAACTTCTATATACTGTATAATTATGGGTTTCAAGTTTAAGATATTTTTTAGGTCCTAACAGATCCTGCATTATTTGTAGATTGTTGAGTTTATTGCGGTGCTATTGGAAACTGGAAATGAAGCTACTGAAAAGGAGTTGGTCAGCTCTGGAACCATTAAAAGGGTCCTTGATCTCTTCTTTGAGTAAGTCTGTATCCTATATCTTTATCACTGATATATCTCCAGGCGAAAGATTCTTAATTCATCTTTCATGAATTGTGCATAATTGTATTCTTTTAAATTGATGCAGGTACCCATACAACAATGCATTGCATCACCATGTAGAAAGTATAATACTGTCATATTTGGAAACTGGAAGCGATTACGCGGTTGACCATCTTCTTCGAGATTGTGATCTGATGGGGAGATTTCTACAAATAGAAACAAACCCTACCATTTCCGCCAATGCTAATCAGGTAAACAGACGCTAATATGTTCATAATCTGTTCAACTTCTTGTGAAGAAGCACATGAGGTTCTTTATTTGAAGATCTTCTATTTAGCTATTGGGCCATGTCTCCTCCCTCTTGTGGAATTCAATGTATCTAATCGGTAGACTTTAGTAGTGTTTTCCTTCATTGCTCATTGACTTTGCATATGATGTGCAGCCAACTTCACTGGCCACTGGAAAGCGGGCGCCACGAGCCGGAAATATTGGACACATTACACGCATTTCTAATAAACTTGTTCAGTTGGCTAACAGCAATATTCACATTCAGAAGAATTTACAGGTAAACATTTAGCTTTATATCTCATATTCATTGATCAGGATAATTTGCAACGAAAATGATGTTTAGATATCACTGTCATTAAATTTTGTTTTATTTGATGCTCTTGCTAAGTTAGTTGATTTATTGCTTTACATCCAGGAAAATAATGAATGGAAGGAGTGGCAAGCCAGTGTATTGCAGGAGCGTAATGTGATTGAAAATATCTATCGATGGGCTTGCGGGTATGATATATCTGATGTCTGTCATGAAGTGTTCCAGTGCAGAGTTTGGTTAAAGTTTTACCTTCCATTTGTCTTATATATCTGTGGTTGTTCATGTGGCTCGCTGCATACCAGGTTTAGTGAATAAACAAAACATCGTTTCCTTATTGTGGATGCAATGTTCAAAATGAGATATAATGATGTTACTGTTGATTGAGGTTGAAATAGTGTCATCACTGAGTTTTTACATTAAATCTTCCTTTTCCTTGGCTCTGTTGTGAAAATTTTCTAGCTTTGTATTCTATTGGTTGGTTAAGTTTTCTTACGAATAATGTTTGCATTGACATGGTTTAAAATATTTAGATTTCCAATTTAAATTGAATTTATGTAAAAGTGCAAGATTTCTTACACATCTTTGGGAATTTCTTTTGTTATACTAATGTTGTCCTGATTTTGAAATATTAACCTTTTATGTATTATTGTCTTGCACAGCCGCCCAACAGCCTTGCAGGAAAGAACTCGGGATAGCAATGATGATGGCATTCATGACATAGATTATGATGTTGCAGCTCTAGCAAATGAATTGAACCAAGCTTTTCGATACAAAATATATGAGAATGAAGAAACCGAAAGGGTATAGAATGACTTCACATGTATTGGTTGTTAGATTCTTTACATTGTCTTCTTTCTTTTAATTGTACCATCATTTATGTTTATGCAATTGTTTGTCCTGTTTTCAGGATAATAGATGCCTTGATAGAGATGATGAGGTAACTGTTCTATATGTTTTATCCTTTTATTGGCACTAGTCAATAGTTTCTGTGTATTTTGAGTAGTTTATATAAAATGTTAGGTTAACTCTTAAAAATGATAAAGATTTAATTTGTTTGATGTTCTTAACACTATAAATCTTCTTCAAATTACAAATAATAACTTATTTTAACTTCTTGTAAAGATATCTTTGATGTTTTCAACTCAAAATATATCCTTAAATTTAATTTGAAGGATAATAAACATTGAGAAACTAAAAGTTCTTACATCTTAGATTTCAACGTACTCATTTTAAGTTTTATTTTTTTCTTTCACTTCTATAGAAGAGATCAGTTTCTATTCATTTTTTATTTAATTAATATGGTTGAGGAGTCAAGCCGTTATCATAAATCTTGAAGAGTTATCAATTAGTTAAAATATAGTTTGTAGTCAAAAAGTGTTCTTTTCTATCTATCTCAAACTCTTCTAAGTTGGAAAATTAGAAAGTATTCTTCTCATTGTTCCAACTTTAATATACATATTGATGTATAGATTTTATCATTTAAAGGGAAGGCTTGTCTATAGCAAGATTGACGTTGTTACACTGTTCTCCAAGACGGATGCTAAATGAGAATTATTGGATTAAGATGACTCTTGAAGTGCTGCATGATCCTATGTTTTGTTCTTGGTATGCAGGATGTTTACTTCGATGATGAATCTGCTGAAGTTGTCATATCATCTCTTAGGCTCGGAGAGGACAAGGAGAGGTGAGTTAATCAGTTCTGCTTTTAGCTTTTGTGAGTTAACTTGAACATTTCAATTTACTTCGATAGTTGAGTTGTAGTGAGTTGTAGTCATTTATGTATAGGGACAGCTTACTAGATGCTAATTTTGCTTGTAACTTTGTGAAGATTTTACTAAGATGTGATGGGTTGTTGTCAGTGTGGGTTTTGAATCTGAGATATTGCCTTTTGCCTTCCAAATGATGTCAGAGTTCGTAGAAAATTAAATGATGTGCATTTTTAATGAAAAATTTTTGACCTCAAGTTCATATATCGGGATTAAACTTGCAAGTTTCTTTGTTTAATTTTAATGCAGCAGTTTGTTTACAAACTCGAACTGGTTTGCATTCCAAGATGACAGAATTGGTATTGCACCTGTGAGTTCTTCATCTGCAGAGATGATGGATGAGATAAACTTGAATGGAAATGCTAATGGTGGTAACAGCAGTGATGATGAGGTGATGGTTGGAGAAGATGATCAGTTGACAGAGAGTGAAGCGTCCATGGATGGTACATCCACTTCCAACACAAATGTAATTGGTGGATTTATTGGGAGTGCACCCATTCCACAAAATGATCCAGGAAGTGTTTTGAATGACATAGGATTCTTCAGATTTGAGGTGGCAGGCGATGAAGATTTATTTGGAGACAGGCCTTTGCCTGAATGGGTTGGATGGGGAGAAACATCCAATTTGCAAGTGGGTGGATCTAGTGTGAATCCATTTGAAACTCCTGATAACTCCGGTGGTAATCTTTCCAGCCAAGCAGATGCTCTGACAACTGAGGTTAGATCGCCATCAAGCAGAGATTCCACACTAGCAAATGGCTTATTGCCCTCCAAGGATTCAAGTGAAGGGTTGAAGAGAAGTGATTCAACTCAGGGATCTGCAACAGTAACCTCATTGTTTGAAGAGGATGTTGAGTTTGTTGGCGTTGAGCTAGAAGGCACTGGAAAGGCAATGGAGCAGGCACTTAAAGAGGGGACTGTTGACGAAGCAGGGCCTTTGAAGAGAAATGTGATCCCCAAGTTGCCAGAAAAGGAGAATTCCGATGATGGTGGGACGGGAATGAATGAGTTCAATGATGCAAACTATTGGCGGGTTGATCAGGACGTTGCAGTTCTAGACTGATAGTGGGTTGGGTCCGTACATAGTTTGGCTGAACCTAAGATTTGGTTCCTATAGCCAGACGCCTCAATTTTGATTCGAAAGGTGTAGCAGCAGATGTGTGTACAGTAAAATTCCTTTTCTAAAGATTGGGTTGGACGGTAGGTTGTGCGTTCAATATTTGTTATTGTCACTCAGGCTTATTATAGTGGAGGTTCTAATTTTCCCTTTCGTTTAGCTGTTGTAGTCTCAGGCACTTTTACTCTGGCTTCTAGCATCGACGTTGGTTTCCTTACGTAGTAATAGTATCAACCCCTCTGCTTTGAGAAATAGGAATTTGAGTATAAAGGAATTCTATGATGTATAAAGGAGTCATGTATGACGATTGAATCTTTTATTTAAATGTACAAGAAAATAGTGTTAAGTGAAACCTTTTATCAAATCATGTAAAAGTCTATTTAAGCATCGGGAGTTGCTTTCTAGCGCAACATTCTGCTAAATCACATGCTGAAGGCACGTGCGATTAAGATGTTAAAAAAGACTCGGGTCTGGATTAATTTCGGCCTAAATTGATTAGATTATATAATAAACCGGCCCGACATGCACAGTGAGCCCATAGGCTAAGCTACCGGTTAGTTTATCTCAGTCCGTTAAGTCATGGGCCACCGTAACCTGAGGACGAGCCAGGTCAGGCTAAGAACAACAGTCCGTTAAGTCACGGGCCAGGCCAGGCTAAGAACAACTCGAGCCCGGCCTATTATCACTCTACATTTATGGTAATCAATTTCTATCTCTTCTATTAAAATTTAAAATTTATCTCCATATTTATATATGAAAAATTACAGAACAGTTACAACACCCCCAACGGAAACAGAGCATATCTTTCCAAAACAGTAATTGCCGATCGAAGATGGATATCTTTTTAATCATGAGCTCCACTAAATAGATACGCTTGTGCACAGAATTGACTGGGGTTAGTCATTTCATCCCTCGGAAACTTAAATTAGTTTGTTTCTAGAGTAGGGTCTTACTCTCTGCATTAATCAGTTGGCTATTCCACAATCTTTCATTCAATTATAACATATAGAATAGAAGAAAAAGGTGGCTGTCCAAAGACTCAAAATTATTCCAATATCAAACTTTTCCTGTTTGGAGTGAAATCCCAGCGATTCATGTCCGAATGAGTTCCATGTTTGACTACTCCCATTCCACTAGTGAAAGGCGAAACTGTGATCCACTCACTATACGTATATATGCTAGTCACTGTTCTTTCGTACTGATTATTGATTAACGTTGTTGAAAACTGAATCCATTTATATTCCTTATTTTTCGTACTAATATTAGCAGCTGCACTCCAGTATTTACTAACTTTCCCCGTTCTTTTGTTAAGGTTCACAGATCAGCATCTGACTGTGCGTCAGATAAAGCTCCGCTGGCTTCATGCAAACGTTCTCCACTAAGAATTTTATATGCTGTCCTTTGATTTCGCAGAACACTTTAGACGGTGTTTCTTTTTTCAGGAAAATTTCTGTAATGCCTGAAACCTTGTTCTCCTCTAAGGTTAATTTTATGTCCTTGATCAGTGTGAAAATAGATGAGACCTTTTAATCCTCATAAATAAGTATTCACCTCAATGGATAATAATAATTCAAGGCTAAAACCCTATCGTATATATATTCTCCCCCTAACTCTGAACAGAGCTTCCGATAAGGACAAGGGATTCATAATGTCCACACAGCTCCTGCTTCCATCCCATGTTCCTCAGGATCAGGTTTTTGGTTTATTATCACTGTCGGCCATATGAAATGTTCCAAACAGAACCATGGATATATCTATTTATTACCAATAATGTATTCTTTCCTTTTAGTTTGAGTTCTGCGCTATGTAATTATACTTTTCAAATTCTTCCAATAAAGCTATTTTAATCCCCAAGAAAAGGAAAACAACATAATGACTCCAGCTATGGCTAAAACCATAGACGTTTTCATAGGTTGAGACGGAGACAAATTACCAAACCAATCCATCTTATTGATGCCTAATCTAATATCTGACATTTTCCTTCCTACGATAAACTCTCTATCTAAAACATTTGACTAATTGTTTTTAACGACGTCATATCATTATTTAGCATACTTGCACTCGTCCAAAAGTGACGGAACATCAAACTGCCAATTAGCCATTAGGCATTTTGAGCCGACTAATATATTCTTTCATGATGGCAAAGTAATTCAGTTCTGCCATCACTATCGTCATAGTATGGTGGAATTACGTGATCTTTTGTTCAGTTTATAGTGTCTTATTCTGTCCAATAAATCTCAACCATTTATTTATGTGAATTTTACATGAGACCCGCAAAAATAAACATAGGACCAGCATAAATAAATGATTAAGATTCATTAGACAAAATAAAACACTATAAAATTGGACAGAAGATTTTATCTCTATAATGACGACCAAGCAGGTCCCTTTCCGGAGCAATAGTTATGACAACCTTATTATCTATCTAAGGTTGTCCACCTTATTGTTTTAATTTTTTTTAAAAAATAAAACTGGAAATAATTTTAGCTTCTATTTAATAGTAATACATCTTTTGTAGTTTTTATAATTACGAAAACTAGAATTATGTCGCTCTTGTGTTTAATGATTTTGACATTATTTTATTAACTAATATGAGCTACGAATTTCGCGGTGTTCCTTCATCTCATAGTCGGTGGGGGGTGAAAGTGAAAATAGACCCACAACTGTCTGAGAACTCGGGCTTAGCAGTTTCTCGTGGTAAGTTCAAAATCTCCCGTTGTTCTCGCATCAGAAAAGCGAGGGTGACCGACGGTTGAACCGGATAAAATCTGAACCATCCATCTGAAAGACTTTGGAGACGTCCAGACGCGTGACGAAGCAGTGAGCGTAGCTTTTTGTATGCAAGGCAAGTTGCTGTCGAGCTGGAAACGTAAAAAGCAATAACTTGGTGGGGTCCACCTCCGCACGGGGGGTTTTAAGGCCACGTCAGCAAATCTCTGTCGTTTCTGATTCCTTAAAAGGCTTGCCAATTTGTCTCTCTACTTTCGGCCTCCATTCATAATTTTATTTATCATCAGATTTTCACGTATGTTAATAAATTTATTTTTTCTCTTTAAATTCATTTTTTAGAGGTTGCTTATTTGTAATTCAAAAATCTAAGTTCAAATTATAAAACAAATGACCTGCTTAATAAACAGCTGATTTTATCAGCTGATTTGACCCACAGATTGCATTAGCTGTTTGATAAAATTAATTGTTTATGTATAAAATAACTTATAAGGACATGAATTTAAAAAAATTATAAGGGTATGAATATTATATATCTTAGTATTTCGTTGAATATTCTTATAAGAATTTAAATTTTATATATTTAATTCTACCAAAATTAAGTTTATAACTTTAATAAAAAATATAGAACATTTAATAATAATAATAATGTTATAATTGATTCAATTAATTAAACCACTAAGTTTTTAAATATTTAATATGATTTGTTTTAATATGATTTACATTATAGATAAATTATCAATTCAAAATTTCTAAAATCAAAATAAGTTAACATTAAGTTTAGATTTGGAATATAATACATTCCAATTTAAGTTACTAGCCTTTTGCTTAAGAAATAAGAAGTAATATATATCACATAATATTGCATTATTTTTTAATTTTGACATAGAACTAAATTATTAAATATAAAAAATTGAAGGATCAATATTAAATTACCAAAAGAGCTTGAAGGAAAAGGGCAAAATTGATATTAAATAAACAAAATTTTAGCTGATTGCTTGAAAAACTCCTATACTAGAGCTTATCCAAAATAAGCTGGTTGGGTTAAGTCAGCCAACTTAATCAGCTAATAACTAAACAACTCTAATAACTTTTTTATAAAATTAACAAGTTAAAATTGGTCAATCAGCCAAAAACAAAAAAAAACTTATCAGTTTTTCACCGAATAAGAGTAGCATGCCACCTCAAAAAGTGGATAACATCGTTCACTTTTCTTTAAATGCATTTTCTTCTAAACTGGGGCTCTTGGATCTTGTGCAGACAGTGAAATTGATGATTTTATTTTCTGTATAAAGTATCTGTTTGTCCAAAGTAGAGGATAAGTCAAGCTGCAACGTTAAATAAATACTATCTCTTCGTTGGATTTAGCAATCTATGCTGTTTTTCTTTATCCTCCCTCGTGTGACATCCACTTGAAAATACATTTCTCGAAATGAAGACCATTTGATTATTCAAACCAATGCATAGACATTAGGCAGCGGCTCTTGGAGACATGCATTAGTCATAAGTTGATGTACTTTTCCTTTTGTTTCCTTTGGCGTGGAGTTCAAGTGATTAAATTTCTGAGTTTCCCATGAAATTTGAAAAGTTCTGGTCAATTTGATTCCGTGAAACAAGCCTGATGCTTCTGCAGGTCAAATCAAACATGGAAAAGAAGGATTATGGTAAAAGTAAAAATACTGAGAAAAGAAAGGACATCAAGACCAGCTAAATTTTCATGAAATCGCACCTGTTCGGAGTAGTGAAAAAAAAAAAAAAGAATTAGATGGTGAATTTTGATGTTGAAGCTGCTCTGTTGTCACGTCCATCCCAATGAAAAGAGGGAAGAGGAAGCAGATCCCCAGAATCTACGGGTTTGGTACTGAATACCAAACTTAACATAAAATCGATGTTCTTGTCTTTGTATTTTGCTACCCAAAGTTCCTATCTTGTTTTGGTCCAAACTTCCATGTTTTGACCATTTTGGCTACTTGATTCCCGAGTAGTCAAAACTTGTGAATAAACCCACCCGCAATGCAAAGTTTTCCACTTGAAAGATGTGAAAGAGTAAATGTTGATGATATCTTATGTTTTAGCATGTTGTGGTTGTGGAAAGAACCTTACAATGAGACGGAAATCAAGAATGAAATAAGATTAATCCTTGTTCTGTTTCAACGTTGAAATTGATGGGAAGTGGTTGGGGTGTGGTCAAATCCAAAGCCCTCCGGTGGGGCAAAGGCCTAGCCGAGGCCACGAAACGGGCGACAGAACTACAAAAATGGGACGGCGCCTAGGTTTTGCTGGTTGTAACTGTTGTTAGTTGGACTCCCACGTGTGCGTGTTTTGAATTGGTGGTGGTCATTGTCATTAGTTATGGTTTCTCTACTTTGCAAGTTCTTTACTAGATGCATACTTTTTTGTTGGGATTGTAAATTAAGCGTGTCTAGTGTCTGTGAAAGTTCCAAACTTTGAACAGGACAACTATGGGCAGACATAGCCTGGCTGTCACTGTCAACAGTCAGCCCCAAGTCATGTTTTCAGGATTCTTGCAGATCCCAAGTGCTGGATACAGGATATGTAACTTAAGAAATGGGACTTTGCTTATTCTTGAAGGTAAACGCTGTACTCTTGATTCGACGTTTAGTGAGATTCGCTCATGTGTCTGCTATTGCTCTGATAAGCTCTTGCTAAGTCCCGTATTAACATATCTTCTGCTTTTTACTTCCGGGAAGGTTAAATAGAGTTTCCATGGCTTCCATTTCCACATGGGTTTCTTTTTAATATTTTATGTCGCACCTGAAAGATGAAAAGAGTGTACGTAAAAGAAAATAGGCATGTAAGAGTCAAGTAGGTGATAGTTTGTTGGGATAAAAGGAGTTGGAACAAAAGTTTAAGCATTTTGTTTAGAATTAGAAGTCAAACAACAAAAGAAGAAAGGTAAGGAAAGAAAAAGGCCTTAATCACCGTTGACTGCAAGAAACAAAGAACACTTTCCTAAAAGCTTCACTTACATGACGGAAAAAAAGCCAACATAGACTATGAGCACTAATTACACCATTTGGGACCATTCAGTACATAAACAAAACAGGACGTACACTTGGAAACATACACAGAAATACACACAACTATGCAGACAAAAATCAACAGCTAAAAGTTTCATCAACAACCAATCTTGAATGCCACAGAGTATCAGGCGAATATGCTCAAGGGACCAGTCTTATTTGAAGCCTGTAGTCCATTTTTGCCATTTCGCATCCCTGTGATCCATGTCCTGCGACGGAGACGAATGCTTTTAGTGAAGAACGTTTGCCTTCTATCCCGAATCACAATAAAGCAACCAAAAACTTAACCACTGTAAAGTAAATCTAAATTTCTCTACATTTTTGACCAAGAGATTGAATAAAGACACAAGCATTCATGACATACCTTCCAACTTTGTCACTGCTGGCTGGTTTCAACAGAATGGTCAATCTTTTTGCAGTTTTAACAAAAACACTGCGTGGCCAACCAAACGAGAAAAGTTGTAATACATATGGTAGTAAGGAAACTCAACGCATAATTGCACATTCAGTTGTTAAGGTCCCTTAGGAACCCCCAGTTCAAGATCTTACGGTACCTGAAAGGTTCATCTCCAGCCTGTCTAACAGCGCCTGTAACATCTCGGTAGAGCACATGGCTTAAAATCTCAGGTCGTTCTACTCCAAACATGTTTGCCAGCTTCCTGTAAAGCTCTTCATAAGAAGCAACAACAGAGAGGTCAAGAGTCCTTCCAACATCCTCCGACTCCATGAAGACTTTGCAGTGGCCAGTATCAATGCCAATTTCAGTGTCATGAGGATTTATGTACCATGAAAACCCATTAGATGATGATTTTTGGGAGCCTTGTTTGTCAGGTGTTGATCCTAATACCTCAGTGACTTTTGATTTGTCAGAATCAGTAAGAACTTCTGGGACAGAACCAGCCGAATAACTACAAGAAATCTGCTGCTCTGTTAATATTGGCTGACCAAAAAGTAAAAATTGATGTTTCTTTTTGTTGTCGCACTTTTCCGATTTCACATTAGAGTTTCCCATTGTTAACAAGCAAGACAGATTCTCATTGCTATCCATTTGGCCTCTCGTGAGGCTTTCAGAAAATCTTTGATGTGGATTAGACTGCTGGGAACCGGACAGAAATAGTCCAGTCTGCAGTTTGCTGTTAAACTGGAAATCTGATAAAGATATTCCAAATTGAGCATGCCTGGCTCCCTGTATGCCTGCAGGAGTATTTTCAGGTAAACAACTCAAGGGGTTGGTAGGCCCAAGGAGGTTTCCTGAGAATGAAGGTAACTGGAATGGGCAGTTAAGGGAAAATTCTGAATGTTGCGGGAGTCGCAACTTCTTTCTGGGTGGTGAGAAGGGTGAGAGATGGATGGCTGGCACACTCGATACCAATTCAACCAACCATGGGCTTACGCGCTTTACATTTTGCAGTAAATCTGGTTCATCCCATGTGACCTGCAATGGAATTTGTGAAGAGCTATAAGTAAAAAAGATGCCAAAAGCAATGGTTGTAAGGCTTTAATTTTAAAATAACAAAAACGGGTTAATAAAGAATTCAAGAAATTAAAAATAAAGCTTCCTCATGGTTACATAGATCATCTCAAATTCAACAAGAATATGATCATAGGTCAGATCACTAAGTTGGTGAATAAGGAACGTATGTTGAATCAACTAAAGATGCATTCATAACCTAAAAAATACATTCATGAGTTGGTAAATGTATTCATTTAAGATCATAGTTCTACCATTCAATCACTGACTTCATACAATACATTTCTCAAGTACCCATAGGTGCTATATTGACTCCCCAGGAATTCTTTTGAGAGCCTGTTGAGTAATTTTAATTGAATACGCAGTGGCTTGGTTAAGGGAAACAAACATTTCATGTTCCGTTAGCCTGTGATTCTCACAAATATTACGCCATACACCTATCTGGAACCAACAAACGAATTGGTTTTCTAGGCAACAATGATAGCTATGTCATTTCTGGAACGACGTAGGCAGATTATTGGCAGAAAAGGCAGTAACTGGTTATCAGAAAAGAAAAGGAAATCGAACAGAATCAAATTATGCAGACAAAACAACCTGACTACCCTGGAGCATCTACAGTTTCAACCTTGAAAATTTAGTAATAATAGATGCGTAAAGGTGATATCAACTCTAAGGAAAAGAGGGAAAAGGTTTTAAGAGGAAAGCCACAACAAGATTATCTACTTCTACATCGAGAGGAGAAAATAATAAATCCCAATTAAGTAATAATCAAACCAATTCGTTTCAACCGCAGAGATTTTACAGAAGAATATGATAAAATCAGAGTCTAGCACAGAACCTGGAGTAATCGCCAAGGAGAATTAGGCCATCGAACAGGATCAGCAACCTGAGCAGAGGCCACGGTCCCCATGAACCAGCTAATCCGGGAAGAGTCCTCTGTTTCAAAAGCCATCTTAAACCTCATTCCAGAGCACCAATGAATCCTCATTGCGGCTCTTACAGAAGAGGCCTTCACAAAATATTCCGGAGTACTAGCCCTCGGGTAGTAAACAACCTCAATAGGTTGCCCTTTAGTAGCACAATTTGCTGCCTCCAAAACATCTTCAGGCTTCACTCTACCCTTAGCTCTCAAACCCCCATTGCGTGTCACCTTACTCTCATCTTCTTTCAAAAAAATTGAAAATCCACCGTAAGGATTCAAAGAATTTCCACTCAAGTTCCATCCAGTTGGCGATGAATCGGGTCCATTCCCCATTCCAATACCACGCTTGGCTCTTCGAATCCCAACACAAAGATCACCATTTTCAGCTCTCAGGAACACGATTGAATCTCCAGCAACAAGTTTCTTCTGGTTCACAAAATTGCTCCACCCAGTAGTCAACAAGTGCCTCCTCGGAGTCCCTCTATAAATATGCCTGAACTTCCACGTCTCGCCATGCACATCTTTAGCCACCACCGTCTGTACTGGCGGGTCCGCCGAGTAATCTAGCCGCGGGAATATCGTTTCCGCACAATATCTCGGCACAGAGAAACCTCCACCGTTGTTCGCATCAGATTGAGTTAACGTTTTCGCAAAAGATGCAGGCTTTTCCATGTTACTACTAGTGTTATCACTTGCAACCATTTCTTCTCCGAAATCAAGCTCATTGGTTTGTAGCGGAACGAGGCTAATCTTTGCATAGACCTCGTCGGTCTCGGAATCGGCGAGGTACTTGACGCCAGCGACACGGCAGAGGATGAGCGCCGGAATCCGAGGACATGAAGAGAAATCGACGGCAGTTTGAGAGTGTTCAGCGTGGCCTTGAGGAAAGTACAAGACTTTTGAGTTGAATGGTGGGATCT
This sequence comes from Erythroxylum roigii, assembly GCA_027576455.1. Taxonomy (NCBI): domain Eukaryota; kingdom Viridiplantae; phylum Streptophyta; class Magnoliopsida; order Malpighiales; family Erythroxylaceae; genus Erythroxylum; species Erythroxylum roigii. Next base: position 7,299,197 of record JANZXV010000211.1, on the reverse strand, counting down.
GAACCATACTTCCCGCACACGCGTGCCATAGCTGTGGATCCAAGCCCTTTTCTGACTCTTTCATCTGCTTGAAGATGAATAACAAAAGAGTGATTTCAGAGTTAAGTCAAAGGAACGCAAGTTAAACTAGTGAAAACATGTTTTTACCGGTTGTTATGACCAACAAAAACACAGTGACGCAGAGAAGAAAAGAGAAAACTTCGGAGACTGGAGTTGTTTGAGAAGTAGACTTTTGGCCGAAAATCACTTTCAAGATCACTTCTTGAGAAATCGAAAGTAGTGCTGAGAGCCTGTAATCAATCAAACCTTCAAAGGTTGCTACACATACACACAGTCCTATTGCAATCAATAATTTAAACACAAAAATGTGGACAGAAATCACTCAAAAAGAAAAAAGACTCAAAATCCAGAACAGAAACCCACTTGGAGTTTTTGCTCGAAAGGAAGAGGGAAAAAAAAAAGGAGCAAAAAGAGACCTTCTTTATGGGCTTTTCTTTTCCGGTTTTAACGTCTCTGATTGTCTCTGGTCCCTTTGTCCTTGTTCACCTATAAAGCACGATAGGGTACTTGCAGAATTTTTGAATAACGTGAAGGATTACTCATGCAGAGACACAGACAAGGCAGACATTAATCATCGATCAGCAGTAGCTGCAATCTCGTACGTAGTAGACCACCATTTTACCACTACCATCACCATCTGAAGAAGACAATAAAATTTGCTCACTAAACACCAAAACAACAGCTTTTTCTAGATAAAGAACCCTTTTTCACTCTCTCTATTCTCTCACTGGATCATCTGAAATTTTCTTTCTGCTTTGTTGAAGATGCAGTTGTTATCACTTTCTCTATCGTCAGTTCTTGATTGAACTGAACTCTCTCTGATAAGCTTTTCCTCTGTCCAGGCAAAACCATAACAGAACAAAACCACATAATAGAAAAAGTAAAGAGAAGTGGAAATCTTGAAAAGACACACTCACAACACCTTTGTATTTATTACACTAAAAATGTCTATTATCTCCCAAACCATTATCTCGTAACTTAACGCGTGATAATATCGCGAGTAAATGAAGTAAGAGCAGTTTAAAGAGCTCTGAAATTGGAGCAGTCATACATGGACAAACAAACTAAACCCCAAAGTTCAATAGTCATTTTTGGTTCAACACGATTTTCTTGTTTCTACAGTTCTAAGTCGGCGCGTGGTGTAACGACAGTAAATCCATTGGAGGGTGACGTGCACGCGACAGCATGATCGTTAGGTGAGGAGTCGGTGATGTGGGTGGAGGACGTGCTGCGTAGTACTCGGATGGGTTTCGAACACCAAGTTTAGTTTCAATTAATGTTTTAAAAATCGGACCGATGATTGAACCGAAAAAACAACTGAATCAAGAATTAATGATTTAACCGGAATTCAATCGTGGTTGAACCAGTGATTAATAAATATATAATTTTTTATTTTATACATTATATATAAAAGATAATTTTTTAACATATTATTTAATTATTTATTTATCTAATTGTAAACTTAAATCTTTAAATTTCAAAATATACAATTTTAAAAAAAAAATCTCCAAACACAACACAAAATAAGATAACAAAGCTCACTAGTCATATTTCATCAAAAAGATTAAAAAAGATCACTAATCATAATATTCTTTCAAGTTGAAATTATCAAAATCAAGACATTTTAAATAGACCGGCCGTTTCTTTAATTCACCGATTCAACAATTTTTACCGGTCCAACCGTAAAATGAACGGGTCAATTACTAACAAAAAATACAGGCTAAATTGAACCGTTTCATGCTTCGGTTCACCGGTTCTCTGATCCAACCGACCAGTTCGATCCGATTTTTAAAACACTGGTTCCAAGGGCTTTCTCTTATTTCTCATTTTGAAAAAAAAAACAAATAAAAAATTCGGTTCCTCTCGTCTGAAGCCGTTTATGGTATGAATTCTGGGGGTTTGGTCTTTACTTGAACAGGGTTTTCGAAATATATGGTGTTGGTGTTGGGACTTCGGTTGGGTTGTCTTGTCTGTCTGAATTTACATTTGATAGACATAGACCTCAACTTTCTATCGTCATCACTGTCCTTTGTCGAATCCAAAATGAAAATAAGATGATACTTTCCAAATCAACATAAAATGCACCATAAGTTATCTCAGCCAGTTTTTATTTATACTTTGTTTTATGAATTCAACTTTTAATCACATTTGGATCGTAGCATTCGCAAAATCAAAATTAGAAATCAAAAACTCAACTAAATAAAATTAAAAAATCGATAATATTCTCAAAATGTTTTTATATATACAGACCAAAGCATCTTCACTTAAATAGTTTAGTAATAAGCTAGCTATAGTCGTGCCAATTTCATCTCTAGTGCCATCTTTTAGCTAGTGAACCCATTAGCAATGGATGGTGACGTTACATTCATCATTCAATGATCGATCCAACTTTATCACTTTGTTTTTTCTTATACAAAATTTACAATAATTCTATTGTTACATTCGTCGTACCTGAATCGTGCTGTAATCTTTGAATAATGAATTGATGGAATTGAGGATGTGTGTATTTTTAAATTGATTTGTGTCGCTATTTGAGAGGTACAAGTAGTACTTTTACGTTTTGTCTGTTCGTCAATCTCTTTAGTAATAAACTATGTCTGCGCCCTTAAATGTCAGCTTAGACAAACGATAAAAAGCATTTGAGAGCCGGGGATGATTGATGTGACATGCAAGAACTCAGAACTTAACAAAGTATATCGCCACTGTAAGCTCCGTCCTTGCTTAAAACTTTGTGCTTGGTATATGATTGTAAGGTTGAGAGTTGTTTTCAAACTTCTGTAGGTCTAAAGTTTTTGTCCTCGCTTCAAGATAACTACTGATACTGTAATGGTAAGTCTTGGATTGAAAGCTCACTCTAGGCCCCATGAAAAAGCATTTATACATATAACGTATTGTGCTGGTTTGGTTAATTAAAACGAACTAACAGAGTTAATTGTTTGGATTTAATGAACAAGCACACATCACAACTCACATTTGAAAAGCTTAAGAGTTTGGTTAGCTACCAATAACGAAGCTTCTTATATACATATATATTATAATGGAACATCGCAATAGAAAACATCGACGTAGGGTTCCTTTATGTCTCATTCTCGACTATTAAATTTGGGCTCGGTGGAATTTAGTACCTCCCATCATTCGCAATAGGCACAAAGAAGTTGAGATATTGTCGCTGTAGTAACCAAAACAAGTTGGCAGTTAAAGCCCTTTGAACCGGTGGTTATGTAACCTTCTTTGGCAGTAAATTAAGTGGAAGATATTCACTGCAAGAGTTTGGTGAAGTGACGACATCATTACCGACAAGCAACGCCAGACAACCAGTCAGACAAATTTAAGATCAACTTTTTTGGAGGAAGAGATCATAATTAGGGGTTTCACAGGAAAGTTTTGAGAAGTTAACATTTCGGAAACGGTTGGTGAAGAATCGACATTGATACCGACACAACACGTATCAAACTTTTGAAAGAAATCCACACACATAAAGTTAGGATCAACGCACGTTTTTTTTACAAAGTTCACAAAATCATCGGCGAAAGTTATCATATTGCGACGATTTTCTAAATCGTCATTGAAACTAAACTTTTTGCAACTAATTAAAAAAATGTCACAAAAGGAACAACATTTCATAACGAGTGACAAAAATTGTCCTCAAATGGTAAACATCTAGTGACTATTATCGAAAATCGTCACAAAATGATTCACAATGGGTGACAATTTCAGAAATTCGTCGCTAAATGAATTTTAGGTGACGCTTTTCAAAAATCGTTACCATAATTTGTTAAACATTTGGTGACCAATATCTGAAATCGTCACTAAAGAGCTTACAATTGGCGACGATTATATAAAATCGTTACTAAAATGATGTTTGTTTTTTACTACGTTTTTGACATTGTTGCTAAAAGTGACCATTTGGTGACAATATTTGGAAGCGTCACCAAAAGATCAACATTTTGTGACAAAATTTGAAAATCATCACCAAATGATGCACATTTAGTGATGATTTCTGAAAATCGTCACTAAATGGTCCACACTCACCAAAGGTTCTATAGTAATTTGCAATATATTTGGTGACTATTTGCCTAAATCGTCACCAAAGGTTAACATTTTTCAAAATTATTAAACTAACATTTTTATAATCTATCATAGTTAAGATATGTTTTATTGAAGATTTGTTTTGAATGTTTACAATGTATTGTTGAAAAAACACACGCAACATAATTTTTAAGCATTAAACAATAGTATTAATTAATCATTAATATTTACTAACATTGCAAAAATTATTTATAAAAATTTAAATAATTGTATCAATATAATAATATGATATATGAAGTACTACGAACTTTGAATTAGAAGTTTAACAATTCATATAGTCATAGAACAAGAACAATAACAATCCAAACTTAATAGTACGTAGCTTGACTCCTAATTAGTAGAGAGGTTGTTCGACAAATTCTTACAGATATAATAATAAATAAACTTTAAAGCTGAGTCTAGTTGATTGCATCGATAAATGACAATGATATAATTATTTTGTTGGATTCCAAGTGATATGAGAGTCGGTAAAGGTAAATAAGTCCCTAATATCTGGATTCCTAAAAAGGGTCCTTGCACGTTCGAAGGCACCAATTGAAACAATGATAGTTCTTCCCTCAGGTGTAGGATTTTTCATACCCTCTTGTAAAGTTTCCGCTATAGCTAAACTTGTAGAGGATACAGTGATAGGTCACTAGATTTAGTATGGAAGACAAGTTCTACAGATGAACTGCCAGTACGAAACGATTTACCTAAAACACAATTAGTATAGAACTTAGATATTGTCAGATTAGTAAACCATTAAACAAACCGCAATTGGAGTGACATGCATATGTGAATGGCCATATGAAGTCAGTGGAATTGACGAATTTTCCAAAACAACCGATTTTCCTAATCCTTTATGGACCATTGTGACATTGCTCCCGCCTCTATGGGCATATATGTTATCTTTGAGATTCAAGAAAGCTTAAAATAATATGTAGTATATACCATCAAATGTGAATATATACAATAACTTCATAAAAGGAAATCAGATGTATATAATAAGGAAAGTAACGTTGTTCGGATGATACTAAATACCTTGAAGTAGAAGATCGGCCATAGAAGGCAAACGATGATTAGTGTATGAAGTGGAGATTTTTTCTGCATTGTTTATTTTTTATTAGGGACAATTTTACCACATTCCTCCCAACGGAATGAATTAGGGTCATCCGGAACTAGTCGCCACGTCGACATTCCATGATTAATAATGTTAAGAGGTATATTCTGCAAATGTCGATTTAGAATAAAATGATGATATGTTCAACTTCAATTTCGATGATAAGTGAAAATAGTCCAGTTTAGTACTTATACATCTTCAATGTGCTTAATAATATGAAAGTTATCCTTACTAAAATTTCAGAAATCTATTGTATAGTTTGTATCACATGCAAAATTTAGAATTCAAAGTAGAATAGACATGACTATGCTCTTGATGTACATAAATATAGTATTATCTATATTGGGCTATATTACTATTAATGGAAATGAATAAAATTAAAATACTCTTGAAGACCTTTCATTAAATAGTTGCAAAGCTTTGACGAGGGAAGCGTTAAAGGTCGTTGGGAAGAAGACAACCCATATACAAATAACAAAGACAGACAGTAGATCATGTTCAAAACATAACCCATACATCAAATGCATAATTAAGAACTCACAATAAACACCTAAAGGTATAAGTTAAACTTAGCACAA
>JANZXV010000211.1:7256387-7268274 GCA_027576455.1 Erythroxylum roigii | reverse complement strand
TTATTTAAAAGTTTAGAGTAATCTTAAAAAAAGCAATATTTGGAGAGCGATATATATACGTAGACGCATAATCTTATAGGTGTTTCTTGGAACATGTTAGTTCAAACACGATATATTCACTAAAACGGAGACAATTATATAAGGAAAATGATTAATTAGAGTTTATAATTAATTATATCTTTGTGAACCTAGTCTTTATATAAAGAAAATATGTAAGGAATTTATTGATCAATAAATAAAAATCAACTGTTTTCAACTCTCAAATATGTATGCATATTTAAAAGATTGAACTTTGCTAATTTTTTTTATTTCTTTCATTTAAATCTATATTTATTAGACAAACCTTAATTTCTCAACATAATGTTTACTGATATTTACTCTAATTATTTATAACATTTTTCAATATATAGAAAATGTAAAAACTTCACAGGATTGTAAGGAAAATTCAATTAAACAATATTGAAAAGTGCAAACTTTTAAGTAATTATGCATTCATCATACAACTTTTCAGGTAAGTAATTGATTTGGGTTCCAATGCAATTTTCTTCTACTTGTTAATATTGTTTACACTATTTTTTTTTCAAGTTTAAAGAGTTAAATGTCCAAAAATAGTTATTTCAGCAGGTTTTGCTGGATTATTCTATGCTATTAAATTGAAAAATAGGTGGAGCTTACCTTTAAGCACAAATAATATGTTATTTTAAGTAAAAACTTTAACACTGCAAGCATCGAGTAAATTACACCTAACATTTTCACATCTTCTCCAGTAAGCTGTAAATTGTCCAAATTTTCACTCACAACCATCACGAGACATGTTAGGCTAAAAATATGAAATTCAACAACCAAACGCAATATGTAGATGACCACATTTGCTGGGGACCAGTACAACCAAAGTTACCACACTAGGCAAATTGCTCTGGCCTTGATTTTCTCTTTGCCTAATCCTTTGCGTAAGTCTATAGACCTAAGGAAATGACCTAAATCTGAAAAGGTGTGACGTTTAGGGCCTTTAAGAGCTTGACAAGAAAGAGTAGAGAAAGATATGTGTTCTGAACTGTCACACTTCCAATACCAAAATAGTAAAATATCATTTTGCTTTGACATTTGTGTTCTTTTCTTTTCTGGCTTTAAAAGAAATCGCCGATTTCTTTTTTTTTCCCCCTCAAAAAAAAAGAAATCGCCGATTTAATAGTTACGTGGGCCGCGTTTTTTCCCTCTCGGATCCCTATAAGGCGACAAGCCAACTGATCCCAACTGGCACTATCACTTTGAATAGTTAATTGGCCCATGCTAAAATGCACCGTTGGCTAGCGTTTACAAGTTCATGATGAGTTGGAGAGTTTGCGATGTACGCGCGTCGCGTCGGAATCATGACGCGGTGTGGATCTTTGAGAACTTGATGATGGATGGGACTGGGGAGGGACCACACAGTTTAACAGCATATTGTGGAGCCCACTGCCGCCAACGGGTTAGGAATCTCTGTCGTAATGTCGTCATATGATTGACTCGGGCGAGTTGACTCAGGAGGTTTAACTCTAACTCGATCTGTGGGTTGACGATGGGGAATAATGATGACAATTCATAGAGATAAGTCACAGAAGATAAAGCTAATCAGATCACCGAACCAAGAGACATGCCAAATGGCCTGCCTACCTGACGTTCACGTGGCCTGCATGTGAGCAACTCTCTGTAAAAATTAAAAATACAATTTTTAAAAAAAAGAATCGTTAGAAAGCTTTGATTGTTTGGTAATTTGGCCATAAACTTTCCATAAAAAAGGAAGGTGGATTTAAGAAAATGTTTAAAATTTTCATAAAGTTGAAGAAAACTTGAATGTTCGTACTGCAGCAATCACGCTGCGCTTGAATATCATAATCTTTCTGCACCACCAGTCAACCTTTACAAGACCTAGCTCACGGATTTTGAGTTTGATACCAAATTTCTCAAACTCGCCTAAACTTAAAAAGGCTTTGGTTATGACTATGAACTTACACCTAAACTTTAAAGAAGGCTTCGGTAGGATTAATAGGCCGAGTTTGGAAGTCACGTCATGACCAATACATGAGATGAGAATCACTAATTGACAGAAAACATCGGTAAATCCTGTCACAGCTTCTTCATACATCCTCTGCATCAATTTGGTACTTACTAACTCTAGCCTTCATATGCTCACTGCTCCCAAGCATCGAACTCATCTAAGGCTTCTAGCTGTTATTTAATCAAATGTACACAAAGAACAAATAAACTGCAACCGAACGGAACATACAAATAGAAATTACCAAGATTCCTACTACAAATCTAGAGTTCCTACTAATAATCAATTGAATGCCTGTCAAAACGAGAGTCCCCCTCTTGCTGGTGATGATGTCGCCCCAGTAGCAGTTTGTGTCACCGGCGCCGAATTCTTTCTCGTTGCTAAAACGGTCCGGGTTCTCATCTCTAAAACCTTTCGGTGAGAGTTTGAATGCAACAACGGACTGAATGTAGGACTGGCAGCAGGTCGGTACTCTGGGAGGAGTCGCCCTGACCTGAAACGAACACCACAAGCATTGCAGAGTGTTTTTGGCCCCATTGGCCCTTCTCTCCACTGCGGAGTCTTCGTCACCTCACAATGGGTACATTTTCTACTTTCAACTGCCTCCTGAGGCTGAGAGAACTGCTTCTCAAAAGCTTCACTACTGGAAAGCAGCATAAGATTCTTTCTCTTCTTCTCTCTTTTCTTGGCAGGGTTGAATGCTTTCTCATCCAGGCATGAATCACTTCCTGATTCAGAAGCAGCCAAGGGATACAAAGTTTTGCGAGTAGAGCAAGTGAAGACAAAGGGAAATCCACTTCGACGGTTACGTGAATGCTTACTACGAGGTCTAGTCACAGGGATAGCAGATTTTGCATAATTAGAAGTCAAATTTTCAGGGCAGCAGGAGCTGCTGCTGGAGCTGCTTTCAAGGACAGATATTGGACTGGAAGTTTGAAAACGGTGGGGATGTTTGCGCTCCAAAGAGTCATCACAGAGGGAAGTTATGCTTAAAGATGCTTCAGCAGTGCTCTGCCACTATTTCAACCAGAAAATCACCATTGTTAACATCAGACAGAAAAATTATCGAATAGATTAAACAGAAAGAACAGGAATAAAATTTGCAAAATGTTAGCAGCTTAATAGCAGCAGACCTAATAAACGAACATCAGGACAAATTATCCGGACGTTGAGACCAAATTTTGCGCTCAAATATAAATGTGAATTTACATGGATATATGGAATGGGCAACTGTTGGATCCAAACTGTTTTAATTATCAAGTTTGGATTCAAGAGGGATCACCAAAATAAAAACTGAATGGTGGGCTTAAGACTTCAAATTTCTTAAACAGTCTAGTCTGGTGGATGATTAACCAGAAACAAAAAGCACATCCTTACTAAAGAAATTGGGACTTCTAAACAGAAGGGAAATCTTTTTTAATCGAGCCTTAGATTATATATATAAGGAAGCTCATTGAACTTCATTTGATACACTTCCATTGAATTTAAGCCTTCTGATGAATGGCTAGCAACATCATGAAACCTTCCAATTGCCTCTCATTTCATCTTAGTTCTTCATAACTAACAAATTGGTTTAACTGGAGGACACTTTATTTCAGAATTTCACGTGACTTTCTGCAGATTTAGTTTCAAAAGTACCAAGCCAGCTTTTTGTGCTAAAGAAAATCTTAAAATGTTGCTGCTTCTGATAAAGAAGAGCGTAGTCTATGACAGGGAGAATTGAAGTGGCGAATAAAGAATAGCACAATCCATAACTGGGACGATCTTTTTCATACATTGCAGATCAAAACATCATCACTTTTGGGGTTCCACATCCTTGAAGAAGGCTTATAGCCGTGAGGATATTGGTTTCTAGAGAGAAAGAGCAAGAGAGACCACAAGTAACCTCAAGATAAATTAGAAAGTTATGGCAACTTTAGGCACAAAAGGCAAAATGCATCATACAATATGTATGAAAAGATCAAGCAATATGCATAGCTAATAACATGATCAACCCAAATAAATTATGCTTTACACTTGCCCTTGGTCTACATCGATCAACAAACAATAAAATTCAAGTTATCAAGTCAACAGGTTCCTAAGCATTTGATTACTTTACTGTCCATCAAGGTGCAAGTCCAAGTTTGCTTCTTGCTTGCTCCAGTAGACTTATGGTGGAAGTCAAGAGAACAAACAATCACACTAGGTCATCAAACAATTCAAAACAGTCAATATTAAATGCACTTCTATTGGCAACTCACAAATTCAAATATTCTTTGGATCTCAAGTCTTCAATCATTTCTTGCTAAGTTTTTTGCATTAGGACTTGACCACTCAGTCAACGCAAAAACAAACTCAGAGTCATGCCATCGAATACAATAAAGATGCTATAAATAATGAATGTAGCACTAACATGCCATCCTAGACAATCCAATATAGGATAAAACTAAATTCTTTTCTGAACATCTTATTCTCATCCACCCGTTGGTTTCAAACTAAAAGTAAAGCACATGAAGGACATCGTTTTCTAGCTTCAATTTCATGGACATTCATCTAGTTTCTAACCTTCCCTAAGTCAATTGGAATTGAATCGTTATTTCCTTCTGATGTCTTTATTCAAACTCGACCATCAGCATTGTTTGGTCCTATTTTTAATTGAAAATGGTAAAAACCAAGATAAAAGGTTCTGCAGAAACAACTTGGTTGTATGATTTAGTGTAATGCTAGTCACAATGCAAATAACACCAATGATTATGAGAAAAGATTATCATACAAACTCTATTGGTAGCCATCATTATCCCCCACTTTAAGGAAAACGGTAAGAAACGTTACCGGTTAATGAAGGATATCCATAGGTGGAAAGACCAACATATAATCTTTGTTTAGTTACATAAATTCATGAAATCCAACAGAAGCTGACACAACGAAAGTAATTCATTAGTGGATATACCAGAATTAAGGAACTCACAGAAGAGTTTAAAGAAGCAACAAGGAAGTCAAACATACTACTGCGACAAACAGGTCTCGAAGAAAAGAATTTAAAGTGAAGTACTAAACCGTAAGGAAAAACTTCAAACAAGCCTATATCGCCACATAATCCAAGTCCAACATATGTGAAAACCAGAAAAGACTATGGAATGAAATCTGCAAAACTCACAGAAATAGACGAGCTTTTCTTTACTTTGGAAGCATCATTGCTAAACCCACTCCCAAAACCTGACGACAAACTTGTCAAAACACTGGATGGTGGTGGATCAAGGTGTTGAAATTTAGCTGCCCAGTCCTCACCATCGTTTGGTTCCAAATCCTCGTGTGGTAAATCGAGATACTTGTGGGCATCATCAAAAAAATCATCGGGGACCCCATTAAAATTCTCGTCAAAAAACCAAGAACCATTCATGATATCGTCCTGTACAACATAACATCCCCAAATGAAAATATTAGACTAAAGAACCATGCCACTGTCAGACGTACTTTACCTTATCCAACAAAAAATCCCACGTAAATATGAAGACATATTAAAGTAACATATCTAAGTGATAAAGATGTTCCAAAAACATCAGCAATTCAAAATTTTACTTAGATAAGCACCCGATTATATAGAATCTTTGGTATATTTGGATAATATTTATTTAAAACAAAAGTCATAATAAAAGTATAAATATTGCAAACAAAAATACGTCCTTTTCAACCAGATACGACCAGTCGTTTTCTGTTCTTTCCCCCTTCAAGTATACACAAACCATTTATAAAACGAAAAGAGAAGCCGAGTAAGAGAAGAAAATTACGAAATCACAAATCATAATAGCATTTTTTTTAATTCAAAATGTTAAAATTTTGAACTACACGATTAAAATCAAAGCTTCCGTTAACTAAAACAACAGGCCTTGTAAATTCCTCAACCAAATTCGTGGTGCCATTTTCTGTCATTTTCTAGGGAGCCGAACGGAGAGAGCGAGAAGAAAGCAAGGCGAAGGCAATGCAGCGGAACCATTAAGAAGGAAAACCACGGAGTAACAACAGAACCAAGGATAAAGAAGAAGAAATACAGAAACGGAGCTGCTACAGAAACAATGGTGTGAAATCAAAAAGCGCTAAGAAACAGCACTCACCTGCATTCAAACCCTAGAGCTTCAATCACCGTAGACCTTAAAACGACGCCGCACTATAGATTGAGTACGGACATTTCGATTTTCCTTGAGAGTCTCTGCGTGTGTGTGTGTGTGAGAGAGAGAGAGAGAGAGTCAGTGAATGTGAGATTCCTTCTGAATCTGGCCGTGTCTAAGATTGGGAGTTCTAGGTTTCTTATTGATTGTGAAGGAGCAAGTGTTCTGGTGAGGTAAGGTTTACGGGAGTGGATGTTGTGGCCTTTGCTCGATCAGCATTCATTTATCTGGTAATTGCTGAAACTTTGCGTGTAGTTACATTATTTAAGAAGGGTATAAATAAAGTATGCAGCGTTAGTAAGCAAATGGAGTAGTTTATTAAACGTCCCAACTCTAAAACTGCTAAAAACCAAACCAAGAATGGGTTACAAATTTATAATTAAGATTAGAAAAAAGGATACATCGGAGTGAAAGGTCAAGGAATCAAGCGGCAGTGGAAGCATAGGTGATGTCGACAGAACGGACAAGATTGGGAGAGCAGGTGCCACCGACGAGTGGAGAAGAGATGGGAAAGTGGGGACCAGTGTACGTGAGACGATTCGATGGATGGATGGATGGATCATGGGGTCATAATTCATAATGTAATGTGGTGTTTGGTTCAGTAACAGATATTGGATAGCCATCATGTGCTTTCACATGCATTACCGATCTTCTCTCCTCTTTTCCTTTATTTTTATTTTTATTATTCTCGTAAAAAAGGAAAAGAAATTGTCTAAAGCCTCGGTCAAGTCAAGCCGACACTCACGTGTTTCTTTATCCATATTTAAATATCTTTTACTACGAGAGCAATTGCTGCTTGTGATTTCAAAGTTCAAATTATAAAAATAACCTCTTCGTAAAATTATAAAAAGGTGCGTATATTAATAATCCTCGTTTAAGTTAATCAATTTAAACTTGAACCGATTTAATCGAATTTAATTAATTTAAACTTGATTTGACAATTTTTAATTCAATTTTTAAATTTAAATAAAAATCGAGCAGTTAAATAATAAACCGGCCAGTTTTCTTAATCGGAAAGAAGCGTAAATAAGCTTTCTTCTTTTTCGAGATAGTCATCCACAAATACAAGCGGTCTTCCTCCTGAGCAAGATTCTCGGTGACTTCTTGATCTGTTTCATGAGCCGGGTGGAGAAATATTAATCCCTCTACCAACCCAATAAACAAACAAAAAAAGAAAAATTAAAGAATCATGAAACCAAACAGGGAAACAAAGCACTAGAACGACTGGGTAATATCTGAGAATAATAACAAAAAAATTACATACTCACTACAGTTCAATCAAGAGACCAACTTGAAATCTTTCCTATCATGCAAAATTGCAAATAGAGATCAAGTATATAACAAGAAACCTTCACAACATGCAAAGAAAAAATGCAAGACCCAAAGAGACAGAGAAGAGATATCTAGAAGAAGAGTCGCATTCTATACAGTGAACAAAGGAACATCAGAAGTCCAAAGTCATCCGTCCTGTTGCTACTTTTCTTAAATACTTTTTTTATTACAAGGAGGGAAAACAAAACAAATTACAAGAGCCTTCGAGGGAGACTAACCCCACTCATATCCTCTAGAAGGATAGTGACACACCCTGAAGGTGCACTTTCAAAAGTGGTAACCCCGATACCAAAATTAACTACAAAGTTGGCGAGCCAATCCGCGCAATGATTTCCCTCTTTGTAAGTATGGCGGGTAAGAACAACCAAGTTTCGGGTGAATAATTCGTTGATGCCCAGGATGAGGGGGTTGAGCAACATTGTTTGGTGTGTTGTGTCAGATAGGAGATTCTTGACCACTAGAGAGTCCAGCTCGAGTACCACGAGACGAAAGCCAAGGTCCCAAGCTAAGTTTAGTTCTGAAAACACTCCCCAAAGCTCCGTCGAGACCGGGGAGCACCAACCAATGTTTTGTACAAAACCGTCAAGCCAATCACCAAAGCTATCCAGAATAAGTCCACCTGCTATGGCCGAGGGGTTTGCGCTGTTGCACGCACCGTTGATGTTTAGTTTTACCCATCTAGGGATAGGCGGACACCACCCAATAAGTTGTTCGTAGCGAGGTCGAGGAGCAAGACAGGCTCAAATTTTTCAGACGGAAGACTGGTGGATTTGTTGGACATAGTTAAGGATAAAGGTTGCAGGAGAAGACAACCATGAGAATTGGGTGTCAAAGAAGGTCATATTTCTCCATTTCCAAAGAAACCAACTAGCGGTACCAAAGATAATTGACCAATCAAAACCAGAAACCAACCGATGTTGTTGGAGATTTAGGGTGACCCAATCCTAGAGATCAGGGTTACAAAAGTTAGGAGTAATGGCATGGAGGGGGAAAGTAAGCCATAGGCTACGCGCTTTGGGGCGATCGCGTACAATATGGAGCGAAGATTCTTTTGCATGGTAGTGATAGTAGTTCATGCTCGTAGTAAGATGTTTACGTACGCGTTGTTGATTAGAGAGAAGGCGGTCTTGCGTGAGGAGCCAAAGGAAGGATTGGATACGTTGGGGGTTGGGCCAGTGCCATATAGGCTTCCAAAGGCTACTGGAATGAGAGGAAGGTTTAGGCTAGTGCCATATAAGCTTGTCTGTCCCTAGGTAAGACTTGGGGGATAAAGTGCCTATAATGGACAGACAAATAGAAGGGGAGAGCAGAGTTTGAAGTGCATCCCAATTCCAATTACCAGAGTTATCTACAAAGTGGTGAACCCGAAGATCAAGGTCAGATTGGGGAATTGGAATATTAGCATGGGGGAAAAGGCGTCCAACGTTTGCAACCCACGGATCCAGCCAGAAATGAGCCTTAGAACTGTCACAGATCATCCATTTCATGCCCTGTATCACGTTGGGCCAGATAGCTTTAATACTCCTCCAAACCATAGAGCGTCATGTGGTATGGATGGAGGTATGGATGTTGTTGGCATCAAAGTTATACTTAGCAGACATAATTTGCACCTATAAAGTTTGAAGTTTAGAGATCATTGCCCACCCTAATTTTGTAAGTAAGGTGTCATTGGTGTCTCTAATGTTGCGAATCCCAAGCCCACTTAGCTCTTTTGGTTGGCATACTTTGTCCCAGCGAACGAGGTGAATCTTACGATTGTCGGGTGAGGAGCTCCATAAGAAGTTTCGCATGATTTTCTCCAATGCATTGCACAAATCCCAGGAAGACGGACTGTCTGCATTGTATAGTAGGAAGTGCAGAAATAACTGACTAGATCAAGGTGATTCGTCCTGCAAATGACAAAAGATTGGCTTGCCATCCTGACAGACGGTGTTATACTTTGTCAAGTATACAGTGGCGTTCTTCTATTGACTTTTTTGTGTAACAATGGAACTCCAAGATATCGTTCGAGATCTGCTATCTGCTTGAAGCCCAAATATCTGCTAAGATCGCATGCTACTGAGTAATATATGTTCTTGGAGTAGAAGCAGCAAGATTTATCCTGACTGATCCGTTGCCCCGAGGCTGCGCAAAACCTACTCAAGGTGTCGCGAATGATCGAAACTTGGTCAAAAGAAGCGTCGGAGAATAAGATGAGATCATCAGCGAAAAACAGGTGAGATAAAGGGGGGGCTCTTCGGCTTAATTTGATAGGCTTCCATTTGCCTTGAGAGACAGAGGTGTTAATGAGATGGCCCAGTCTTTCCATACATAGCACGAAAAGATAAGGCGAAAGCGAATCCCCTTGTCTTATTCCTTTAGAAGGTGTAAACGCCTCACTGAGTGCCCCATTCCAATTAACTTGCATTGTTTCCATGGACACACACTTCATGATGAGGTTTATCAAAGAGTCCGGGAGCCTAATATCTATGAGAGTGTCGTGGATTAAATCCCAAGAAAGTCAATCATAGGCTTTCTCTAGGTCCACCTTGATAGCCAAGATCCCTGTCTTTCTTGATTTCCTTCTCATGGAATGGATAATTTCTTGGGCGATAATAATGTTGTCGACAATTAACTTTCCTGAGACAAAGCTGCATTGATTTGGGGCGATAAGGTTGTCTAGGTAGGGTTTTAATTGGTTCACGACAATTTTGGTAACAGCTTTGTAAATGACTGAGCAAAGAGCTATAGGTCTGAATTGCGTGATTAACTTAGGGGATGAGGTCTTTGGTATAAGGACCAAGATAGTATGATTCAGGGCGTGCTCCCAGATTTCATGTTGAAACATTCTCTAGATAAAATGAATGATAGTAAGTCCGATATGCTCCCATTGGGATTGAAAAAATAGAGCATTAAAACCATCAATTTCTATGGCCTTGTTGGGATCCATGTCAAAAAAGGCTGTTTTAACTTCTTCGGGGGCAATTGGGCCTTCCAGATCAGAAGTAGCCCGGTGAGGGAGAGAAGGAAACAGGCCATGGGGAAGAGGCTGAGTCAGGGTCGAAGGATCGGCTGTGTAAAGTTTTTCAAGGAATGTCTGGGCTATCCGTCTGATACAGATTGGATCCAAACTTTCACATCCATCTTCATCTCGAAGGGAGTTACAATGTAGTTTACGTCTTCGGCCAGTAGTGACAGCATGATAATATTTAGTATTTTTGTCTCCTTGAGCTACCCATTGACTTCTAGATTTTTGATGCCAGAATAGTTCCTCTTGAAGGAGGACTTGTCCAACTCATGTTGTAGATATGTCTCCAGGTCTCGCAAAGATTCAAAGTCCTCTTCTTCCAGCATTTTTTGAATGCCCCGTAGGCGAGCCATAAGTCTCTTCTTGCACTGAAAGATGTTACCAAAAGTAGAGGAATTCCAATGTTGAAATTTGGCCGCCAGGTTCCTAAGCGCACTAGAAACTTCTGTTAGATTAGGATTCCAATTGTCCTTAACAGTTTGGGCAAATTGGTTGTGGGTCAACTAAGCAGATTGAAATCAAAAGGCCCGAGGGGAAAGGGAAGTTAATGTAGGTTGGGTGAGTGTCACGAGGAGAGGTCGATGGTCAGACTCAGGGAAAGGAAGGTGGGTAACTGTCGTGGTTGGGAAAGCAGACATCCAAGGGTTTGAACAGAAAGCGCGATCGAGTCTTGCGAGAATATGTCCTCTCCTCCAGGTGAATTTGGGTCCTATAAAACCAATATCCTGGAGGTGGCAGTCTTGTATACAATCCTGGAATTGAGTGCTCATACTGGAGCGGAGTCTGGAACCGCCTCGTTGATCTTGTCTTTCTAATTTGGCATTGAAGTCCTCACCCAATAATCAAGGTTTAATGGTGACACGTGCAATTTGACGCAGATGTTTCCATGGGAAATGCTGAAGCAGGTAGGTAGGACTGGTATAGATGGCAGTGAAATCGAAAGAGGTTTGCACCCAGGTAATGTTAGCATGAATAAATTGACGGTGAGCTAACAGAATTTGGATGGTAATGTCGGTGTGCCATAAAAGTCGGATGCCTCTAGAGAATCCATTAGCCTCCACTCTTAAGGATTGATTAAAACCCAATTTCCTGATAATCTTCTGTGTGCGGACTCTGCTAATGCGTGGTTATACTAGTACTACTAGGATTGGTTTATGAATCCGGATGTAATTCTTAAGAATTGGCTGGAATGTCTTGCCTCCAGCCCCTTGGCAATTCCATATAAAGATTGACATAATAAAGTCTGAAAAGGAAGACAACCTGTTAGGATTTATGTTAAATATATCCTATCTTTATTTTTGGCATTTTTATTGGATATGAGAATTCCCATAATTCTTGAAGATGTGCCTTAATTGGTGATTGGGTATT
>JANZXV010000211.1:7208208-7224433 GCA_027576455.1 Erythroxylum roigii | reverse complement strand
AAGTCTTTCCCTCCTTGCTCATATATATGATTCATTTATTTAACGTTGCAGCTTGACTTATCCTCTACTTTGGACAAACAGATACTTTATACTATGTTGTTGAGAGATGAATGTCTAAATTAATTGTAGTTAATCTCAAGTTGCGAAGGGACTAATTTTAAGTACTACCTTTTCCAGACATTTATCCCTTGGTCCAATAAGTACTGAAAAACAAAATTAAAAATATCATTTACTTATATGGCCTAGTCTCGGTGTCGCCATCATTAGGGGCTCACTTTCAACATCATATTCAACATTTATTCATTCGGTTCAGAAGGGTAGTAAATATTTAATGTTATGTAATAAATAACTTCCTTTATTAACTATATTATCGAGACATTAACGTTGACTAATGAATAGCTTCCGTCATTACTTATTAGCTACTAATATTACTGAGAAAGTTAACTTTAACTTTCAACGTTGGAAGCTAAAAAGCTTCTTTTTTTAGCTGTAAATATTTATAAATGCTTTGAAGCATTTACGTGTATTTTTTACATGGTAGTAATTTTTTAACTTTCAACCTTAGAAGCTAAATAGCTTCCTTTTTTAGCTGTAAAACGTTACCTTGTTATATTTATAAATGTTTTGAAGCATTTAAGTGTATTTCTTATATTCTTATTTTTTTTATTTTCATCAACGTATGAATCTAAGATGTCTCAACTCAAAAATTGGCTGAATTTTGAATTTAAGAAACCTCAATTCAAAAATTGGCTGCAAAAAATTTTAACAATGTTGTCTTCTCAATGTTAAGTAATAATTTAAAAGTAAAGTTTCTGATTTTTTTTAAAAATTAGCTTATTAAATATTTGAATATATTATAATTAATTTGTAATTTGTCATTAACGTGGACATTATATTAGCATTTTAAATCAAAACATTAATATTAAATGATATTTTTTATATTTGTGTTTCTCCTTTTTCATTTTTAGATTACTTATTATTTATAAAAATGTAATTAAACATTAATAAATAATTTAACTTTTATAATTGTAATTTTCATATACTTTTCCATAAGTAATGTAATAATTGTTGGATTTGTGTTTTTGTAGAGGTTCACAGAAGTTTAATGATAATATGACTAAATCAAATAATTGAAGTTACTCAATTTATAGACTACATAAGCATTTTCCTTTATTATAAAAATTCGTATGATTCTATTAAACATGTCATGATAATTAAATAATAATAATAATAATTTGATAATTAAATAATAGCGTAAATAGTTGGATGTGTTTGGTTGGTTGTTTATAAATAGGTTGGTAGTGTTAGATTACTACATTTACCATTATGTTAATTCCTATAAAAAATATTAAAAAATCACTAACATTAATTAAATTAAAAAATATTAAAAATATTTGAGTTAATAATTTAGACCTTTATCTAGTTGCTTGACAAAATAATATTCAATCATTTACACAACTTGCATAATAGGATAATATTTGATTTGGCAAACTTAGAATAGTTATTAACTTAGAATATAATTTACTATATTTTCTTCTAAGTATGTTAATTTCTTGTATTTTTAGATATTAGTGTTTCTCTATCATTAAAATTTGCTCTTTGTTTTTTCATTTTAATATAGGATATTAAATTTTACTATTTATTTTTCCCCTGTCACAGATATAATATCATTGATATATCTTTGTGATATAATGTCAAGCTATTAGTATTCTGTTGTACCTACATATTTTTCCAGTTCCATATAGATGCTTTTATTCTTTTTCTAGTTCAATTGTGTTATAATTAGTTTATATTATGTTGTCTAAAAAGCATTTGTCTGGAAGTGAAAAAAGGAAAAAAAAAACAAGTAGAACAGTTAATAGACTCCTAAAAAGGAGCAAATAATAAATTTATTAAAAGAATAGGCTCCTCTAGTGAGAATCTTAAGGAATTTGGTGAAGGTAGTTTTGAACAATATAAAGAAAAATTAAGTGATGAGATTCATATTCATGAGAATATTAGAAATTTGAGTGAGCATGATCATGTACCAAATGTATCTACTTTAGAAAATTTAAGAGCAGATAAGCCACTAATCCCTACATTGGATATTTGTGATTCTAGAAATTAGGATAATCTTGATAATAAAGGGACAATTTAGTTGAAAAAGGGCCCGAGAGAATTGAAGCTTATGTTTCCTTTAGACAATACCTCTCGTCATTTTTAATATTTTTATTATTATAGAAATTTGAGTAATAGAGAGATTAGTGATAGAAAATGGTTGGTTTACTCTAAACATATAGATAAAGTATATTGTTTTTGTTGTAAGTTGTTCAAATCTAATAGCAAACAAAGTGCATTAACAAATGATGAATTTACAGATTGGAAGTATCTTTGTAAGAGACTCAAAGAACATGAGAATTGCATTAAGCATATGACTAATATGAGACCTTGGAATGAATTAAGAGTAAGATTGAGTAAAAATCAAACAGTTGATAAAGATTTGCATTAAGGAATTGAAAAGGAGAAAGAATGTTGGAGAGAATTTTTGATAAGAATAGTTTATGTTGTGAAATATCTTGCTAAATATAATTTGGTTTTTCGAGGATCCAATGAGAAACTTTACCAAGATAGTAATGGTATTTTTTTAGGATTGATTGAGATGATTGTTGAATTTGATGTAGTAATGCAAGATCATGTTAGACGTATTCAAAATCATGAAATTCATCATCATTATCTTGGTCACCAAATTCAAAATGAGTTGATTTATCTATTGGCCCATAGTATTAGAGGTTCTATCATAGAGATCATTAAAAAGGCGAAATACTTTTTTATTATTCTTGATTATACCCCATATTTGAGCCGTCAATAACAAATGAGTTTGTTAGTACGATGTATGAATATGTCAAATAAAAAAATAAAAAAGTATTTTTTAAAGTTCTTAAAGGTAGATGACACATCTGGATTGAAACTTTTCAATGAATTGTTGAATACATTTAAGTCTCTTGATCTTAATGTTTATAATGTAAGGGTTCAAGGTTATGACAATGGTTCTAATATAAAGGGAAAACACTAAGGAGTTCAAGAGCGATTACTTGAAATAAATCCGAGAGCATTATATATGTCATGTGCTTGTATAATCTTAATCTTACTCTTAGTGATATGGCACATTATTGTGATAAAGTTGTTTCATTTTTTGAGTTATATAATGCATATATGTATTATTTTCAAGTTCTCCTAAAAGGTGGAAGGTTTTATTTGATAATATTTTAGGCTTAACCACGAAATCATTGTTTAACACTCGTTGGGAGAGTCGAATAAAAAGTGTTAAAGCTATTAGATTTCAAGCTCCTCAAATAAGATTAGCTTTTATGGAATTATCTAGATCTTGTGATGATGTTAAGTCAAAGAGTGAGGCAAAAAGTTTGGTTAGTGTATTTGAGAGTTTTGAGTTTGTACTTGGCATGGTTATTTGGTATGATGTTTTATTCACTATTAACATGGTGAGTAAAAAGTTGCAATCTAAATCTATGTGCATTAATGCTACCATTAAGCAATTACATGATGTGATGGTAATTTTTGAGAAATATAGAAATGAAGAGTTTGGCTCTAGTATGAATAGTGTCAAAATTCTTACACACGAGATGAATGTAGAGCCTACATTTCCAACTAAACGTTGTATTATTAGGAAAAGATAATTTGATGAAACTAATCATGATGGAGAAATACAATCAGTTGAGGGATTCTTTTAGAGTTAATTACTTTCTAGTTGTTGTAGATATGACAATTGCTTCGTTGAAGAATAGATTTGAACAATTAATGAAATCTGAAAATATTTTTGAATTCTTATTTGATTCAAAGAAATTGAGGTCGTTGGATGATAACAAATTAAGAAAATGTCGCACTAATTTTACAACAACTTTTTCTAATAATAATGTACCATATGTCGATTTAGATGATCTTTTTTTCTTAATTAAAAGCGTTGCAAATTACTTTGCCAAATTAGTTAATGTCATCAGTTAAAATTTTTAGAATTTGTTAGAGCTGCAGATTTTTATCTAAATGCTTTAATTGCTTATTGAATTCTACTAACTATACTTATGATTGTAGCATCAGCTGAGAGAAATTTTTCAAAGTTAAAATTATTGAAAACCTACTTGAGGTCATCAATGTCAAAAGAAAGGTGGAATGATTTAGCTAGTTTATGTATCGAGAAGGATATGTTGGACAATATCGATTTTGGTAATATTATTAATGATTTTGTATCTCGAAATGCATAGAAAAATTTGGTTTTTTGTTAATTATGATCATTTGTGTGTTTATTAATGCAATTCTCTTAGTATTTTACTGTCTAATATTGATGCTCGATTGTTGCTATTGCTATTTTGTTGTTAATATTACTATTTTTAACGATTTTATTATTACTTACATTTGCAAGATATTAGTAGCTAACTTTATGATCATTTAATATTTTGTTAAGTATGTGGATTTATAAATCGGGCCACTTATGTAAGTATATTAAATTTAAATGATAAAATTATGCTTTTAAAATTTACATGTTTGTATATTCTTAATTTTTTGGGACCTTTTTTTTAACTTTAGCCAAGGCCTATAAATCTTTATAAACGGCCGATCCCAGTCTTCAACTTTTAGTCTTAAATTATATTAATTAAGTTGTTTTCTATCATCATGAGCTCACTATATTGATGAGCTATTTTCAGACACATTACGTCAGAAGTATTTAGGAATTGTAAAAACAATTAGCTGTACACGAATAGCAAAAGGGAATACTCATCAGAATTGGAGGACCATGATTTTATTCTCATACTATATAGGAAGATGGCTGACCATCTACGTCAGAACAGAAACAGGAATAAGAATGCTTGTTCTAACTTTCCTCCTCTTGTTGACGAGAATTTAGGAAACAAAAAGAGCAAGAAAGAACCAAACGTTGGCATTGAAGAGAATAGTCAAAGAGCTTCCAATTTTGATGTTAATCTGTCTAGTTCACATAAATGATGGGGATTGGACGACCAAAAAAAAAAAAGAACAATTTGGTCATCTAACATTAGTCCGTTGAATTTGGCCTCCTCTTCTTCACCTTGAGATCTTTTTCGGTGAGTAACCTAACTGCTAAGTTTCCCAGCTCAGCTTTGAAGCAACAATTTCATGCTTCGGAGAATACTCCTGCAACCAAAACATTTTAACGCTTGTCATAAACTTGAGAGTTGAAAGGGCAAGGAAGAAACAGGCTATTTATGTACACCTACCTCCATTTTCTTCACCAGCTCTCTTGGGGTAGGAGCTGATACAATGATATGGCGTGCACTTGGCTTGATAAAACCTTCCTCTATTGCTTTGTCAATGAACGACAACAGTGCGTTGTAATATCCATCCACATTCAGCAATCCCACCTGCAAATAATCAAACTGATTAACCATTTGCGTATTTGCAAATGTGGGAGAAGGATAAACGTTCTTTACTGGCTTGTCATGGATGCCAAGTTGGGCCCAAGTTATAACTTCAAGGAGCTCTTCCAGGGTCCCATAGCCACCTGCGGACACAATTAGTTCTAGTTAAGATTTTTCTTTCTTCTCAAAAGCTCACCATGATCAAGAATCCCTTGGGCCTTGAGGTCCAATTTGACAAAGCACATGCAATTGGGCTGGCCACACTGCTATTGCAGCCCTACTAACCTGTTTTAAAAATTATATATTTACTCATCCCGGCTGAAACCACATCGTAGAATGCGATCTCTCTGTGTTCCAGTTGACTTTAATGTGGAAAATATATGGTTATGATCGAGTATCACATGACAAAGGACTGGTATCATATATAATGGACCACTTGTGAAAGGAGGACTACTCAGAAACCTAATCTTCAGTGTCAGAGGATGAAGACCAGTGGCTAGGGTTTCAAGGGTTACTCCCTAATCGGGGATATTCTGGTGATGACCAATCCCAGGAAGTCCTTTTGAGTTTTCATTTTCTCTCAGATTTTGTCTACAAGTCCTTTGTAGTTGTAGCATAAAGCAGGTGCTCTTATTATTGGCTAACTTGTGCCGTTTCAGCGTAAGTTCACATGATACACGTTTCTGACACAAACGGGTAAAACATCTGAGAACCGCTCGTTAACCTAAACCACTTCCCAATTCCCATGTAACTTGGAAATGTACGTACTTGTTTGAGTGGTAAGCATCTCTATATCTATACATGGCAAATGTTTCCCAAATGATTGTTCAATAGTTCTCTCATGGTGAAGCTAGGGGATTGTTTGTCATCTCTAAACCATTTTAAACTTCTTTTGGTCTTCAAGCATCAAGTTTCAGACTTAAGAGCTCACTCTTGTAAGGGTAGAAAGAAAATCGCAGTTCATATTGACCAACCTGGTAGTGCAATGAAGGCATCAGACTGTCTAGCCATCTCAGCCTTCCTTTGGTGCATATCAGCAACTGCCTTCACTTCCCCTACTGTTTCTCCCGTTATCTGCAAATTACAGTGCCCAAGGTCCGCGCGAGGTCAATACAAAACAATGCACAAGAGACACCAAGTCCTTTAGGGAGAGTGCCTTCCACACACACACACACTCATAGAGAGAGAGAGAGAGAGAGAAGCAGAGAAGCAATGATGAGGGTAGCAGGAGTGGTGGGCTCAAATAAAAGTCATAAAAAAGGAAAAAAGAAAGATGACTATATTACAAACAGAAAAGCGACAATATCCACACCTTATGATCCTAATGCGTTACTTTTAACAACTGCAACATACAAGGAAAACAAAAAGACTGTGACCTGAAATATCTGACTTATCATAAGAATCTTGGCAAGTGGGTGTATAAAACGTACCAGAGAGGAACAAAAAGCTGAAAACCCAGATGCAACCATGGTAGAAGGTCCAACTTAGAAGTTAGATGACCCAATAAAATCCAACTCTTTTCAAGGAAGGGTAGAAAATAATGTATAAAATTAGCTATCGTAGAAGATTTGAGAAAAGGAAACGGCCAAGAAAAAGAAGGGAACTATTTTAAAAAGAAGCAAATAGTTATCTATCCATCTCTGTCTCGCACATGTACTCAGAGACACAAACACACACGTCTCAAGCTTGATGCGTATGTTCATATTAGAAATGGTACAATAAGAAGCTCTTAGTGATTGACAGGTCGTTCTGGATAAAGTAAAAAAATAAACTTTATTTTTGTTTATTTTTAGCTCTTATAAAAAATAAAAAGAAGCAAATAAAACAAGGTTAAAAATAAATTTTATTTTTTATAAAAGTGAAAATGAGCCTTATTTTAGAGTTTACGAGAATGGCCTGGGCGGGCGCCAAGGGAGCATACCTCTCTGGGCATGAGTGTCTTGGGAATAATTCTGCAGACAAAACCAAGATAAAAGTCGGTCACTGGGAAGAAGATAAAAATTCTCTTCGTAGTCAATTGTCAAAACGACAAAATAAAGAAGCTTAGAAATGAAAATCATTTATGTCTGTACCCAATCACGTGGCGGCCGCCATCATAAACAGCTTGAGAAACCGACCCCATCAATCCAACACTACCTCCGCCATACACAAGGTCAATATTTCTCGACACCTTGAAGAAAAATAAGCACTCTTATGTCAAACAGTTTTTAATTTGCGTAGCCATGAACGAACATTTACCTTAAAAGCATGGACAAGGAAATGAACCATGATGCACAAAATGCCAATTTATTGAAACACTAGAACGTTCATGTATTCACTCTTTGCAATGGATTTGATGTCAAATGCATCTCAGTGACAGAGAAATGACATTTGTTGAATATTGAAACCAAGTTTGGAGTTGAATAGTGAAAGCAGATGGAGTTGTTCATCAAATTCTTCAACCATGAGTTCCAATTCCTAGAACCCACGTATGCAATGTAATAAGACCCATGAATGGGATCATCAATTACGGATTTTATAACGAAAAAAGCTTAGTAAAAGAAGGCAATAAAGAAATAACAGAACCAGAAACAACTCGGACGACTCAGAAATCAATAACTGAAACAGAGCCGAAACAGAGGAACCGGAGGAGGAAGGCAAAACGAAAATACAAGTTCTAGCGACAGTACAGACATTAAAGGAGCACTGAAAGAAGTTTAACAACTGCTAGAAAGAAAGGAAAACTGAAACTTTTACGGAAATCAGAAAATTGGCAGAAGAGAAACAGAGATTTAAATCACATATAAAAGCCAGCAGCCAGAAAATAGAGGAGCATTCATACCAGTTCTCGTCCGAGCTCAACAGCAGCCTCTTTGTAGCTGTTCTTTTTTCCTGGACTACTTCCACAAAACACACAGATTCTCTTGAATTTGGATTGTTTCATTGCCATCTCCATCTTTCTCTGTCCCTCTCTGTATCACGAACCAAGAGCTTATCTTCAATTTGTTCAAGTGACCCACCAGAGCTTGACAAAGTTTTGGGAGTGGATTCGTGCATATATATAACCAGAGAGCACCAGCGTACATATTAGCACGCGTAAAAATTCCATACCCCGTAGTCCACACTTTTAAGGACAGTGACGCAGTCTTTCGCCTCACCTCCACTTGTTGCTTAGCAAACTCGTCACCCAATTAGATTTTTCTTGAAGTCCACTCACCCATTTGCTTGGAAAGACGAGGCTAAACTTAAATGTTCTAATTAAGCTCTAATTTCACATTGTCTATAATTAACTGTCACGTTCGAGTCTTCTAACTGAAAACAGAAAAGTTAATCATGGGATTATGTTGATTTCTTTGGTTCATAATAAACTAGCAATCAAGGTCAATTTTGGAATTGGCTTGTCTGAAAAGAGAAATGTATTCCGGTGAGTAATAATAGTTTTATCAAGAGTTGTGTTTTAAGTCCATGCATGTTTTCCTTCTTTATGCAGGTGGCTTCCTTCGCTTTTCTTCTTTTCGGTGGCCTTCTCTTTTGCATTTGCATGTTAGCCATAGGTTGTTTAAAAAAACTGAGAAATGTGGCTTCAAATACAGTAATATACTGCTCCGTGAAACATGTTTATTTGATTATATTGGTATAATAAGAGTATGATGACCCTTTGCCTTTACTTGAATGAATTGGCTCAAACCACATTGTGAACCCATGTTTATTGAACTTTCTTCTTGACTGACAATCAAACTTATATACGGTGAACCGACTCTGAACTATTAAAATATAAACTTTTAACTTTATAACTGGATCTTTCGTCGAAATTTCTGTAATATCTGATCAAAGTTGTACCATTTTTCCTTGCAGAGATCGATGAATGCTACATAAAATATTGGCCATATCAGACTAAAAGTGGAAGAGGACAAGTGAAAGAGGTGATCAGAGTAGATAAAGAGGGGATGAGGGGACAGACGGTGCCTGAGGACCCATCTTACATGTACCCTCAACAAGCCTTTATTACAAGACATACTTGTTCTATCCATAGGAAACACTAAATAGTGTCATTACACCATATAACAAACAAAACTTCCTTCCTTCGTTTCCCCACATTCTCCAACCCCTGGCCCTGCTCCATCAAACTTGCTGTCCCACTCCCTACCCTCTTCTTTCCACTACTTTACCTTATTCTTTAATTTCCATGCATTGATTTTCCGTAATTAACTTTTTGCACCTTCTTCTTCGTGAATTAAACTCTTTACCATCCATTTACGTTATATGTAGTGTAAGCCAACCATTGTTACTTTTTAGTAGCCAAAATAGCAATTATATGTCCGTTTATATACGGTGCCTGAAAGTCAAGACCATAAAGCTTATGGCTAAATCATAGATAAATTCCCTTCAATCATAAAACTTTTAATTGAAAATGACTCTAATATTCCAAAAACACTAATACATTACTTCCTTGATGTTCTTTACGTGATTAAGATCCGATGGTTTCTTAGATGGAGTGGGCCAATGGTTATCCTCTCTTCTGCCTCAAACTCAAACCTCTGCTTGGTTTTCCTTACGTGACATTGACATTTAGCTTTCTTTGAAGAAGGTATATATGCTATGTCTTGGTTGTAACCTAACCGTGCAAGCACTGTATTATGGGCTTATATATGCTGAATTAAATGTTAAAACTGAGCATCTGATACAAGTATTTTTGGTGCATGAACTACGATGGGTTTGTATTGAATCATCTTTGCTCAGGTAATTTGTAAGTTTGTTGAACAAAATGAGACATTGAAGCTTTAAGAGCAATGGTGGGGGATGACTGCTCCAGCTTTTTGATGCAGTAATGTCATACATGTAGCCCTACCTGCTCCCGACCTTGCCCTTTATTAACCTCTCTTCCCAATGCACCAAATGAGCTTTCACCCCATAACTTGCAGAGGTGCAATTGTAAATTAGTATTTCTTATTTTTCTTCTCTCATTTGCTTTTCACCACCATATTTACGCTACAAAAATAAGTTCCGTAAAGATCATGTTAACAATCTTAGGACAGTATTGCTTTACCTATTAGTACAATCAAAATTGCAGATATGTCCTCGTCTATGGAGAGTTCAGATCCTCTGTCTAATATTACGGTGTCTTATTGTGTCCAATAAATCTCATCTATGAGTCCCGTACGAAGTTTCGCGTGAGTCCCGCAAAATAAATGACTAAGATTCTATGAGACAGAACAAGAAATAATAATATTAGAACATGCATGTCAGTCGGACGTCCAGTGGACTCTACAATTAAATTCAAGTTTCAACTAATTTTCGGAGAAACGATTGCCAGAGTCCTTTCCTTTGTTGGTACGCGTTTGGATAGGATAAACTTGAGGAGATACCCTTATCCGACACGTGAACTCCCCAGGGACCAAGCGATAGGCATAGATATGTGCCATTTTTCTGGTGGATGATGGCTTTGCGAAAGAAAAACCACATTATTAGTGGCCATGTACAATTTCCTTTTCATCAAAATAAGCCAATTATAACACGACACATGCTAAATGTCGTGGACAAATTGAAATGCCCAAAGCTTTAGGTACTATGTACGATGGATGTACCATCGGAACTCAGATGTTTTGTGGGAGCAACGCCCTTGCAGTTTGGATTAAGAGGCACTTGGCCTTCTTGTTTCACCAAATATGACGATTATCCGTCCATTCACTGCCATTCTGTTGTGTACTTATATAGAAATGTAAGGATTGTTATGCTCAGCTTTTTATTCGAAAAGATGTGTTGCACTAGTTTATGTTTCGTGGGGAGGCTTTTACAATCATTTCCCTTTTCTTTATAACGCTTTCGCCTTCCATTTTTCCTCTTAGCTTTCTTCTCAGGATTTGCCAAGTCACTGGCAAAGAAAAGTCGAATAATTGAAACCATTCTTATAGCTTATTTTCAGTCTCTCTACTCTACCTCACCGAAGTAGAAGCTTGATAAGTATCAGAATCATAAATATTGTCTAAGTGGGAAGCTGGAAGCAAATGGTTGAGCCTTCCTGCAGCGTCAAGTTCCTGGGGTTAACCATATGCATGATCTACTGGTCTGGTCCCACATTTGTGCTAATGACACAATTTGAGTTCCACTTATGAATTGGTGGAAATCCAACAAGGATATAATTGATCCATTTCTTTCTCCGTCCACTATCCTTGGTTTATGATGATAATAAACCTTTTTGGCATTGTGGGTGTGTGTTCTACGATATGCCCATTTTAACCTACTCATGCACCAGTCTATGTATAACTCTTTCAGATCAGCTCTTGTCTCTCCTACCTTAAGGAACACCTGATCCCACCACGCATATCCTTTACTTTTAACTGATCAAATCCACCTCCTGCCTCACTTGGATATATATGATGCTATTTTGCCAACGCTTATGACTGCTGCCGCGTCTACCAAACCCCACACCAAACTATATCTGTCACATGCATCTTCTTTCTCATCCTATTTATGAGGAATTTTAATTTGTTCTGCCCATCTGAAAGCCAGTTCCGTTTGTATAGAGAACTAGTAAAGTAGGAGCCAACCAATTTAACTCTTTTGAAACAAAAACTAAATATCTTTTTACATTATATATAAGAAAATAATTTTATTTTTTTTAAAAAAAAACATTCCTTATGGCATGCATTTATTGGGACGAGAAGACTTCCAGTTAAGCTTTCGTTGAGTAATAGAAACTATTTAATTAGCTTTAAAAGATACACTAAATTAAGTTTTGAGGAGATAAGGCAGACATCTCTTTCATCAAGGGAAATTTCTACTTTCTATTGTGAGGACCACACGGTATCAAGTAAATGGTTCTTCCCAAAAGCGTAGATTCTTAATTGATTTCGATATTTCGGAAATAGAATTCTTTTTTTTTTTTCCCTTTAAAACAGAAAATGATGTTTTGTTCTTTTCAAAGAATATTCGGATATGTAATTAAATTTTAACTGAAAGTGGGGTTTTCTATTTCGTTCTTTTTTTTTTTGTGTCCACGAGGTGTTCTAGGCAGATCCCAACTATAGAAAGATACCTTTAAGCCAGCCACACTCAGATTAATCCCCGCTCGAACTGAGTAGGTCCCTTGCGAGAGGCAAAGCTCTGACCCCAAGTTTTAAACAGCTGCATATATGAGTTAGGTTCAAACCCACGATCTCACTTGAGTAAAAAAAAGTTCCTTACCAATTCACCTGTACGTTAGGATTCTATTTTGTTCCTTAATGTTTACTTTGAGTAAATTTCTTGCACAGGAAGCCATCTCTCCTTTCAACGACAATGAAGCAAGTTGAAGGAAATAAATATTCCTGTTGAAAACGAGACCGATGTTGTATGCTTTACTGATGTTCATTGGTCATGGTTAGTCAATTCCCTTTTTTTTTTTTTCTTCCCTCTATTCCATATGTGAAAGTAGCTTTCTTTTCCTTTCTTTTTTTGCCACCGCCATTCATAAGTACACATCTACTTGCCTTTTCTACCTCTACAAACGATGAGAGCTTATGAAGTTCTAATCATCACATACTTGGATGACGCATTATAACTTCTAATAATTAATGCAGCTAATGGCATATGACTCTTAACTAATTAGTTCTATTAATTAATACAAAAGTAATGTCTTTTAGTACTTAAACATACAAAGAAAATATTAGTAGAATGTAACTTACATTTGATTGTTGATTTCGCAACATATATAATTAATTACATGTACTATTTTTCTTCATATATTTTGTTAATTATATTTGATATTTTAACATTAATGGTAAATTTTTTGAAATAATTACAGTACAATTGAAATTACGATGAAATCATAATTTTGAAGTTCAATTTATATTTATGTATTATTCTTAAATCTTTCATATTTGTAGTTTAATCAAGATAATATCTTGATAAAAAGTTAAAACTAACACACATTACGTTTCTTAACTAATACACATTACGTTTCTTTCCTAAAAAATGTAATTGATCTCATAAATTAAAATGTGAAGATACTTAAATAAATATGTGAGTGTTTATTAGAAATAATAAATATACAGATCTAACTCAATTATGAGGATCCCAAATAGATATTACTTATGAATTTGTGAATTTTCTTATTATCATAGTTATATAATTGATTCTTATACTTAAGATTATCAAAGTATCTCACGTAAAAATTACTATATTTTGATGTTATTTATGACTTATTCTATTTAAGATAACTCGGCCGGAATTGTTACTTTAAAGTAATTAGAGAAAATGTTCCAATGTTCTTGATTAGTAGCGATTTAAAAAATTATCTAGTCAGAATGAATTAAGATTTAAAAAAGTATTTTCAAATATTAATTATAAATCAATGATTAATTAATAATAATGAACCTAATTGAATTTAAAAGAGTAGAATCTAAATTCATAATCTATGTCTAATTGGAATATTGAATGGTGAAAAAGTTAAATTATATATCATAATTATGGACAAGTTGAATCAAACCATTTTGATATTTCTAATATTTGGATAGTTATGATAAGTTGTTAGACATTAATCTTAATCTATAGTAATAAATTGTTTAAAGACAAATTAAAAGAAGTTTTAATTAATTAAAAGAAGTTTTAATTTTTGGTTTTAGTTATAATTTATAATCGTTGACAACATGTTAAAAACTCAATAGGTCACATATAAAAGAGCAATTAAAAAGAAATTTAATTTAAATTAAGTTAAAGTTAATTGTAAAGTTTGAGAGATTTATGAATCAAATATTAGATATTTGATTTTATTAAAATTAAAATTAAAATTATAATTAGTGTTAGACTTTATATATAATTAGAAAGTTGAATTTTATAAAGAAAGAAAATCTATTATTTTCTCTACAGTTAAAGGTTGGACATGTTGATAGCTTGTGGTTAATGGTTCAAGAAAAAAATTTATACAAGAATTTGAATTATGTATGTCTCAACCTTTTTATTTATGATTCATACTATTTTATTTGATCAGAAAATTATAAAAGTTATTTTTCATTTTGTTTGTGATTGGACTATAGTAAGTTTCCTAAAAAATATATTTGACTAATTAATAAATTATTTAGACCTCTTAATTTAAATTCAAATAATAAAAATATTATGTGGATATTTGTGAATTAACCATATAGTCTATTTACTTTCTCTAAGACCAACTTATATCTTCTTGTGGTAGTCTTCTATATAAATATAATCAGATCTAATCTTGATGTTTTCAATATTGTCATATATCATTTAAAATGTGAGAGAATAACCTAAAAATAATATGGTGGAAACATAAACATATCTTAGTTGAACATTTTTATATCTTAATTAATAAAATAAATAATTATCATTCATTTTTAAGTGTTCAAAGAACCATTTTGTAATTAAAAATATGGATTGACTCTTTTGAAGGAATAGAAATGTATATGTTTTATAGTTTACTACTATTTCTTAAAAAACTTCGTGTCAGTACTATCAATTCAATCAAGTAGTAATCAAACTGGTTTCATGACTATAAAATCACCTCCATAAATTCAAAAAGAGAAAGAAATATAGGAACCAAGTAATCCACAATAAACTATTATCTCATCAAAAAGTTAGAAAAGGAAATGCCAATTTGTTTTCATTTAGTGAGTATTTAAATCTGATATCCAACTTAAATTTAATGACTCAAAACATGAGTGCAGTTGAGTCTGAATAATCTGACACTTTCAGATATTAAAATCTCCATAAATGGATCAAAATAAAAAACCAAAGCTAATTGCAGTAAAGTACTCTAAACGGTTCATTAGCAAACAGACATACGTATGAAAAAAAAAAAGGTGGAAGGGATATATGGGAAGACAACGTGACATATTCTGGGCGCTTTAGGTAAAGAGTCCTTTCCGCAAAGCATACAACGCTTCAGTCCCTACAATAACATGTATTCTTGAGGCTGAGGAATATTCTTTCGACGGGGTGACACTGTTGGTACAGTTATATTAGTTATAGTGGAAAAGCCATAGCCCCAAAGAACTATTATCCACTCTGTCCTTTTGACATATCCAATAACTTGTTATTAGTTAATGCCGTCTTATAATTAACTAACTTTTCAAGTTTTTTGATTCTCTTTGGAATCTGGTATACATGTATATATAATTTGCCTATAGGAAAAGTAGAGCATCAACAGCCAAATGTCTGGTGATTTTCAACTTTTGACAAACAAGGTCTTTTAATTTTTCTAACAAAAGTGACCACCGACTTCTGTTTTGTCTGTTAACAAGGAACGAATATCACGTTATTTTCAGCCTCTGTATCTCTCGTATGTTCATATTCAAGTCACTTTCTTCCAATTTCAACATCATTATGTTAACTTTCAACAATATCACAGTCAAATGAATAAAGAATATGAATATTAATTATAAAGGAGTAGGAGAATTTGCAAACGTATTTGGTGTAGAAAGGGCTTGTCGGCTGCATGAGAGTGTTGACGCGTTGTTTTTGGTAATGAAATGCCCTGTGCATGCCGATAGTGAGTGTAGCTTTGAATCTTGATTCTTTATTATAAATAGAGTATTATATATATATATATGTGTGTGTGTGTGTGTGTGGTAAATTAAACTCGTGAAAAAGAAATGGCAGTTTTACTAGTATATGTTGTTTATGGCAATAATGATTAATTGATTTTTTTTGGCAAATCTCATAAAAGAGCCCCTGTGATATACTTGATTATTCATCTTAGCTCTTGTATTTTTAATTCATTCACCTTAGCTCCTGTGTTTTTTATTCTCATTCAAGATACCCCAATTGGGTATTTTCAGACAAATTTGCCCTTGGAATCAAGAGATTAAAAAAATGTATTTCAATAATCTAAGGGCAAATTTGTCCAAAAATACCCAATTGGG
>JANZXV010000211.1:7149190-7161667 GCA_027576455.1 Erythroxylum roigii | reverse complement strand
ATCCTAAGTGGGAGCTTAGGTAGAGGACGTAGGTCTTAGCACCGAACCTCTATAAAAACAGCGTTTGCCTTTCTTCCATATACTCTTTATTTAATTTGATTAAATTATTTTGTGTGTATTAATTCCGTGATTTTATTGTAGAACTTTACGAAAAGCTTTAAAGATCTATTCAACCCCCCTTCTAGATCGTTTACAATGGATCCCAAAAAAATTAAAACCATTTAGGAATGGCCAATATGTTCATTAGTGAAACAACTCAGAGGGTTTCTAAAATTAAATTGTTATTATCACAAATTCATTAAAGACTATTCTCAATTTAGTCATCCTCTGATCTTCTGCTAAAAAATAACGTTACTTTCTCTTAGAATGCTTCATCACTTGAGGCATTTGAATCACTGTAGCAAGCTCTTACTTCAACTCTAGTCTTAGCATTGGCTAACTTCCATTAATATTTTATGATAAAAACATATGCATTAGGTACTGGTATTACAACCTTAATTCAGAATAGACACCATATAATATATCATCAAAATGTTATCCCTATACCTTCAACCTCTTCCTACTTATAACAAAGATAATTATCATCATTTTTACAATTAAAAAATGGCAATGCTATATGATGCATAGACATTTCATCATCAAGGTTGATGACTAGCCTTTGAAGTTTCTCTTTGATCAAAAATTCACAACTCTAACTCAATATATGATTAGCAAAGTTGATAGCATATGATTATGAAATCCAATACAAACAAGGAAAATCTAACATAGTTGTAGATGCACTCTTAAAAACAAAATCAATGCTTTTTGAGCAATATCAATGCTTTTTGGCAGAAGGATTAATATCTACAATCTATAACTCAACTTTTACAACAAGGAGAAACCTTCTCTCATTAATATTGGTCTCATAATCAATTATTACAGAAAGGGAAGTTAATAGTGGGTCAGCACATTGTCCTTTGAAATCAATCGTTACAACATTTTCATAGCAATGCTATTGTAGGACATTCAAAAATTCACACCCTTACAACAAATTATCTACAATCTTATGTTGGAAAGGTATATGGAAGTGAGTAAAAAAGTTCATTAGGTAGTGTAATATCTAACAACGCTACAAATCAGAGCACGTGGCATTACTAGGACCGCTTCAATTGTTACTTATTTAGCCAATTTTCACATATATAACAATGGATTTTATTGAAGGCCTTCTAAAATCTTAAAGAAAATCATGATTCTAGTTGTGGTTGACAAACTTACGAAATATTTCCACTTTATTCCCTTATCTCACCTTTATAATGTTGCTATTGTAGCCTAAATATTTTTGGATAATGTCTATAAACTTTATGAATTTTTAGCCATTATTGTCAGTGATATGGACTCTACTTTTATAAGTAATTTTTAGTAAGAAATTTTCAAATTACAAGTAGTTGATCCCAAGCATTCCCCAACTTATTACCTTTAAATTGATGAACAATCTGAGGTGGTGAATCATTGTTTGTAATCTTATCTTCGATGTATGATAAAGGATTTGCCAAGGAGTTGGTGTTCCTAGATTTCATTAGCAAATTTTGGCACAACACTTCATATCACATTGCCAACAATATCATTCCATTCCAGGCTTTATATGGTATTCTTCTACCTTTACATTTACCTTATTTCTCAAAAGATTCTTCATTTGAAAATATTGATTCATTACTAAAAGATAGAGAAGCAGTAATCCAACTACTTAAACATCACGTCTCTAAAGCTCAACAACGAATGATCCCACAAGCTAAGAAACATAAACATAATGTTCCTTTAATATTGGAGATATGATGTACCTTATCACCAAAGTTCTGTGGTTATTAGAGAGGTTACAAAACTAGAAGCTAAATGTTCTCCCTACAAAATATTGAAAGATTTATTTTCCTGTTCCATTATCCATCCCATTTTTCATATTTCTTAACTAAATTCAATTCTCTCTACTTCTCAAACAACTTCTATCTTGCTACCATCTGCTCTTGGCTATGTTAGAACTAGGGGCTATCTTGAATAAGTACAAAGTTAAACAAAGCAATTTAGCAACTACTTAATGGTTAATTTATTGATCTAACTCATCTCTAACATATGCCACTTGAAAATTTACTAATGATATTCAACTCAAATTTACCACCATTACCCTTAAAGACAAGAGATTCAAATAAGGCGAATGATATTATGTAACTTTTATAATTATCAGTTGAGTTTGATAGTTATACCCTTACTAGTATTGGTTTTTCCTCAAAATTAGTTAATGATAAGTAATAGTAATAGAATTTGTTAGAATTATAAGAATAAGATAAAATACCAACCATTAATTCATTGAATAGATACAAAGTGGATGTACTAGAAGATTTGATGAAAAAATACACATTCATCTTAAAATTCTTCTCTCCTTTCTTCCATTCTCTCTTCTTTACTATTCTCATTTAGGTCCTTGAACTCATTTTTTCAGAGTACCACGGTACAAATATACCGAAGCTTATGGATGCGGATATTACTATCTTCGATATTACCATTTGGAGAAAAGAGAAGGAAAAGAAGAATCGGTTCACTGGACTTCCATTTTCAAAATATGACGCATGAACATAGTTTACTTCTACTGAATGATTAAAAATGTTACTGATATTGCAAGAAAATGCTATATCCACTAGAATATGGTCGACTCTAATTCACATTAAACTGAAAGGACCCTTGAAAAATCTGGCTTTGTTCGACCCTTTCCTCGGAAAGAAAAACTAGCCAAGCCAAGTTCATGGTTCAGATTAGGTGTGAAGTCACTAAATCAATAAAAGCTATTGAGTTGTTTTCTTGGACCACATCAAACCATAAAGAAGAAGGTCCTGCGCGACCATTTCAACTCGGTGGACGAGAAGGAGATCGTCCCTATTTATTACAACCAAGGAATACACAATTATTGTCCCAGACTATGGTTCTGTCCAATACGTGTTTACCCGGTGGGTTTCCCATGATCATCAACTCAGGTATGTGTTTACCGATTCCCCAGCTACTCTCTGTGGTTCTTTAAGTGGGAATAAACTCACAAGTAGATCCCAATCGTGCGTGGAGGTAAGGGTGGCAACTCATGCCTACCTTGTATTTACTTTTGGTATTTCAGTTCCAAGCAATTATCTGTTGTTATTTATAGTTTGTAGTGTTTGTTAAATTATCTTTCCCATGTCATCTGTGTGGTATGAAGCTCGTGGTGTAGATTTTTGTTGAGGTTACAACCATGGTCAGTTATATTCTTCTTTTTTCTCGTTTTTTTCTTCTGAATATTTCCCTTGACTATCTTCTGCAAACATGGACTGTGTGTTTTGATTTACTGAACTAGAGAGCGAGGGAGCATTGTATAGGACGTTGTTTCTGGTACTACTTTAGTTAATCACGTATTCGCTATCTCCATTAGCTTTTTCGAGCCCCCTAACAAGTCTGCTGCTGTAAAAAAAACAAAAAAACAAAAAACCATCAGTCTTTTCCTATTGTTTCATGTACTACCTTGCTCATTTTTTTCATACGCGACTTCCTTTATACGACAAGGCTTTTATTTTCTTGGTTATAACATTTTTTTAAAGTAATAATTTTTTTACTTATTTATTCTTTAACCTGGATCATTCTTTTATTGTCGTATCTACATGTGGGTCTACTGGAAACAACCTCTCTACTATATTGGGGTAAGGCTACGTACTATCAGAACTCCCCAAACCCCACTTCAGTGTGAAAATTCGGACTGGGTGTGATGATGATGATGATAATGATGAGAATAGCTTATAAAGAACACGAAAGTTGTTCTAGGATTTAACTTTTTATCAAATAGGTTATGAATCTTCATCTCAACTGGGAAACCTCAAACCCTTAAAAGATTCAAACTAGGCTTTATATCCATGAAAAATTCAAAAGGAATTTTAGGAATTAACTTATTTGGAATAAAGTTTAGGATATATAGTGTTATCTTTAGTGCCCCGCCTCACAGATACCCATAAAGCTTTAAACTCACTGACATTCTCCTCACTATGTCTTTTAATGCAATTGTGCCTCTATGCTACTTCATTATGCTCAGGTGTACTCGAAATGATGTACTATACAACTATGGCATAACTGTTTTATAAACTTAGCATAATTTCCTTTCTCTTGACCTATATCTCTTTGTCTATCATAGTGCTTTCCACCATAGTATAACTTTATAATCTTAATAGGCCTATTAAGTTACTTGTTAACCTTTTCCTTATAAATTTTGAATTTCTTTAGGACGTCAAACTTATTACTTATGGGATTGAGGTAACCATATCAAAAGATTATTAATGAAAGAAGAATAAGTTCTTTTCATTAATGGTGGAGTTCAAAGGTTCACTAATATCTATGTAAATAATCTCCAAAACCTAATCACTCTAAGTGGTACATTTCTTTATACTTATATAATGAGTTTATATATAATACAATCAATATAGGCACCACCAAAT
Organism: Erythroxylum roigii; assembly: GCA_027576455.1. Lineage (NCBI taxonomy): Eukaryota > Viridiplantae > Streptophyta > Magnoliopsida > Malpighiales > Erythroxylaceae > Erythroxylum > Erythroxylum roigii. The sequence continues at coordinate 7,157,192 of JANZXV010000211.1, read as the reverse complement.
ATCAACATAAACTAAGGAAGGATTTTATCCTTGATTAATATTTCAACTCTTATTATTAAAATATAAGTTAATGGTGGAAGTTAAGCCTAAGCTTGACTTAACCTATTCTAAAGTTAATATCAGGCTTTTGGTCGGGCTTAATTTTTAAAAAATTGAAATTTGGGTTGGGCTAAGCTTAGCTCGAACCAAAGCTTAAAAGTTTTTAAGAAAATAAGGTTATTTTTCATTTTTAATTTAAAAAGTAAAAAATTCAAGCTAGGTTGAGCTTTGAGCAACCTAAGTCAATTAGACTTAGGCTTGGGTCGTGTGTCTCAGCCCAATTAAGCTACAAACCTAGGTAGAAATTTTCGAGCCTAGTTCAACCTGGATCAAAATATGACCAAGTTTTTTATTCCATAAAGTGAATGATTTCTTTGTAGTTAAATTCCTTTTAGTTTTTTTTAATATTCATAATGAATTCACTAGGATCCTTCAAACCCAAATAATAAAGACTATCATTTAATAATTATTCACTATTGACAATAGAATTAAAGGACAATAAAAATTTTTTATTACTAAAATTCAAAGTGTATATAGCATCATCAAGTTTGAAAACTGAAATTAAACTATATTTCATAAAAGGCACCTATTAACTTTATTCAACATTATGTTATCCCGTAATCTAAACTGTAACTCCACATCTCTTATGTACTTTACTTTTCCTCTAGTTCCATCACCCATGAATAAGTTCACCTACCCTTCATTTACCCTCCTTTTTTTTCCCTTATTGCATGTAATGTATTAGAAATATGAAAAATAATCATTATACAACCACTAATTATTTGGTGCTACATCTATCAAAGACAACTTAAAGAAAACTAAAACCCCAAAATTACTTGTTTTACTTCCTTTCTTCTTCAAAGAAGCCTTAGTCTTATAATAGTTCTTTTTTAAGTACCCTATCATATCACAACGCTAATACTTCATATTCTTCTTCTTAATCCCACCAGATGGCTCATTGGTCTTTTCTCCATCTTTCTTACCATTATTATATTTCCACTTTTTGTTTAGGTCCTATAATTTCCTTTGGGTTTAAAGTATCTAAACACTAAATTCATTATATTAGCCTTCTCATACCTAATCTTTTCCTCTTTTTAGACATATATCAAATCAATTTATTCATTATTTAAACCTCCTTCGTGACACTGTAAACTTTCTTCAAGAAACTAAAGTCAGATAATAAAGAAGTAAACACCTAATGGGATAAGAATAAGTAGGATATTAAGACCTAAAGTCCACTAAACCTATTGGCTATTTCTTTCATCCTTATGATGTAAGCTTTAACCCCTGATACTATATTATACTTTAGTAAAGTCAAACTATGCATAAGGTTACTAGCTTTAGCTTTCTCACATTATGTGAACCTTTCCCTCAAAACCATCACAAACCTTTTGGCATTGTTTCTAACTAGTGGTCCACCCTTCAAAGATGATGAAATATATTTTTTCTTTACCATGATACTCGACCTATTTGATCTTTCCTATTCTTGGGAATGAACCTTCTGTAATATCATACTCTCATGTGCCATAAGAGTAGGCTCATCCTCAACCATATCTATATCCAAATCTGACAAACCTATGGCTAACTAATCACTCTTCTAAATCTCAAAGTTATTACCATTTAAGTTCTCAATTAAATATATTTTATTATTCACCATTACTTGACTCATTAGATTAATAAAGAGATACAACAAATACTCAAAATCCACACCATCTATTATCTTTTATAAAGAATAAATAATTTAAATAAATGTTCCAATAGATTATGCAAGAAATGATATTACAAACTATTATCTCCTTTGAGGAAATACAAATTTGTAAATTAAGATTATAATACATATTCATTGTACCATCTCACCTAACTCATGTAAAATTACCCATTTTAAAGTAGGTAACATTACTAAGTTAAGAGATAAAATAATCTAGGAGGTGATTAAAAGGATTGAGCTAACCTAAATTACAAAAATTGCATAAAAAATGAAATTAGAACAACCCCTATTTGATTAACCTACCGAGTTGAACACATTGTTCGTTTGACTATTCGTCAAATAAGTACATTTGAATGAATACCACTTTAGGTTTGATTAATTGAATAGCTCATTCGATAGATCGATAGGGCAATTTCTAGAAACTAAAAGGTGATAATAAGTAACAAAATAACAACTTGTATTAAACTCACGAGAAAGAACACAAATAAAAGATTTAGCTATAACTAAGTTGCGAATTGATTAGTAGCTCACTTTAATGCAATTATTGACTAATCTCACATCATATTCACGAGCAATGACATGATTTAACTAAAAAATCATAAAGTTGGTCAACAATATGAATGTGACATCTAATATGGAATAAGTTTTCCCTCTACTACCCTAACTTATGCTTTTTGCGATGAAGACTTAATACTCTTTGAATGATAAGTGCCTCACCCTTTATATCATATTTGGTCCATTCGTTATTAGAATCTTCAAATGATAGCCTAAATTTCTTTTCTTCTAAATCATTCACACTTTCTACCCCTCCATTATCTTTTATGATCATAACCCTTTTATTTGACTATTGGGATGCAATATGCTTTATTCCTAAACAATAAAATATTTAATATCTCTACATTGAGTGGGTTGAGAATAAATTTTATCTTTGCCTCGATTATATAGATCATCTATAGATTTAAGAGGCTTATTTGTATTTTAGATGAACTCCTATCATCCTTTTCCAATTAAGCCTTTAAGAATTAGTAGTACCAACAGAATACTTTGATAGTCCCTTACGTTTGAGTTGCCTCTCCACCTTCATAACTATATACATAATCTCTTTTAACTTCAGGTAGTGATGTAACTATACTACATTATATATATTTCTATTTAACCTATTCATGAACCTTAATTTAGTCACTTCTCTATCCTCCTTTCCATTAGCTAGGAATAGGACTATTTTAATCTCCTAATAATAGCCTCCCATACTCTTTGGTCCTTGAGTAACACTTTGGAACCTTTGATAAGGATCCTTACAATAATGGTTTGGCATAAATCTCTTATTTATAAGAGCTTTTAATTCATTCTAAGTTTTTATGTTTCATTTATGATTTCTACTCCTATCCTGAACCATCTGATCCTACCAGAAAATGGTATAATCGATGAACTCCACTATTTTCAAGTTTACCTTCTTCTCCTTGTAGTAACTATGATGCTCAAAGATTAATTCTATTTGTATCTCCCGCTCCAAATAAGTTTCATGATCATTCCTATTCTTAAAGTAAGGTATGTTCATCTTGATATTGCTAAGAATTTCATCTACCACTTTTTAAACTCTTGGTTCCCTCCTTTTCTTTCAATCAAACTGAACTCCTCTCCTAAGTCTAAATCTACCTTATTTAACTTCAAATGCTAGATCAACATCATCATCACTAAGTTCATCATTATACTCATCAACCTCAATTGGAGTTGTTAAATTCGTTATGCATCCATTTATTAAAAGTTTGTTATTCAACAATAAGTAGTGACTATGTTTCTAACACTTCCTTCACCTCATCATACATCGTGCTTATTCTCTTAATTTATTATTGCACAGCCTATATAAAGAACAACTTGTCTTTTGCCCTCCTTTGATGTTAAATCACTCGTAAGTCACTCTTTGTTTCCTTCATAATTTCTTTAAAGAACTAGACAAACTTGATTAAGAATACAACTTTGTAAATTAAATAAAAAACTATTCGTCAAGAAGAAAAAAATTAAATCATGAATTAAGTAAGAAATACGAAAATCAAGTAAAATAAGGAAAGATCAACAAGAATTTTATATTTTATTTGGAGATGATTTCTTAAGGTAGTCATTCCTACATTACCTTCTTTTTTTCCCTTTTCTTTTAACAACCATACAAATAAGTGGTATGAAGGACGTAGAATAAAAAATTGAGTAATGAAGAAACCTTAACAAAAAAAAAGTAAAGATAGATAAACCTTAAAAATAAAAAGATGATGAAATTTTATTTTATTTTTATTAAAACTTTAGAAGAAGATTAAGACGTAATAGAATGAAAATAAATCATAGAAAAGACAGCTTTTCTTTTTTTTAAATAACAAAGAAATAGAATATAATTTGAACAATTCCAAAACAAAAGGATAACCACACTCGATTTAAATTCAAACTCTGATACCAATTGATGCAAACTCATATAGGGATATACTATAGAGAACCTATGAATAAGTTTGAATAAACCAAAGAAAGGTAAAATAGATTTGTAAATGAATTGACTTATTGATTATAAAGCATATAAAACCAAATTTATAAAGTATTTGAACGCTAAAAACAAAGAATTCTTTGATAATTTTAAAATTCAATAAAGAACAAGGTAAAGAAGCTCTAAAGGCATACAATAAATAAAAATGCAAAAATATTCTAACTAAAAAGAAATATGACTTAAATACTAAACAACAAAAAAATAAAGTTTTGTGTAGGTTGAGTTATGGGCCAGGTCGTGTTGCTTATAAGTTTTCTAACACTAATGAGCTTGTTCTAGGGCCTGCCCGTATTTAAGATTGTTGATCTCCTTTTAACTTTATAAATTTTGATATGGTTTAAGACACACCTATGATTGAGATCGTGGATCTTCTTATAACTTGGGGAGTTAGGTATGATATGGAGTATACCCTTGGCTGAGATCATGGATTCTCCTGTGAATTTATGAAATTTGGCACAGTCTAGGCCATACTTATATTGGAGACTGTGTTTAGACAAAGATGAGTGTTTTGTGTCTAAATCTTCATCAACTTTATATTTTTTCAGCTAATTTGAGGCTACATGCTATGGATCCTTTATTTAGGATAATCATGCTTGCATCACCTTCTAATTTGAACTATTCTGGATCCCTCTTCACTTGGAGCATGGTAAAAAAATCTAATTTAAAGAAAGCTTGATAAAGCTATAGTTAAGTCCTCTTGATTTCAGAGATTTGAAAATTCCTCGACCTCTTTTGAACCTTCTTATGTCTTCAATCGTTCTTATATATTTGTCAATTTTTGGATGTCATAACTAAGAAGAAATTTTCTTTTTAAATTCCGTAACTATCTAAATAACTCTATGGAATTTGTAAATGTTCTAAAAAACTGTTAGACCTATAACCAGTTAAAGGTACCCTATAATTTGATCGTCTCAAGAGGCTGAAACTTATTAAGGAACAAATGAAAAAGTTAAATCATAATGAAGGAAATTCCATTTGAATTGATATCAACATTGTAAAAGAATCTCCTTACTCTTGCTACAGGGAACTAAAAAAGCGCCATAACGTATAATCTCTCCTTTTTTTTTTGGTAATTACGTATAATCTCTCCTTACTAAAGAGAAATCTATTCGCTCCATATACCTTAGTGCCCTCCACAACCATTAAACTCTCACAAGACAGAATGCTAAGGTCAATCGGATCAAATGGGCTGATGATAATTTAGCTTTCAAAATCTGAACCCAAAGGGCATGAGGCTGAGTTAATAACGCCCAACCCAACTAGGCCAGTAGAGCGTCATTAGATGAGCGGATGCGTTTAATGCCAGCATGTTCATAGGGAAGGCAACCGGTGCGCCGATTTCCTGGCTTCCATCGCAACCATAGTCACTCCAAGACTCCATATTCTCCAGGAACCCCTACCGACATTTCTGACGCTCCTTCACCGTCATCAACAGGGCGCTGTGTACCGCCGGAACATGCACTAGTTAGCTTGGATTTTAGTTTCTTCTTTTCACCTTTAGATTAGTGATGATATTAAAGAAATTACTATCCTCCCCATCCCCATCTCTCTAAAAGATGTTAAGTATGATATTTTCATGATTAATCTAAACAAGGCTCTATAGCAAGTTATAATTTTTAGAAATCTTAGCATATGTTTTGAATTTATATCTACAAAGAGATCATTGACTTCTTTTATAATGGCAAACTCCCGAAGTACTTCAACAGCATTAATATTACCTTGATTCCAAAGTTCCTTTAACTCTATTTCTTTTTATGATTACTAACCTATCTCTTGCTATAATAAGTTTTATAATATTATCTCTAAAATTTTTGCAAGAAGGTCGAAGCTCACCATTAACATTATAATATGACCTTAAATCACTCTCATTCCTAAGAGACACATATGTGATAATAATTTATTAGCATAAGAGTTATTTGTGACTATCATAATTCATAGAAATAATGACAGTAAGAGGTACATGCTAAAATTTGACTTTAAAAAAGCTTTCAATGTAGTGGGTTATAAAATTCTTCTTAAATTTCTAAGGTCTTTGGCTCTCCGAACATTTTGTCTCTTAGATTCAAGAATATTTTTCTTTAGTTTCTTACCTGATTATCATAAGCAGAGAAACCACATGGCTTTTGAAAGGAGGAAAGGGTATTGCAAAAAGGAGATTGCATAAGCCCATATCTCTTTGTTATTTACCTAACAATTTTCGATCTCTTGGTAAAAAAGAAAAGTTATAGGCTCAAATTTCATTTATAACTAGAAATGCTCAAGCTTAAATCTCTTTAACTTAACCTTTAAATATAACTTACTTCTATTATTCCATATTGGCCCTTAAACCTCTTCTTAGAGATTTTAGTAGAGTTTCAAGTTAGATCAAGCTTGGTGGTTAATAAAGAAATGCCACTAGTAAACGAAGTCTACGTAATCTCTAATTTTGAATTTGGTTTACCCTACCATTCAAATAGCTAAGAATTCCATTGATTGCTAAGAAATTGATTTATAACAGGTGGCTGCCAATGATCCATCACATTTATGATCTTATTAACTTTTGGACTCTCAAACTCTTTTCTTTTGTAGGTAGGTTAACACTTATTAACATAATCCTTGATACTTTGTATATTTATTGTGCGAGTCACTCGTTCATTCCATTATGCACTTGTAAACTTATTAAAAGGACTTTGAAGACCATTCTATAGAAAAGAAATAAAGATAATTTGGGTTGCGCCAAAATTTGATAAAAAGAAATTGTACCTCTAAACATGAAGGCAAACTAGAAATTACTACAATGCAACCCATAACCAAAAGTTCCTTATTAAAGTTATATGGAGACTATTCTCTAATAAACAGTCTTTGTGGGTTCAATGGATGTACATTGATCTCTTGCAAGTTCAACCCTACTAAAACTCCTTATAGATATAGAATAAGATTTTAAAAAATAGAGACTTGTTTTTATAATAAATTAGAACATCTTATATGAGATGGCCAATCAAACTTTTGTTAATTTAACAACTGACATAACATCGGCCTCTAGACAGATTCCTATTAATTAAATCAATTTAATTTGACGTTAAGATTAGTACATCATAAGCAATAATGATTGGAATTGGCAACATTCCCCTCTCAAGCTTATCGATGCATTAGGGATAATTTTTCTTTATATAACCTTAATTCCTTACAAGAAAATAGAATCATCTAGGAGGATAACAATACAGGTACCCTCTCAAACAAAACTATCTTATTTCATCTTCATTCATCGTGTCAAATTGTTACTTGGAGCAAACTTTTATGGTTTCCCGACGTTGTCCTGTGATTAAATTTTATTCCTTGCTTAACTATTAAATAAAAAATCCTAACTACAGACAAACTATCTTTTGTGCATCTACCTTCATCAAAGTTGTTCCCTATGCTCCTACTTAGTCAAAACAATGAAGCACCTCGTCTGTAAACTCACTATTACAGGCTTGCTGTTTGCTGCCAATGGAGGGCTGGTGGTTGATCTGTTGGTTTATGCCCTACAGCCAATCGTTTTGGTTGTAGTTTAGTGACAAATTATTTAAAGGCGTTCTTTATCTTGTACATGTTTAGATGTATATGATAAAGTTCGTGAAATAATTGTACATTGCAAATGAAATTATAATGAGATTATAATTATGAGATTCATATTGCATTTATGTACTATTCCTAAAATGTTCCTAGTCATTGTTCTATTAAGATTGGACATTAATAGAACGTAAAAA
>JANZXV010000211.1:7129929-7142936 GCA_027576455.1 Erythroxylum roigii | reverse complement strand
TTGAAGCATCTTTTTATCTTTCCATAGAGGTAAACCATGACACTTTTCGACGTCGGTATCAAAAGATATGATTTTTCAAACTTTTGATCTTGGTTAGGACTTTTGATCTTGTTTAGGAAATGTTCCAAATGGGCTGAAACTTTAAAGCAACTTTGAACCTCCTTAAAGGCCGAATTAGGTTTTAAATCCTTCTTGAAAGTTGTAGAGTTTCCGTTTAGCTTCCTTTTGACACCAAGTTTGAACAAATTTCGAGTTCTAGGGAAAAAGTTATGCATTTTTGTATTTCTGTGTTCGAAAAACCCTAAATCTCATTTTTCTCTTATAACTTTTTCGTTTGGCCTCTGATTCACTCGATTTTCGAAACATTGGTTTTCTAAACAAAATTTGTACCTTCTCTCGCAAAAATGTAGAATTTTCAGATTAAGTTGAATTTTGCCGGATTTTATCAAAGAGAGAGAATTAGTTGGACCTATTGAACATGTTTCCGTATTTCGGTAATTTCTTACTCTAGGAAGCTCCGATTGAAGTGATTTTCATTGCTAATTATTATAGAGGCATGAAATTCTATATTAGCTTAGGAATTGGATTTTACTTCGGGCCCTAAGTAGTTCAATTTTATTGACGAAAATTAAGATGAATCTTACAAGATTTGTTCGGAAGACATTAATTAAGTTCGATTTGAGGTTTCTTTAATGGTGAGGAATCCCTCCCTCGCGGGATGCGCGTCCAGATGTCACGCAGGATGTCGGACCCGCGACTTACCGGGGAGGGGTTCCAACATGAGAATTGGAAGTTTTATGCATTTAGGCTGATATGAATGATATTGAAGTTGCGTTGATGTTAAAAGATTGATTTTGGGAAGTTTGGAAGTGATTTTGGTGTTGATTGGAAGCATTGGAAAGGATGGGAAGAAGGTCTGGACTTGTTGTCCAGTGCGTGTCCGTTAAACGGACATGTGTGTCCGTTTAAAGGACACTCTCGGGTGGAATTGGTCACCTTGTCCAATGTTTGTCCGTTAAACGGATATGTATGTCCGTTTAACGGACCTTCTCGGATGTTTTGGGCTTGTCTGCCCAGCATGTGTCCGTTTAACGGACCTTCTCGGGAGGAATTGGGTTGTTTGGCCAGTTCATGTCCGTTAAACGGACATGGACATGGATGTCCGTTTAACGGACATCCTTGGGCCAGCTACAGTTCTTTGCAATATTGACCTTTTTCAAGGCAGATTTTTGTGTTGGGGTCTACTTAAGAGTTGTAAATCTCAATGTCTTCTTTTTAACGGTTCAAAACGAAAGAAATTAGACGTTTGTAGGAAGCCCGCTTGCGTTTTTCGTCTTTCAGTTTCGGATAGTTGAGTTCCGGAAATGGGGTCCAACACTTTGGTTGGGCTTCGGGAACGGGGACCAACATATTGTGGCATAAAAGGTTGAGTCATATTTCCAAAGTTAGGGTTGAGAGATTAATTAAAGATAATAGTCTCCCAACTTTAGATTTTGATGATCTAGAAACATGTGTTGACTATTGCAGGAGTTAGCTGATGAAAATAAAGAAAAGAAGTCAACTCAACACATTAGGCTTATTAGACTTTATAGATACAGATATTAGTGGACCCTATATAGCTACGTTGTGCAATGCTAAACATTTTTTGACGGTTATTGATGATTATTCCCATTACAGGTACGTGTTCTTGCTTAAGGAAAAGTTTGAATTTCTTTAGAAATTCAAGATCTTTAAAACTGAGGTTGAGAACCAATTGAAAAAACCATCAAGATTGTCAAATCTGACCATAGAGGAGAGTATTATGGAAAAATAGTGCTTCAGGACAAGAAAAGGTCCATTTGCCATATATATGGAATCAGTTGGAATAGTGACTCAATTCACTATGTCAAGTATTCCTAAGCAAAATGGTGAGGCCGAAAGGCATAATTGCACCATAAAGGACATGATTAAGTCAGTGCAAAACATGACTAAGCCACCTGATTATCTAAAAAGCGTGGAAACCCAACCTTGCACTCATTCGTGTAAGGGGCTGCCTTACTGAGGTACGGTTGTATAATCCTTATGAAAGCAAATTGCACACTCATTCTACTCGTTGTTGTTTAGTTGGATATCCCGACCACTCTAAGGCTTATAGATTTTACTATAGAGAATGCGGAAGGGGGCTAAAATAGTTAAATCATAAACAACTAAGTTTATAAAAAATTATGTCTTTGATGAGGATGGGCCCTCTCACCCTTGAAATGATAGTAGGACGGATACTATAGTTATTTCGTATCTGCCACTCATATAGTCAGGTTCAGTGGATCAAGATCCTAGTACCATACCAATACAGGAATAGGATCCGATACTTGTATAAATAGAGGTTCTTAAGGTATAAGAACCAATGCAGAGTACAGGTGAGACGAATTATTGTCTCATCTAATTACATAATTGATTTAAGTTAACAGGACTCTGAAATTGGACATGTTGTAGATCTAGTTACTTTTTCAGAAGCTGTTTTTGTACACCATGCAAATTTGTGGTAGGATGCAATGAAGAATGAGATATAATCCATGAAGCATAATAAGGTATGGGAGTTGGTTGATTTGCCTCAACATTGCAAACCCGTCAGTTGTAAATGGTTGTTTAAGATCAAGAAGGAAAATTTGAGTGGTTTAAGACTTGGTTGATTGCCATCACTCAGAGAGAAAAGGTAGACTTTAATGTTACCTCCACTCTCGTATCCTCAAAGGATGCATTCGGAGTGATTATAATAATAGTAGTTCATTATGATATGGAGTTACATCAAATGGACATTAAGATCACTTTCCTGAATGGTAACCTTTATAAAGAGGTCTATATGATACAACATGAAGAATTTCAAGATCAAGGAGAGATTGACAATTTTTGCAAATTTAGAAAATCGATATACAGTCTAAAATAGGCTTCCAGACAGTGGTACCTTATGTTCGATGAGGTTGTGACCTCTTTCAACTTCGTAAAGAATAAAGTTGAAGGATGTTTGTACTACAAGGTCAGGATGAACAAAGTTATCTTCCTATTATTGTACGTGGATGATATTTTGCTCACATCAAATGACTTGACCATATTATATGAGGTTAAGCAACTTTTGGCCAAGTATTTTAACATGAAGGATCTTGGTGAAGCATCTTTTGTCCTAGGTAGGTAGATTCACTGGGACAAATCTCATCACTCTTTAGGCCTCTCATAGAGTGCATACATTGAGTGTGTGCTATAAAGGTTTAATATGGATGACTGTAAACTTGTTATAGCACCAATCTCTTATGGTGAGAGATTATCTTTGGCATAGTGTCCAAAGAATGAAGTAAAGAGAGAGGTTATAAGGAATGTTCCTTATTTTAGTGTGGTTGCTAGCCTGATGTATACCTAGGATGCACTAGGTCGAACATTGCATTTGCTATTGAACAACTAGCTCAGTATCTGGCTAACATAGATATAGACCACTAGAATGTAGTTCAGTGAGTATTGAGATACTTAAAGGGAATTAAGGATTATATATTGACATACAGAAGGGTCGACAATCTAAACGTTGTAGGGTAGATAGATTCAAATTTTGCTATATGATTGGATGATAGAAAGTCCACTTTAGGTTACATTTTTATATTAACAAATGGTGCAATATTGTGAAAGAGTGTCAAATAGACACTGGTGACTTCCTCGATTATGCATGTAGAGTTTGTCGCATGCTATGGGTTACTTCACAAGCGATTTGACTCAAGAACTTGATTTTTGAGTTATTTGTGCATAATTTAGTGGTTAGAACCATTCGGTTGTATTGTGATAATCTTGATGCTGTGTTGTTTAGTAACAACAATAAGAATATCACAAGGTCTAAGCATTTGGAGGTCAAATACTTGACCATAAAGGAGTTGATACAAAAAAGGTGACATTGAGGTGGAGCGTTTAAAGACTGAGAAAATGTTAACTGATCCTTTAAGTAAAGGACTTCTTCCACATGTGTTTGAAAGGCATATATATAGTATGGGTGTACCGAAGTCTTTAGATGTTGTTAGTTAGGGATCATTATGTTTACTCCTTGTATGTTTGTACATTTTGATGTATTATGATAATATGGTGGTTAATCAATAAAGATGATCACTGTTTATCCTCAATCGCGCGTACTATTATACATTGTCATAATCTAATAATAGTCTTAGGATTTGTGTCAATTTTAACATTTTCAAAGGTTATTTGGCATATATACAGATTGAATTTGAGCCTATCTCATTAAGACACATACAATTTAATACATATATCCATGGATTTGACATGAGATGAAGGTTTTCTCTAATATAGTTCAGCATTCGATGAGAGAAAACAAAATTTCTTTGGTGCAGTTTAGCATACAGTTGAGAGAAATGGAGACCACCTGCAAACAGAAAGATGATACATTTCAGATCATACATGTATCATTTTAGTTTTCCAAACTCTATTTTCTCATTCATATTAGTGAGGTATTAGATATGCGTGATTATATTAGACCTGTGTCATACTTGGCACATTTGTTTGATATTTTAAAGCCTTGCGAGATAGAAAGGTGGACTTTCATTATCTTTATATCAAATGTTGTGTTTTAAACTTGGTACCAACATAGTAGTATGGATTAACTGTATTTTCAAACTGGTTTTAAACTTGAGTCAATAACGTAATTAATTATTGTCCTAGGGGGATAATGTTGGATATTTTCCCATGTGGTGGACAATAATTAATTGTAATTTTTAGTTTTTAAATAATTTATTGGTTAAGTTACGTAATTTGATATGAATAAAGATAATAAAGTTGCCCAATAAAAGATCTAGGTTAATGGACCAAAGTCCATAAGGAAAATGAATCCCGATCAATGTGGATCGGACCTTTATTGAGCCTGTGATAGGAAGACTCGATATAGATGCTATATATAAAAGGTTAAGGTCTCTTGTAGCTGCTGTAGCAAATCGTGAACGTACAAATACTCTAACCTATTCAGAGATTCACGTGCACAGAAAGCTACATAAAGGCATTAACACACTGCGATAAGCAACTCTCATGAAGGTCTCGATGGATTCATGCTCATTTCAGCCTCAAAAAGCTTGTTTGAAGTTATGGAAGTAAAATTAGGTACTTTTCGCATTTCTTCATTATTTCCCTTTCACGTTCGATCCGGGATACATAACTAAGGCTTCTATTACGTGTTACACCAATGTTATGAATACTATACTAGCCGTAGTATCAGATTGGGTTTTGGTACAGTACTATATCAATATCGATCAATATCGTGTACCGTTTTGAGTAATTTTTTAAATTTAAGAAATAGTCCCTAATTTTTAAAAAAATTGCAAAATAATCATTTCCCATATTGTACTGTATGCTTTATGCATCTTTGTCCTATAAATTAAATTATTAAAAAAGTAATCATCACAGTTATTTGCCATTTGGAGTGATGAATTTTAGGCATATATGTAGTTTATCACATGAACCCAAAAACATGGATAATATAATTATTATTAATATCGTAAGTTAATTAGCTTAATTTCTTAAACTCTAAAAATGAGCTTATCTAATCAATTTTAGTATCATGAAACTCCAAATCCAAATAAATGAGAAAATTTCTCAATTTATTGCTTCAAATATTCTAACTATTAAATATCACCAAATCAGATAAACCAAAACCGTGCATTCAATTCAATTAAACCAAAACCAGAGAAATATCATTCAATTCCAATCCCACCATTCACAAATCAAAAATCTAATTCACAATTCAATTCCAACCAATTCATAATTACAAATGGAATTCAAAAGCAGAAAAAATCAATTGAAAACACACCTAAAAAATCACAATGTTAACTTCAGTGGGTTGGATCGGGTGAAAAACTAGATCTAAAAAATCTGGTTTCAAATTAGCAATGGTGGTGGATCGTGGACACGTAGTCGCATGGACAGGTGGAGGAGAGGAGGGATAGGCAGTGAGCAACTGATGGAAAGGAGGGAGAGTTGGAGAGGCGGCGAGCAGCAAACAAAGCCGTGGAGGGAGGAGGCTTGGGTGGAGACTGGAGAAACAGAACGCAAGCAGAGGGAGGAAGCTCAGGTGGGGAGGCGTGTTGAAGAGGTGTTAGCGGTGACAGTGAGGGCAAGGAGCGAGAGGAACGACGGTGAGTGAGTGAGAGAGAGAGAGAGAGAGAGAGACAGAGAAAACGAGAGGAGAGAGAAAGGAGAGGTGCAAGTGTGCGATTATGTGGGGGATGTTTTGTTAAAATTCTTTTTTTGCAGTTTGGTCCCTGTATTTATCAACTTTTACGGTACAGACCAGTATTTGACCGTTATTTTAAATATCAACCAAAACAAGCCAAAATTAGTGGTACCGGCCGATACTGAAGGCCAGTACCGAAGAGGTCAATACCGTTCCATTTTTGGCTGATATAGTATCCGTATGGCTGGTGCGGAATAATATCCGTAACACAATGTTAAACAGAGGACCTATTGTGGGTTTCTGCACCTATAAAAAGGAAAAAAATTTATAGTAAGAACTCTAAGACTCAATAATAATAGTAGGTGCATTTGAGCTACAATAAGATAAGTTTACTGTAGAATTTATGACTTTCCCCTTTTCTTGTAGAACATCTTTAGACATGTCATTTACTAATATAGCACTTTACTGAGGATCTTTGAACTTAGTGATAAACTAGATGTTGTTGGACAAAGTGATCCACATTAAATTGATAAATTGCAATGTATAATGTGTCAAAATATCAAAATTAGACCAATAGCAATTGTGGATCTAAGGCGAGGTTCCAGATTTGAGGGACAGAACTGACGTGAGAGTAGTGACGTAAAGAGGGAGGTGTCTCTTTCAACCCAGATCCAAATTTGTCATTGACAACCCAAACTAGTGGAGACCTAACTTTAGAGAGAGAAACAAGTGTTGCTAAGACCCATGGGACCTCCATAGCAGCGTCCATGGTTTCAACTAAAGATGGTGGGCTGCCTCTTCAAACGATGGAGGAGTTTAGTGTTGACGTCTCTAGAATTGCTGGTGTTGACATTCCTAGGTTTTCTCCTCCTGTCGATCAAACATTAGTAGGGCTAAGGGGAATTAGGATGGAAGTCGGAGAGCCTTTGGGCCTGAAGGAAGCCTTCCCGGTACTATCCAAAGAAAACCTCAATCCAAACTTCTCACAAGTGCACAAACACTCTAATGCAGACACCCAAGAGCCTAAAGTGGTGACAACGAATGTGAAACCAGGTGGAGTCTGGAAGTGAAAACTGATACCCCATTTATGCAAAGTTGCTCTGACACATTTCAAGGAGGTATTGAAGGACGATGTAATATGCCCCCTAAACGAAATTCTTAAAGCAGGCATTCCGGTATGGTCCTCGACTCTCATTGGTTATTTTTTGGAGTAAGAGGCTAGCATTCCCAATGGTGGATGCTTGGGCTCAAGCTAGGTGGAGTTCCAAAAGACTGGAGAAGGTCCTGCTATGTGAGGATGAGTTCTTTCTCCTCAAATTTGGCAAGGATTGTGATGTGCAGGAAATCACTGAACAAGGCCTATGGCATATTGGAGATTATCCTTTATTCTTGCGACAATGGAGTCTGGGCATGGACACGAACAACAGTTCGATAGACAAATTTTCACTGTGGGTCCACTTCCACAACCTACCCATGGAACTATGGACGCTCTATGAGCTATATGGCGAGCTCCTTAGGTAAACCTCTAATCTTAGATTCTCAAACACTACATATGGAGAGGGGTATGTTGTGTTTTGATGTTTTTGTTTGTTGGTTATTGTTTTGTTTAGCTATGCAAAAGTGTGTATTGAGATACCTAAGTTAGCGATCCTTCTGAATAATCTTTCGGTGACGAGTATGGGAGATAAGGATGTAATGGTTATGAAGAACTGTCTTACCCTTGGAAACCAAACACCAACAAACAATGGCAACAGTCTAGGAGGATCTTTCAATTGGAGACTACTACAAAGATACCAACACATAATCATCTAAAATAGAGTACCATTACGACTACTGCTCAACTTGCTAACGTTGTTACAGAGGCACCTGCAGTCTGCGTTGTGGATGCCAATAAGAGAATTGAAAGCCCACATAGTGATACTCCATTGGGGTAGAGCCAAATTTCTAATAGGCTGACCATCAGTAATGACGAATTGGAAACTACAAAGGCCATAGCAACAAAAACAGAATCTGATTCTTTAGCAGAAATAAGCATGCTTGCGACAAATGTGGAGATACTAACGGAGTTGTTGCAGGGTAGGACATCTGAGGTTGTTATAGATAGCCTTCTTGTAGAGGGATGGAACTATTAGTGTTGTTACGGGTGTGCTTAATGGTGTTATGGATGCAGTTACGGGTGTGCTTAATGGTGTTATGGATGCAGTTACTGGTGATGAAGACAATGGTAATCAACTAGTTGGTTTGAGAACTGAGCAAGTTATCACACATATTTCCTAAGGAAAGATAACTCTTGACAATTTCAGTGCATACAATGTGGAGAATCTAGATAGTGGTGCGAATGATTTCACCTCCCAATATTTGGAGCGTTGTCAGATGGATTGGACTAACATGCTAACTCTAATTGTATTTGTTGGCCAAACTGAGAATCAAGGGATAAGGGATATCGAACAAACAAAGGACTGTGATACGCCACTAGCTATTGCCCATATCCTAGACATCCCTGGGGATTTTTGCGTGCAATCCAAATATGCAAAAAAGAAATATGCTAGGAAGAGAAAGCAAAATCCCAAATATCATAAATTAATGGTGAATGAGCTTTCCGATAAAGATGAAACTTCAGTAGTACTTATAACTGTTTCTTGTTGTAGTCTATTACGCAGATAGTCATACTTTCTTCCTTAGGGAATTTTTATTCTTGGGTCATATTGCAATAAGACAGTAAGCTTAAAGTCTTGAATTCGTTGTAACGTCGTTTTAGTTCAACTATAATCACAATTCTTTTTCATTTTTCAAAAAAGATATCAAAATTAGATTGATAATTTCTAAAAGCCACTAGCAAATAATCCTTATTCTTTGAAAAAAAGAAAACAAAACCCAGCAGGTATAAGTAGAAAATGATTTGAAGATCAATGCGTAATATATAACTGAATCAAACTCTTCCCTTTTTTCATATGTTTCTCCGTTAAGTTACTTTTACCTGGAAGTGAGGAAGATGGTTTCACTATGCACTTTTTTTTTTTTAATAATCTCATTACTGTACATTATGTACTGTTATGTTGTTTGATCATTTGAAATCTCTGTCTTTGAAGGCATTAGATACATAGCATTCTTTGATATTAAGAAACGAACAAAGGAAAGGAGGAAAAGGGGCCAATCACAAAGATGGTATCGATAAAAAAACAAGCTCTTTCAACTTGCTTACAGACTATATTATAAATTATATGCATAATTAGATGCTGCCGGCCAACTATTTGGAACCTTTTAATCTGCTGATGCTTGCAATAGTGGCAGATAACAACTCCAACAGAATAAGCTAATGATTTCTCAAAGCATTTCGAGATGCCCCTTGGAATATGTATGGAATTCGGTCAAGAATTACAACCAGTTATCAACTTGCTTAGAGGGGCATTCTTGTATAGGTATCCTCTGACAAGTTCAGAATTTTTAGGACATAATATTAGTTTTATCAGATCACCTAGAGCTGTATGCAAATTATCTATGAGTCATGACAGGACTTTGGTTTTATATGCTTTTGTGCTTCAATGCAATTAATGGTCAACAATACTACGATCCGTCAGGCTGTTGGACAAATAGCAGTGATCCAGGTTCAAGATACACTTGCAAATCCAGTAAGGATTCATGCAACACATTCATCGTTTATAGGGCGAATCGACATTTCAGGACTATCCAAAACGTTTCTCAATTGTTTGAAGTAGATGCTGTCGAGCTACTTCACCTCAACAAGCTTACATCTCAGTGGGACATACTTGAAACAGGTAGGGAAGTACTTGTTCCCATAAAATGTTCTTGCAGAGGCCAGATTTTCCAGAGGAGTTTCAACTATGTTGTCCCTGAAAACAAAACTCTCCCAGAAGTTGCATGTATTGACTTTGAAGGATTACTTAAATCAAATGCTATTGTTCAGGAGAACCCAACTCAAGAAAATGATGTCAAGGGTGGTACTGAACTTCATGTGCCTTTGAAATGTGCCTGTCCTGGTAATTTTAGCTCTGATACAGGTGTTAGATACCTTGTCACATACCCTTTGATAGAAGGAGATAGACTTGATACACTTAGCAAAAGGTTTGGAATCTCACTGACGCAGTTTTTGGAAGCTAATGGTCTAGGTCCTTGGGCTACTGTTTACCCAAACACAACTCTTTTAGTTCCTCTGGAAGCAGAACCAACCATCAATTTTTCCATCCCATCGTCTCCATCTCCGATTCCTAGTTTTCTTCCCACGGAGACAGTAGAAACATCAGCCCGTGAACAGTTGAGGAATCTGTATATTGCTGGGTCAGTTGTTGGGTATGCTCTGTTAATTGCAGCATTGGTTGCGTGTGGATTGTACGTAAAGGCCTTACATAGTAGGAAGATTCAGAACTTATCATCCTTCAATACTAGAAGCTCTCCTGTTTCGTTTTCACCGAACAGGAGTTCACCTAGATCAGGTCAAACTGGTAGAAGCTCCACTCCTTCCTGTTTATCTCCTGATCTTCTTGTGGGGATCAAGTACTCCTTGAAGAATTATAGTGTAGAGGATCTAAGGAGAGCAACGAGTAATTTCAGTGAAGAAGTTAAAATAGGAGAGCAGTACTATAAGGGTTTGTTTGATAATGTTGAGATTATGATCAAACAGATGAGGTTTGAAGAAACTCGTCAGGTCATTGACGTACACTCCAAAATCAATCACATCAATATTGTGAACTTGCTTGGTGTTTGCTATGGTGAGAACGATTTTTCTTGGTCTTACCTATTGTTTGAGCTGCCTGGAAATGGCTGCTTAAGGGATTGTTTGTCAAATTCGTGCAATTCTCTTCGATGGCGAAGGAGAACCCGAATGGCATTTGATATAGCTACTGGTCTGCACTATCTACATTACTGCATTTTCCCTCCCTATGCTCACATGAGGATCAATAGTAGAAACATATTTGTGACAACAGATTGGAGGGCGAAGCTGACAATCATAAGAATCAATCCTGCAAATGGATGTTCAAAAGATCAAGAGTCCTCGGCGAATTTCAATGGAGGGATGGCACCAGAATGCTATCCCAATGGATCGGTTTCAGAGAAGATAGACATTTTTGCATTTGGAGTTGTGTTGCTTGAGCTGATCTCAGGACGAGAGGATACTGACGGCAAAACATTCAAAGAGTCCATTGCATTTCTGAGAGGAGGAGCAAGTGAAGGTGGCTGTTTTGAGCAGTTAAAGAGCTTTGTGGATCCACGTCTGAAGGAGGAATACCCACTTGCAGAGGCCTTATGTTTAGCCGTTTTAGCGATGGCATGTGTAGAGGATGATCCTCAGCACAGGCCATCTATGGATGATATTCTTAAAGTCCTCGGAAGAATGGTATGATTACCCATTGTCAAGAAGCAAGTTTAGTTTCCAAAAGTTGCTGTCTTATCTTAAATTGTACAAAACATTGAACTCTTTTCAGCATTGGGAGTAAACGGATCCTGATGCTTCATCTTCATATTCCAAATTTTAAGAGCAACAACATTAAAGGATTACAGTGACAGCTTGAGAACATGACTCGATCCTTCCAAACAATATACCTCAAAAGACAAAAAGATGACAACTGGTGTCACTGTAGAATTCAGAGTTAACTATCAATGTATGAGTTTATTCGACATTCTTAATGACTTTTTCCTATTGGACACAAGGAAAATCAGCGAAGGACGTAACCTGGCGGTTGCCATTTGCATTGATTTCATATCCATGTCTCTCTCTGTATATAAATTTGCAGACAGAATTAATAACC
Source organism: Erythroxylum roigii (assembly GCA_027576455.1). Classification (NCBI taxonomy): domain Eukaryota; kingdom Viridiplantae; phylum Streptophyta; class Magnoliopsida; order Malpighiales; family Erythroxylaceae; genus Erythroxylum; species Erythroxylum roigii. Next base: position 7,130,984 of record JANZXV010000211.1, on the reverse strand, counting down.
CATATATTTAAGATGGCCATATATATAAATACATGAAAATGTTACGAAGTACTAAAAAAATTTATACGTCAATTGAATATTATTAAAACTTTAACATATTATGTCATTTATGTAAGCTAATTCTAACATATATATTCAACAGTAATATATGTTAGAATAACATATAAACTAAATGTGAAAAAAAAATACATCTAGCCATTAATGTTTGTGCTTGAAGAATCTGCGTTTTGGAATTCTTTTAAACTCTTAATTCCTAATTTGATGATGTGTGTTTTCAAAAGAGAAAAGAAGTTTAGGGACCATAAAATTTGTAAGCTCTGATACCAAATATAAGTCAATTCTAGCATATATATTCAACAGTAATATACGTTACAATAACATATAAACTAAATGCAAAAGTAAACGAAATACCTCTGGTCATTGTTGTTTGTGCTTGAAGAATCTACATTTTGGAATTCTTCTAAGCTCTCAATTCCCAATTCAATAGTGTATATTTTCAAAAGAGACAAGAAGCCTAGGGATACTAAAATGTACAAGAAAAGCCTATATAAATGTGCTCCCATCAAATAAAACCAGGACATTCATACCCATTAAATTCACAACATTAGACCACCATTTATGGGTATTAAACCAGAATATGAATGTTTCTGAATTGGGATATAAACGTTTCTTGACATTCATACCCACTAAATTCATAACATTGGATCACCATTTATGAGTATTAGCACCTGTTTGGTTCAGCTTTTGAAAGCTCCAAAAGTACTTTTTTTACCGCAAAAGTTATTTTTAAGAAAAAGTGAGTGTTTGGCTGTATCTTTTGAAGTAGAAGTAGCATTTTTAAAAGTTGAAATACAGCTTTTTCAAAAGCTCAAATTTGGAGCTTTTCAAAAAAGCCCAAAATTTAGCTTTTTCGGGTAGACTTTTATGTTTAAAATTTCCGACGTTTACATTTATAACATCTCTCTTCTCTTTGCTTATGCTCTGCGTCCAATCTTTTAATCCCTTCGTGCTCTTCTTTACAGCTCACTATACCCTCTTCCTTGCATAGCCAAATC
>JANZXV010000211.1:7115979-7129829 GCA_027576455.1 Erythroxylum roigii | reverse complement strand
TTCACATTCAAGCAGCTCTTCAATAACACAAATCCCAGTACACAATCATCGGACTATCCTATCCGGGATTCACAATCAAATCACAATCATTCAGTCATTCAAAACATAAGCATAAGCACATGATAAGTAAGAGGAACCATCTAGGTTACTCACCAACTGCTCCCAAAGCTAGCACCTGGAAGTTCCAGCAACGTTTGTGGGTTGACGTTCTAGTTGCTCCTCTATAACACATAACATACATATAAATCACAATTTGCACAAGTATCAATGTTTCATAATGCACGTGAATGAAAGGAACAATGTACAACACATGCATGACAATTCCGGGTATTATTCTATCCATTTCACTGCAAATCTCAGATTGATTTCGATTTAGGACCATTTGAAAGAAAACCTCGAGACCTACAACTTCCATGAAGACCACGAAATATGATTCAGCCTCTAAAATGGTCAAAATTTTGATTTCCTAAGGTTGACCCGAGAATGTCCGTTAAACGGACATAGACTGGCCAAACACTCCAAATTCGTCCGAGAGTGTCCGTTAAACGGACCTGCATGTCCGTTTGACGAACATGAAACCACCAAAGTGTCCTACTTCTCCCGAGAAGGTCTGTTAAGCGGACCTGCATGTCCGTTTGACGGACATGAGTCTTTCAAGGTATCCCAATTCACCCGAAAAGATCCGTTAAGCAGACTCACGTGTCCGTTTAGCGGACACACACTGCTCTAAGGGTATTTTGACATCCGAGACAGTCCGTTAAGCGGACTTCCGCGTCCGTTTAACGGACACACGCTACATCAACCTTCTCCAAAGATTTTTTTCCAAGTTTCCAACCTTCATTCAATCATCAAACACATCCCTAAACTTCCCAAATTCAATTCTTTTAACATAACATCACTTCATAACAACATAAACATTAATCTAATTCCATGAACTCCTCAATTCTCATGCATTTCATTTATCAAATTCAATTTCATCTTAACCTTTCTAGCTTTCCTTCCTATTTCCATAACACACCACATTCCTAAGTATAAAACACTTCATACTCCAAGGTCATGAATTCAAAGTGGTAACCACTTCTATTTATACTTCAACATCCCATACACAATTCATATCCTCTATTGAACCCATAAACACTCAAGGTGAAACACAAGCATATAATACCTAGTCATGACTTTTGCTACACTCAAAATCAAGCTATTTCAAAATTTCCAGATTTTCACCTAAGTATCCTCAATATTTAACTCATCTAATCCATCTTATACCTAGGTCAACACTTCCATTCCTGTTTTCCATCATTCACTACTCAATCAAGTCAAGCAATCATTCACAAATAATTCATGAGCCATAATTTTAGCACAAGCAAAAACAGGACATACCTATATGTACACTCATCCAATCCCTCCTTCAACATATCATTTTCAATTCTAACTCTCTCTCTAAACAATTCCATGAATTAGGCTCAACATACACACTCAAAACATAACATGAACATACACACTCAAAACATAACATGAACAACTATTAGCATCAATTTACACATATACACAAGCAAAACTAAATTCTCATCATACTAACTTCAATTATACCATATCCATGACATATAACAAAAAATCTTACTTGATCAAGCTTGGATTCCTTCAAGATCCTCAAGAAAAACACCAATACCTAACTTCCCCTACAACCCATGTTCATCATCTCAAAGGGAGGTAAAAGAAGGTTTTTCCTTAGGCAAAATGAAGAGGCAACAAGATGGAAGTATAATTTGAAAGATGGAGTAAGGTTCAAGATAAGTATATCATCAACACATGAAGGAGGTGAAGAGAAGAAGAAGCCACGAAGGAGAAGAAAGAAAAAATCACCCAAAATGTTGAGAGTGTCGTGGGAGAGCAATAGGAGAGCTTAAAAGAATGCAAACTTAGGGTGATTTAATTAAATACATGGCTAAAAATATGCCACTTGTCACACTTCTAACAAATCCTTCTCAATTAATCAATTTCAAGCCCAATTTCCCATAAATTCCACTTGTCAAAAATTCCTATAACCATATGTCCAAAATTCACTACCATAGATAGTAACTTTTACTACCAATTATCGGTTGGTCTGCCACTTAGCATTTTTCCTAGTCCGAGATTTACCCCCGAAAAATTTCAGAAAAATTTCCTAAAATTCTCCAAAATTACAAAAACAATAATGTCACTCTCTAAATAAATTTTCAAGATCAAAAACCCACAATTCTCAAACCATTCGCAAGTATGACCAAATGTACCAGGAAAGTCAATGGATGCATGTACAAATAATTTCATGTGCAACAAATTCATTTTTCACAATATAAGTATATCACATAATGCATGAACATGCAATTGCATTTTCTAAACTCTCATTGCTCACTTAATTTTACTATTTTACCCTTCCCCTAGGTACCGAGATGTTACATTTGTGGCTAAACTGGTACTTTCTTACCACTCTCAGTTAAAGACTTGTTTCTAATAATTATAGCTATAAAGCCTCATTGTAATCTTGAGTTTCAACCAACTAAATGTTCATATAGCTTTCATAAGTGGTGATATAATTGAGGAGGAGTGTATATAACAACTCAAAGGTTTTGGGGTAAAGGAGAATAAACACTAGGTTTCCATATTGAAGAAGTCATTTTATAAATTGAAGCAAACATTACGATAAAGTATTTAAAATTTCATAACATGGTTATATCTTTAGATTTTGAGAAGAATATACTTAACTCTAATATATACTCTAAAATTCAGTGGGAGTAAGTTTGTATTTCTAATCTTGTATATAGGTTACAGATTGCTTGTCAACAATGACTTGAGCATGTTCCAAAATATGAAGAAGTTGATTTTGAAAAACTTTAACATGACATAGGGTTAGGTCTAAGAAGGGTTTTAGTTTAGCTCAAAAAGCTTATATTAATAACATGCAGGACTATAAGCCAGTTATAACACCTATAGTTAAAGGTGATAAGTTTAGCAAGGATGAGCATCCTTAAAATAAGGTGGAGGAAGTGATCATTCACTATAATAGTACATATGAGAATTTGATTCATATGTATTTACTATACATGATACTATCTTTACGGTTAATGTTATGTTAGATATTTAAAAAAATTTAGTCAAAAGCATTAGGTTGCAAAGAAGAAAGAGTTGGGATATATACGTAAAAACATAGATTATATATTGGCTTATAGGCATGTAGATGATTTGAATATTATTGGATATATTGACGCTAATCATAGCGGTTATTTAAACAAAAAAAAGTCTACTACAAGTTATATTTTTATATTAACTAGAGGAGTTGTATCTTGGAAGATTTCTAAATATTTTATTATAGTGAATTCAATTATAGAACCAAAATTATAGTTTGATTCAAGATAGGAACATATATCAAGTAGTTGAAGAACTTTACTAGAAGGTTAGAATTATTGACTCAGTTTTTAGAACTATTAAGGTTCATTATGAAAAATTATATGTTGCATTAATCTTTAATAATACAAAAAAAAACACTATTGAAGCTAAGTATGTTAAGATTAAGTACTTTAACTTTCATGGATGAGTTGATAATGATGATGTATTTTATAAGTACATATTATCACCAAAAAAATTTTAGTTGACCTACTGATTAAAGAGGTTAGGACTAGAGGTTTTTGTAGACACGTAAGAAATATGTGCATTATGTTGTCTTATGATATTTTGATCTAATGGGAGTTTATGAATTTTATGTTACATGTTTACGATATTATAAATTAATATAGATGGAAACAATGCACTTGTTTGCTGTATTGTGATGTTTGAAATGTATGCTTATAGTTATCTTTATTATATATGAGCATATGTGATATTTTATCTAGACATGAGTTATGGCTTCATTATCAAAGCAGATGTTTTGTTCCATAATTGATTTTTATGTTCAGAAATATTTATGAAGTGGACATATTTTGATGATTAGCCTATGTATCATATTTTTTTGTCTCTTTTAAGGGTTATAGGTCTTATTTTGAGATCATGGTCTTGGTCTGAGACTAAGTTTACGTAGTTATACATTTGATTTTACAAGTTATGGATGGAACTTAGTCTATACTAGCACTACACAAAAGAGTTCATTTAAACAGTTATTCATGTTTGTGATTGATGTAAACTGAATTTATAATAGGTCTATTGAGCTAATATTAGGTCTATAGGTTTAGACAAATAACTACATAAAGCGTCAAAGGTATTCCTAATGAAGATACTTTGAAATCTCAAGTTAGTTAAAACTTAGGGATATTAAGTGTAGGGAAAAATCTCTAATTGAGTTTAATGATAAGGATTACTAGTTCTTACTTGGAGGTATCTCCTTTTTACAGGAAATTCTATAAGTAGTGTAATTAGCAATGTTTTGAATACTGTGTTGGCCTTGGTACCAGATTGGATACTGGTAGAGTACTATATTAGTACCAGTCAATACCGGTTATAGTTTCGGGTAATTTTTTAATTTATGAAATAGTTCCTGAATTTTTTTAAAAATTGAAAATCGTCCATTAGTATATTGTATTGTATACTTTATCTTACATGAACCATGTCTCTAAAAATTATAATAAAAATTTAAAATAATAACATTTTATTTATTTTTATTAACAATAACTTTAAGATATTTCACATATAAATAATAATCATAATTATTAAAACAAAGACAATCGTCATACAAATATAAAATGAAGAACAATACAAAGTATTAAAATATTACAATTTCATCATATAATAAATAATAATTACTTCAAAATATCAAATAAAAAGAATAATAAATATCCTTAACTCTCTAACTGTTACAATTTACAACAAGAGTTTGTGATGAGGAAATAACCAAGTAGAAGTGAAACCTAAAACAAAAACATTTACAATTACATTGCATATATAGAATTTTACATATAAATCAAATATAAGTAAAATTAAAAGAAGAGGAGAAACAAAAACCTAAAACTTCATTCAATCGTCTACTAAGGGGATACCAGCTATAACTAGACTAATCCTAATTATCATTTGGTGCAAATTCTTCATCATTGAGAGGAGCCTCATCATTATCATCATTCAAATTCAATGCACCAAATAACATGTCAATGCTTTCCCATCCAAGATTATTTTCCAAGTCACTCACATTTACCAAACCTGGTTCCTCAGAAACTCGATCCATCAACAGATCGATATTATCAATACAATTGGATCTACTTAGCTACTTGTTCTATTAAGAGTCCAAGTAAAAAATAAAATTTAATCATTAAAAAATTAAAAGAAATCGTATCTAAATTAATAATGATAACAGCATATCTTTTCTGAAGCTTTAAATTATAACGAATGAAGACCAAGCCATTCAATCTCTTGTGTTCCAATCTATTCCTTTTCTTGGAATAGGTGAATTTAAATGTGCTTCAGTTCCTTTCACATCCTGTCACACACACACATTGACTTAAAATTCGAATTGCAAACCTTTTCAATTTTGGAACACTAGTTTATAATTGGTCCCACCAAGAAATTGTAAATAGTTTTTCTTCAACCACAAATGCACGGTTGTCGAAGTGAGCAATAAATTTGTAAGAACCGAGTCGTGTCCACAGGGATTATGAGAAAGTTCAAATCTACGCTAGCTAACGATTTTTAGAATCAGGTTGGGTGAAATTTTGAAATTAAAAGCAATGTAAAGAATTAATAAAAACTCAAATGAATTTCTAAGCAACTACCCAATTCAATGCAACCAAAATAACTATGAATATGAAAAATCTATGCAATAACTAATCGAGTGTGTGCATTCATTCAAATTTCAACAAACTCAAGCTTTGAGCTACTACATATATCATAATTTTTTCATCAATGCACATAAATAAGGTCAAAAACAGACACCATTGATCAAAGGCACATATAAAATTCAGATAGATTTTCCTCACGTTTGGCTCGAATCACTCAAGTGTTTAGGGTTAGTGTTTCACTCAAGACTCCCTCTAAAAGACTACACTACCATAGGCTTACATATTCACCAATTCTCTACCACATAAAATACACACCAACATGGATCAAAAGGACTTTTATTTAGGATTGTAATGGGTTTAGGTTAAGGTAGGATAAAAAGGTTACGGGTTAATTCGCAAGCATTAACAAAGTACTAAGTAAAAGGGACAACTAAATACAAAGTCTGAGATATGCAAATGAGTACATGGGACTACTACTACTCATCACTAACTAATGCTACTATGTTTGCTTCTTTTTCTTTGTCTTTCTTTTTTTTCTTTTTCATTTCTTTTTTATTATTTTTTTACTAAAAACAAGAGAAAACAAAAGTAGTATAAATCAATAAAATATGAGTAGGAGTACCTCTATAAACATCTCAGAATAACAAGTAAGCTCAAAAGTCCCAAACTATAGACCAAATGATCACTTAGCAGTTCATTATACTTGTGATCGGGCAAGGCTAATGGAGTTTTTGGTTTTTAGTGTTTATTTACAGTAAAAAAGATAAAGGTTCAAAAGTTGCAAGGGCTAATGTATAAGGTCGGTCATTTAAGCTAATGAGTTTAAAATAAAGAATGCCTCCATCATTTCCATAAAGCATGCACCTCGTAGTTTCAAACCGGTTTAATGCAAGTTCTAGAGGTAATCTTCCTAAGGGAGTATCACACGCAACAAAAAAACAATGAATTGAAAATAAAATGCATTCATGTAGGCTCAAAACCTCACATGTGCTTATGTGAAAATCCATCAAAATTTTATACATTACCTAATCACGCAAGTATCAAATTATTGACTGAGTTTATGCAACTAACTACTTCGATCAATCCATATGATTCACCTTCCACTCAAGCTGCCTGATTCAAATTCAAGCACATAACTTAATCCTCAGTCCAACTACTATGACAAAATGGCATGGTTCAACCTTCATCACAGTTCAAGTGCAAGATTGCAAAATTTTGAATTTAAAGGAAGGAAGACCTGAAAACATTATTACTCGACATTTTAAAAAAATAAAAAAGAATATTATTATGGTTAAAACTGAATTGATGTTACAACGAGTTCAAAGCTTTAAGGCTACTATCATATTACAATATGACCTAAGAAAAAAAAACTCCCTAAGGGAGATACTATGACTATCTGCATAATGGGCAATAGTAAGAAACAATTATATCTCGAATGTACATTCCTTCTATTTATTTATAAATTTTACTAACTTACCAAAAAAAATTATAGGAACCACTGAACTTTTATCTTTATAAGAAAGCTCACTCACCATTTCTAGTATCTGGGATTTTGTTTTCTCTTCATAGTAGATTTCCTTTTTGCATATTTAGGTTGCACACAAAAATCGCCTGGGATGTCTGGGATATGGGCTATAACTAGTGGGGAATCATAATCCTCTGTTTGCTTTATATCTTTTGTCTCTTGATTCTCAGTTTGCCCAACAGTTGATGATAAACATATAAAGATCTTCATGCATTCTCACCAGATCAGATATGATTTTTCTCTTTGATATATATCTCATTTGATTTTATCTTGTGTATCTTATTTATCTTATATATCCCATTTGATCTTCAATATCTTATTTGTTATTATTATCATATACCAAAAACATGTATAAATACTTGTAAAAGCTATTTAGCAAAACACACAAGCAATATAATGCAATTACATATCAATTGCTTCCTTCTTCTATTCTTTTATGGTATCAAAGTTTATACACTAATCCTATTACCGAGCTATACATTCAAGCTAATAATCCTTTTCTCAAACACCTACCCTGCATACAGAAACAACAGAAACCAACACACAAAACATTCCCTTTTTTTTTCAGAACCAGTACATCACAAACCAAATTCATCAATGGCTGATCCTACTCCCCCCACATTACCATTTAATCACATTATAAACTTCCTAACTATAAAATTAGATTCTTCAAATTACCTCATTTGGTGCAACAAAATACATGCCATTCTTGTCACCTTTGATCTCATTGGCTACGTTGATGGATCTGTTCTACCACCTCCTGTCACTCCAGATGCCGAATCTTCATAATACCTTAAGCGACAAAAATTTGATCGACTTGTCTACTATTTTCTCATCGCCTCTCTGTCCATCTCCACCGCCCACCTTGCCATTGGATGTACCACAGCCCGTGACCTCTAGCTCAATCTAGAGCAACACTTCATGCAACATTCCAGCTCCCAACGTTCTCTGCTCCGACAAAAACTACATACCTTACAAAAAGGACAACAGTCGATTACTGATTACCTTGCGACTATCTCAACTATGGCAGATGAGCTAGCGGCTATAGGTGATAAAATCTTAGATTCTGACCTTATTCTTTTTACTTTGAATGGTTTACCTGCAGATTTTGAATCCTTTATAATGGCAATGGAGCATCGCGAATCCAACATCTCCTTTGGCAAACTCCGGAGAAAGCTCCTCATCCATGAGTAGCGACTTCTCTCGTTTCACTCCTCTTCATCATAGGACACTGCTCTTGCTGCTTCGTTTTCTGGCCATTCATCTTCTCCACCTACCTTCGAACGTGGTGGTTCCAGAAATAGGAGAGGAGGACGCGGGTATCAACATTTTAACCCTAATGGACAGGGTCATAGATCTGGGCCAATTGTGCCCTCAGCTTTTGGGCATAACTCTCCTAGGATGTACTGGTCTGGTTCCACTGGGCCAGCCTCTTTTAATCACCATTCTTCCAATCCCAGACCCACTCAAAGTCTCAAACCCACCTCCATCACAACTAAGCTTTTTCTTATAACCAAAACCGATTTCATACCTATTTTAGGCCTAATAAACCTTCGCCTAAATGACAAATTTGTTGGAAATGGGGCCATATTGTTTCACATTGTCGTCTATGATATTATAAATCTCGAAATTGCTCACTTTCGACCCCCACAGACCTAATAATTTATCCACTGCTTTCAGACAAACTTCAACCAAAGTCTACAAAATGTGCCTTTCTCAAGTATTCTCGTAATTACAAAGGTTATCGCTACCTTGACCCTATTACATCTAAAATATATATTTCTTGTCATTTTCGTTTTGTTGAAACAGACTTTCCTGATACTAGTTCCTCTCCCTCTCCTATCTCAAGACCTTCATCGCCCATCTCCTTACCCTTACTTATGCTTCCACTTACAACCTCATCTCCCTCACCAACCCCTTCCTCTCCACCAACTCTCCCACTGGTGGTTCTGTCGCCTACAACCAAATTCAAAATAAATCACTTACATTAATACAAATTAATGTAGTAGTAGTAAGTGGATATCGTTCCCACGAGAAATTTTTAACGGTAGAGATTAGCAAATTTAAAACTCAAACAAAGTAACGAAATGGGGGGTGGTTTTGATTCACGAAAATATAAGAAAAATTGTAAATAAAAAGAAATAATTGAATCTGAAAAATTAAGAGACAAACCTTGATTTCAGGTTACTGATGTTATCGCACTAAAATAGATCCTCGATATAAAATTTCAATCATTAACAAACATACATTGGGGATATTTTCTCTTAAGTGTAATGACTAGAAACATGTATCCTAACATTCTTATTAAATAACGACCTAGATACGATCATAGATTTAATTGAATAATAGCTTTACGAATCAAGAACCAATGAGCAAGTGAAATACATGTACGACATGCAATCACTCAAGCGAATATCTCTTTAGAATTTTCTGACTCTAACGTAGAGAAGACAATCCTAATTGCTACTTGCGATTAGCGAAACTGAACGTCATATTTCGTTAATCTAGCAATTAAACACATTAATCCTTAGTTGCACACCTAGAAATCAACGAATTCAATTAAAAAGAGTAGATTGGAAGATATTCAATGTTTATTAACAACGTAAACTTTATTCAAATATCTCACCATACTAGTGAATAACACGGATCTCCTTAACCAAGACTAAAAGTTTAGCTACTTATACTAGAATCAAAAACGGAAGAAATAGCAAAGTGTAAAGTCTCCATCCATGGTTCTTTACTGAAAAACATGAAAATACTAATGGAGAAAGTGTAGAAAACGTAAAAAGACTGAAAAGAAAACAACATAAACGAAAACCTATCCTAAACCTAGACTAGCTTTTCATGAACCACCATCCTCTCTCTTTTATGCTTGTTTTTCCCCTTATCTTTCCTTGATTCTCTTCAGATAATGTATCCCTCAATTTCAGGTGGTCAATCTCCTTCAAAGATGGCAATATAATCTTCAAAGATTGTAAGAATCTCGAATTTGACTTTTGAAAATTACTCTGCAGATTTATTCCATCCTTAGGCATGCCCACGCTTAGTCACAGAATTGCTGGAAAACTTGCAATTTCAGATTTTCTTCATTCTTTTACATCTTTTTGATTCAATTCCATCTCTAAGGTGTTGAAAATCATCTGTAAACAATTATAAGATAATTCCATTAATTTCGGATAATTATTTCAACACATTAAGGATAATTAAGTACAAAATAAGTGCAAATTGATGACTTAACACTATTGCATACAACAAAGACCCTAATGTAGATGAGTACATATCATCTTTCTCCTTTTTTGTTGAGGGATATGCATGCTTACTCAGCTTGAAGTGAGGTTCCAGTGGCGTGCTAACTAGCTTGACATGACTCATATTGAACCTTTCTAGTACCTGTTTAATATATCTTTCCTGAGACAACCAACATCTCTTACTCTTCATGTCTTGAGTTATTTCCATACTTAAAATCTGCTTTGCAAGTCCCAAATCATTCACATCAAAAGATTTAGACAAATACTCCAACTATTGGATTCTTCCAACATCTTGACCCATAATCAGAATATAGAAGAAGAATGATGAAGTTATCACATGTGAACTTCTTGAAATACACATAAGCATCAACATAAGTTTGTTTGTAACCATGATCCACCATAAAAGAATATAACTATTGATACTACTACCTTAGAACTTGTTTTAACCAATATTGGCTTTTCTTTAACTTACATATAAGATTTTTCTTGCCTTTAGTTTTGAAACTTTCTAGTTGCTCCATAGATATCTCTTCTTCCAAATCTCTATAGAAGAAGGCTGTTTTAACATCTATTTGCTCGAGTTTAAGGTCTAAACTGGCAATTAGACCTAAAATTGTTCGAATTGAGGTCATCTTGACTACTGGTGAGAAGCATCAAAATCTATACCTTTATTTTAACTAAACTCTTTTACCACTAATCTTGCCTTGTGCTTAACCAGCTTGTCACCATCTTTCTTTATCTTGAACACCCACTTATTTTTAGTGCCTTTTTGCCTTTTGAATGCTTCCAAAGCTTATATGTATCATTCTTCTTTAGAGATTCTTCTCTTCCTTCATAGCTGTGAGCCAGAGATCTTTGTCATCAAAAGATGCAACCTCTTGCACATTCTCAGGATGCTCCTCAATTGCACCCAATAGGTATTCTAAACTTAGATACCTTGTAGAAGGCCTTTTCTCCCTTATCAATCTGCGTATATGTATATCATTAGTTGTTGAATCTAGTTGCTTCCCCTGCTTATTTTCCTCAAAAACGTTTTATTCAACATTACCCTGATGTGGTTCATGTAGCCCATTATTACCAGGCTATATTTGATCATTATCAACATGTGTTTGGTCACACACTTCATCTCCTTCACCTATAGACTGCTCAATAGTAGAAGAAATTGGCGAAGAATTAACCATGTCATATGATGAGCTACTGTGTGATGACTTATCTCCTCTCAAAAGATCAACATCTCTCTCGTGCTCATAGAATACTCCTTGCTCTTGACCACCTTTTGCTTCTTTGGGTCGTAGAGTATGAAGCCAAACCGATCACCGCTATATCCAACAAAAATGTATGGTATAGCCTTTGAGTCAAGCTTCTATTTCTGATCCTTGGGTACATGTCTAAATACCTTGTGGTTAAAAACTCTCAAATGATGATATGTGATATCTTTACCAGTCCATGCTCTTTTGGGAATTTCAAAATTAAATGGAAATGAGGGAGCTATATTAATCAAGAAGACTACAGTTTGGACTATTTCACCTAAAATGTCCTTAGTAATATAGAAATTCTAAGCATACAATGAACGTTCTCTATAATTGTTCTACTCATCCTCTTAACAACACTGTTATGTTGTAAAGTCTGGTTTTGTCTTTTTATGTCTAGTGCCATGCAATGTATATTAATCTTCAAACACCTTGGAAGCATACTCACCTTCATTACATGTTTGTAGGCATTTCATCATCCTCTCATCTTCTATTTCTACCATGACATGAGATTTCTGATAACTTTCAAATACTTGACTCTTTAAGTTCAATATTTACACCTAAGTCTTCCTTGAAGCATCAACAATAAATATAAATTTTTGTTACCTCCTAGTGACTCCTCCTCAATAGGGCCACAGACAACTGAATGCATCAACTCCAATATCTCTGACTTCTTGGTGGATCTTTTCAAGAGACTCTATATTGTTTTCCAGCCAAACAATGATCACAAGGATTATGTGGTAGTGTGCCCTTAACTGGGATAAGGGATTTACGAACCAAAAACTTTAATCCCTTCTCATCACGCATCAAAATTGTCGTGGCCACAAATTTGGAGAAGTTTCCTCTTCAGCCATATATACATCTCCACCACCACAAAACTTTAAGTTTGTCTTGTATAATAAGCAACATATCTATCCTTGAGTAATAATCATTGCTCCTTTGGATAGTTTCTACTTCTTATCCCTAAAAGTGTGATGAAATCCTTCTTATTCTAACATTGTAACACCCCATACCCGATAATGGAATAGGCATACCGAGTGTTACCATATTCTTAAATACATAATACTTCGAACTACAACATTTTTTATGTAAAACCTCATTATTCTAGCAATTACTATTCACTTTATAAAAATTTTGACAAAGTTTTCTCTATATTTACTTAAAACCTCCAACAAGAAACTTCAATATACTTCTCATGTAAGCTGCTCAACTATCCATCTCTATGTCAAACTCCTTGAAAAAATAATTTAGCCATCCTCTAATAAATTTCAACTCATCTAAACCAAATTTCATACATAACTTTCATATATAATTCACAATAAAATTATGTAATCCTTCACTTCTTTATGTGTACATGCCATAACCAAAAACAAAAATAAAATTTGGTAGTACATCTACCTTCAAATCTTTCGAGATCCTCTATGTGACTCTTGTCTTGGAGTAAATCCACCATAACTTTCTTCTAATTCTCTTCAAAACCTATGCTCGGAAAGAAAATCCACACGCTAAGCTATAGGCTTAGTGATGTTCAAACAATTTTATTTCTCATTCAATTTAATTCATTCCACCATAACATGCATAACATGTAATATTTTTCAAATACAAATATCTTCATTTATTTCTAAGCATTAATAGGCATTTAAAATCAATTTATGAAATACAAGCGTGTATCTATTATAATAATTCATATCTAATTATACAATGATCAATTAATTGCACATTCAATTACTACTTTCATTTGAAGTTCTTTAATCATTAATCATGCATTTATCTATTTTCTGTAATTTCCACAAAGTAAAATCCAACGAAATTTGTAATAACGCATACTACTTGCCTACAGATATTTGGGGATTGTAAAACCTAAGGATTGTGAGATCACACATCGATTTGAAAGGAGAACGAAGTACGCCTTATAAAGGTATGGATATTTCTTCCCCACAGATGCGTTTTTCTGGGTGCGAAAAAAGAAAAACTGTGAGGGCCTTGGCCCTATAGGCAACCCAAAGCAAACAATATGTTAAACCCCAAACTGTTATTGGAAGTAAGGATTGTTGTATGTGAAGTGTTAGAGAGCTAAAGTTGGAAAATGCTA
>JANZXV010000211.1:7077728-7090313 GCA_027576455.1 Erythroxylum roigii | reverse complement strand
TTTTTCAATATTAATTAGTAAACATGTTTTCGACAATTTTTCACTGAAAATAAAAATTGAAAATATATGCAAAAAATAAAGATAGAAAACAAGAAACTGTTTCTGAAAGTAAACGCACCCATAATGTCTTGAGTTTTCACTCAAAACAAAGGTCCTCCGGCTATCTTTTGAGCTGGTAAAAATTGGTAAACACAAGAAGTACAAAGACAATCCCAATCTCAGACCCATAACTAGATCCCTTTCTAACAGCAACATACTTTAAGTGGTCAACCTTTACAACTCCCTCAATTTTTTCAGCTGAAAATTTTGAGAAAAAGATAAAAGAAAAGATGAGATTTTCGTATATTTTCTTTTATACATGTTTAAAAATTGTGGGTTGAGTTGTGCTATGGGTAAGTTATATTAATGAATTGGATTTACGGTGTGCGTTTACATTACAATTTTAACAGAATGCCATCTTTAATCTAATTGATCTCTGAACCGAAACAGTTTGATTTGACAGAAGGAATCCTACAACGCCTAATCCCTCAGCCGTCGTGATCTACTGACAGATCACGTGAATATTTCATTTGACCTGTAAATTTAAGTGACGTGGAAGGAAAAAAGAGAACGTTACGAATTTTATAAATTATATCGGATACACCGCTCTTGATACTCGGAATTTTAGACAATCAAGTCTCTAATTCACTCGACCAAAGATGAGACAATTCCAAAGCAAAAGGTGATCGAATCATTTTCTTTTTTATTTACCGTTCCACGTGATCACCTTACGGGATTCGAAGATCTTTGACCACCCTCATTATCTTTAAGTAGGATTAATATATTTATATTTATCGATATGATGAAGATTAAAGTTTCAGTAAATCACTTCTTAATTGAAAATTACAAGAAAGAAAAAAGCGGAGAGCAAAATTAAATATGGAAAAGGGGTTTAACCTAACTGTGAATAATATTATATATAATTATAAGAACAATGGAATAGAATGCTGTAGACAACGATTTGAAATGCGATCAATCAATAATGTATACATTATGTAACCCACCATGTACAGTAACCAGGAATACTATAGCGCTAAACTGCGATTAAAATAAGCCGATTGGGGGTATAAATTTAATTGTCTTCCCTATCTTGTGGTCTATAAAGCTTAACGTGTCGTCCATTTATTGGTTGTATGGGTCTTGCGTTTGTATTTGAATCCTGCAAATAATTAATTAACCGCATTAAGATCAATCATTAACATATATGAATAAAGTTGACAATTGACGCAATGGTTTTCTAAATGCACCAACTCCTATAATTAATCAACCTACTTTATATAAAAATAATAATCTGGTGTCCTATATATTCATGCATCTATCTTTACAAACATTTTTTAGATATAAATTAAAAGATAATTTAGTTAAACACATTTTATAATTCTCTAATATTTGATTCTATGTCGTTTTATGGACATAAAAGTATATTAAATTTCTTCAAATTTCATGTTACATGTTAGTAAATTTCAAACATTAAATTTAAAACTTAGATAGATATTGCCTACTGCCTATCAAGGTTTGTCTTTACATAACTTGAACGCAATTGCATGGGCACATGTCTAGGGGAAAACTGTGCTATACTCAGTGCTAAGGTATGTCATCACAAGAAAGAACTAACATTATCAGACATTCCATAAGAGAGACAAAAGTGTAATGTTAGCCTATCTTCACTTACATCATGAACCGCAACGCGAAGCAATCTCACTTGTCGTCTTGTAACAGTCCTCACCTGAAAGGAAGTCAACAAACTTTGTTTCATACAAGAAATACATACAGCTTCCACAGGATCAAAAGCAAATTACATGGACCGAAATCAAGTGATTTAATTGCATGACAAACCTTCCTAACCATGGTCCACACAACATTTTCAGTGCAAGGAGGAACAGTGAGAGAACCAATGTATCGATAATACTTTCTGCTGCCAATCTTGATTTGCCTTGGATCAACGATACCCACCGCCTTCTCTTCTTCTTTTGTGCCAGCAACTTCTTGAAGGTGATCAGAAATCTGAGACAACCCAGAACAGAACAAGGATGTTAAAGCCATGAAGGGGAAATGAGAGCGAGACAGATTTATGATAAGTGTATGCTTACAGATGACAAGAAAGAATCTGGTCTTCCTATGGTGTACGTAATACCAACCACAGCAACCTTTCCATCTGAGCTCTCATGAACCATATGGGCCTCTAGAGCAAACCTGAGCTCAATTTTCATGTGAAGGATTTAATTTATGTAAATATAAGGCTCTTCTAATATGTATAGTATAAGACTGAGAAAGTAGGATAAGAGAAAGGTCACAGCACCTCCTGCCATTGATAGTGTGTTCTGAAGGGGAGTGCCAATGACACTGTTTAAGTACATAATCAGTTCCATTTATGTGTATACTTCCTGCTCCACCTTCCCAGTTCAACTGCATACGCAACCAAATTTTAGTTTATTTAAAGAATGAAAAATTTTAACATCCTGGATTATGATCAAAAGAATGTAAAGACGACACTTTAAAAATGAGAATGTCGCCTTTACAGGCACAACTTGAAATTTCTTTCCAGAGGTTTTATTTTTTTAGTTGCTTTGATTAGGTCTTACAAGCACTTCCGGCCAACAACCAATTTCCAATGCTCCTGGAACAGCGTGATGGCTTGAAGAATTTAAGACTAAACTCTAGCAGTAGTTGGTCATGATGCTATAGTAAACATTTGCTATTGTTTAAGGTAGGTTTAAAATCAACACTTTCTCCTTTAACTGATGAAATTTCAATTAGTATATTCAGCGAAATTTGGTAAAAGGTGGTAATTTCTGAAATAGGCTTCTTGATTAGTCACAATCAATTTCACGAATCTTGCTTACCATAATATCATGTCCCCTATTCCTGAGAGTGCCATTGGAGGGTTTGTAGCTTCTATTAAGCCGTCCTAAATGAGAAACTATTTGAACTCTTTGATTTAGCAAGTCAATCGGAGACTGCATTGATCCGTGGCTGCAAGCACTCCATTCATGGTGAATCTCTCCCCATCTTGCTGGTCCCTTCTCGCTATGAACATCATAGTTAAATTCTTTCTCATCCTCTGCATATCATCATATTAAGAAGAAATAGAAAGGTCGCTACTTATATATAGGATCATGTTGGTACAAGAAAGAATAATAATTAATGATCGCAGGTTCCGTGGAAATTCAACAGGGCCTACCGACTTCTTGAGTGGATGTTGCTGGAAAGATACTGACGAGGAGGACAATGAAGAAGGTGAAAAGAAAAACTTGGCAAACGGATAGCTTCCCCATCGTTAATGCTTAATGATATGATGATTTGGTTACTTCACCCTGGGAACTGCTTGTCTGCATATATAGGCAAAATATTACAGTGTGAAAACAGAAAGTCTGTTTGACTAGTAAAGTCACGTTGTTATTCCTCCAAAATCATATGTTTTAAAAAGTTCTGAACTTGCATAAAAAGTATCAAATTGCCTGTTGACAGTCAACCATACTTTGTTGTGTGTGCAGACATTAATTAGCATTAATAATAATTCTGATACAATTTAGGTTTTAAAAAAAACCACGTCAGGTGATTACTGCAAATTGCACATAACACATTTTGGCATAAAAAATGATATAAATTTTAGTTATTTTTGTGAAATTTTCTGAGTTTTTAATTTTCTAAATTTTAGGATCAAATATTTATGTTGTGAAAATCTCATAGAAATGACTAAAATTGTATATTATTTTTTATGCCAAAATGTGTTATGTGCATCTTTTTATTTATTGAGTTCAGATATTCTTTTCAGTTTTATAGTGTTTTATTTTGTTTTATAAATTTTTGCCATTTATTTATATAAGCTTTGCGTGAGTTTTGCATGAATAAACACGGGACTCGTATAAATAAATGATTGAAATTTATGAGACAGAATAAAACACCATAAAATTAAACAGAAGATGTAGTCTCGTTGAATAAGCGAACATGTTATTTGGGCGTACGTTAAGCGGCTGCAAAAGGGGCGGTGGGTAGGCGTTGATGATTTTAGGGTAATATAATAATATCCTTAAGAACCTTGACGTAATTGATTAGATTAAATTCTAGAATTCCTTGGCTGTCAAATCTGATGTCTATATACATATATATATATGTGGATTGTCCTTTATTGCGTACGTTCTTTTTGTCTTTTGGCGAAGATCATCTGCTGTATGTATACAACAAAAACACGATAAATGTCAAAAATTGGTGCAGATTCAAGTATTTTTTTAATGTATAAAACATTCTTTATAAATATTAATTATCTTTTTAAAAAGGTTAATTGCGAAGGAAAAAATATATTACGTATATGGTCACATTATTTTTGTTTAGAAATGTTAAAATTGCAAAAGTGAAGGTAAGATAATAAAAGATGTTAAAAGTGAGATTATAATACACATAAGGAAGAAGCTTTTGTATAATAATTTAAATCATGCTACATGAGAATATTTTAAAACACCTCTGACAATGAATTTCAAGCTCATTGGTCATGGAAAATATATCATTTGATCAAAATAAGTTTCATACAATTATTCTTTTATAACAAGGATATCTCTTCTTGCTATATACAAGAAAGCAAAACTTTTGAAAGAAAAAAATGCTTTGTAAAAGAAAATTTCAGTCTTGAGGATTGATTTAACAAGGGAAGGGTTTCAAAATTCAAATTGAATTTATTTCCTTGTAAAATTAACGGTTTATTTATCAAAAAAGAAATAAAATCATAAGAAATACGCTTTCTTTCATGCAAAAACCTTCTTTATGAACTTACCTTATTAAAAATGATTTATCCAAAATGACCTTACTAATTATCAAGGTCATATATTAGCTCCGTGATTACTGCAAGATTTTTGACAAAGATGGCATTCAAGTTATTCAAGATTAAATTTATCCAGTTGACTAAAGATGCGAAAGTAACGGCTAGTTGAAAATTTTAACTATTTAAAAAAGAGCAACAACACTTATGAAGTAGAACGAAGATATTCAGGCTGTCGAAACATTTTGAGTAGCGTCTATACTCTTGAGAATCATATCATTACTATTGTGCTTTAGAAAGTGAAATTACTCTATCAAGAGAGAAATTATTGTTTTATTTTTTGTAAGGTTTTTAAAAGCTTGTTATACACTTCGAGTGCGAAAGGTTGGAGAACCTTGAAAAATATGTACTTGTGAGCTTGGAAAGGCTCATCAAATTTAATACTTCATTTTTATAGTGAAATACTCAAGTTGAATGTTTGGGGACTGGACGTAGGCTTGGGTTGTAAGCCGAATCATTATAAATTGACTGCGTCTTTCTTCTCTCTCTCTTTAACTTTTAAATTTCTGTATTATATTTTGTATGTGGTGTTTTTAAGAGACTCCTTCACTTTTATAAAAGGCTTATTTTATTTTCAATTTGGAAGAAGTTCCTTTAAACTTTAACAAGAACCTCCTATTTTTAAATTTTTTTAACATGATTTATCATTTAGTAGGCTCCTTTCATTTAAGCAAGGTCTTATCTCACAAAAAGCTCCTATTGACTAACAAGCATTTAAAAAAGCTTTATCATCTGACAGTCTCTAACTATTTTTACTAGGATCTGTTTACTGTACAAATTGAAAGAACTTGAGAAAATTTGTTATACACACAATTCACACCCCATCCCCTTTTGTGTGTGTTTGCTTTTATCACAAAATACATAGTAACGGCCTAAGCACTAGCCTACTCTTAAAGAAGAATAAGTTCATTCCTATTATAATTAACTTGAGTTTTTTGTAATTACAAACAATAGTTTGAAGCCCCTAATAAAATGATACAAACTATAATTATATATGAAACCTAAAACCTCCTCTAATTTTTAAATTTTGGTATAATTAGAAAATGAAAATGTAATCTTCTTCTATATTATATATGTAGAGCTTATAGTACTACATAAAATTTATGTAATACTGTGACTCCCACTCACTTAAATCAAAACTAATTATAATTAAATCCAATCTTAAGTTATCCTTAACTGATATTAATTATTATTATTAATCATAATTAGATCTAATTTCATATTAACTGTTAGAGTATCCTATATTGACTAAACATGGAAATATTAAAGAGTTTATAAGTGATAAGGGCCAATAATCCGAATGACTAATTCTAGTCATTTTGACAATAGTTGACTTAAGCCCAATTCTTATTATTGAACTCTACATTTACCCATATTAAAAATTCTAATATGGTATCAGAGCATGTTTACTCCGGATTATTAATTTTCCAATTTTTCGTCTAGATGTCCAGTCCCAATGACCCGATCTGATTATCACTGTATTTATTTCAAGTGATAAGTGGATGTCCAGTACTAGATGCATTTGAGGGGGAGTGTTAGAGTATCCCATATTGACCAAACATAGAAATGTTAAAGGATTTATAAGTAGTAAGGTCCAACTATCCAAATGACTAGTTCTAGTCATTTTGGCAATAATTGACTCAAGACCAATTTTTATTAATGGGTTTTACACTTTACCCATATTAAAAACTATAATAGTAACTTTAAATAACCCTAATCCTAAAAGCCTTTTTGTATATTAATTCGTCTCGCTACTCTCCAGTGTTTCTTTGATGACTTAAACCTAATTGAGGAGTTTGATTGGTGACTTTTGCCTTTCATAATTCTAAACTTCTTCGCCCCTCTCTCTACCTCTTCTATTCAATATTGGGGCTTTTCTTTTATGTAATCTTTAGTTGTTTCTTATCTATATCGTGCCTCCCTTTGTTCACAAGAAAAGATAAAGTTTAAGCGAATTGTTGGAATTGAAGAATTTAGAGAAATGAATTAGTTGAGGGGTTAGTTAAACATATATTAGATTTAGGAATTTGAATATCTAGGCTTATTATTTTCTTCAACTTTGATAAGGAGATAGGAAGACTTCTACGTGGAGACTTGGCCAATTAGCTTGTGAAAATGGTGGATGAAAACATTATTTATAATGCTTCCCTGTTAAGTTCTACATTGAATGGAGAATTTCAACATGTCAAGCTTCTAAATGCTCTTTTCATGGAAAAGAACATGGTCACTAGGTAAGTAATACCATATATACCTAACATCTTCATTACACGCCTTTATCATCTTCAAGAGTTGGATGAATAATTCATCTTCCATATTAATTGCCTTAGAGTTGAGCAATCCACATTCACTCTTAACTTCTCTAGGGGCACGTAATTACAATAAGAAGATAATGAAATCATGATCACTAAACCCTTTAAAATACTTAAGGCTTACATTAAGTTTATTATATCTAAGGCTCATAATAGAAGAATCAAATTTCGTATATTGACAATTTGATGCTTATTTAATACCATATATAGAAAAAAATTTGTTTTACAACTAATTGTTCTAGATATAAGTAAAATACAACATATATTGTCAAAATTACTTTGACTCTAGTAAGTCAACCATAGTGATGAATATTTTCTTAGATTCAATTTCTTCTTTTTAAACATATCCTTTCACCATTAAAGGATGTCACTCTACTTAATTGTCTCCATTTTAGTTGATCATGATGACCTATTTATTATCCAATAACTTCCTTCCTTGTGGCAATGATATAAGATCTCAAGTCCTATTTTCATGAAGAGCTTTAATTTCTTCCTACATTGTTGCCATCTACTAAAAGGCAACTAGATTATTAAGTGCTTTATGGAGAGCTAATGACTCTCTATCATTTGTTAGAAGACGGTGAGCTATATTATCCTCTATTATATAATTTGAATGTCACTTTGATAGTCTTTTTATATGATATGATCATTGAAATAATGGAGCTTCAAACTTAATTGGCTCTTGAAAATCTTACTCTAATGTTGCTTTAAAAGAAGTCTCTTTCTAAAATTTCTTTTCCATCTATATTATAGTCCCTAAACTTTTTGGAACGTGTTATTGTCTTCTTCTTTCCACAATTTATCTTTGATAAAGGTGATGTCTATGCAAATAATAACCTTGTTGATAAAGGAATCCCACAGGCAATACTCCTCCATTCCATCAACATATGCAAAAAAATAAGTATTTTTTGAATTTTGGATCTAACTTCATGATTCTTTGTCATCATACATCATATATATAGGTTTTGCAAGTACATGAAAGTTAGAATAATCTCCTAACTTCCCAATCCACATCTCAATCAACATTCTCAACTTAATTATAGTTAATAAAATTTGATTCACCATATAACAGATGGGATTGACTACTTCTACCCAGAAAGCCTTATGTAAGCCTGTAGTTCTTAGCATTACTCTTGCTCTTTCTAACAGAGTTCTATTTATTTGCTCTTCCACTCTATTTTTTTAGGAGTGTATACAACAATGAAACGAATTTGATGCTTTCTTGTTCACATATTGCATTCAAATTATTGTTAGTATATCCTCCTCCATTGTACGTCCTTAAACACTTTATCTTTTTACCGTAACTAAGTTCAATATATGTTTTTAAAAATTTTAAAGACTGGAAATGCATATGCTTCCTCTTAATAAGGCACACCCAATACCTCCTAGAATAATCATTAATGAAAAATACAAAGTACTTTGTTCCGTTTATGGGTAGAATTGGTGCTCACCACATATCAGAATGAATCAATTCAAGAAAAATCTTGTTTCTTGAATTTTATATGTTAAAATTTGCATGATGTTGCTTACTTATAATACAATACTTACAAAAGGGTATTGACACCTTTATGAGTCTAAGGAGTAACTTTTTCTCAACGAGATTCTTTATTCTTTTTTCAGATATATGTCCAAGTTTTTTATGTTATAACATAAAAGTCTTTTACTTAGACTACTTACAGTAATTGATACTTTTGCTTATAGGAATGTTCTGCTTATATTTATTCTCCTTTCATAAGTATAAGCACGCCTTGAATTCTTCAAATTCTTGTTGAGAATATATATTTTACACCTAAGATCATCCAGCCATCCTAGAGACAATAAATTCTTCTTTAAGCCTTCTACATGTCATATTTCATAAGAGTACGAATTGTAATATCATACATCTTTAATTTGATGGTTCCAATATCATCAATCTTTAGAGGATAATTGCCACAACTATACATTTATCATCCAAAGATAGATTCATAACTATTCTCTTTTAAATATCATATGAAAAGTAGCTCCTGAGTTGAAGAACCATACATTAAGTAGTAACTTCTTACGTTCAATTATTGTTATTACTTCACAATATATAGCATCGTAATCATATAAAATATTTGTAAAATCTTCTTGAGGGTTGAAATTCTTATTATTTAAATCTAATAATCCTTTTCAAGTGATCTTTTCCCTATAATTGTGGCATTTTAAATTCTTCTTACTTTTTAATTTTGACTTATCATGATTTTAGCTCTCACTTGGGCCATGTTTCATTTATCTTCCTATTATCAATATCAAGGCTTCAACTTATTATGATCTAGATTAAATATCTTCTTTATTCTTGCACTAACTTTCTTCCTCTAAAATTACGGTTACAACGTTATCTGAAACTAGGTAATGTGTAAGAAGATTATTTCTTAAGTTGATAATGAGTTGATCGTATGAATTAGGTAGACTTTAAAGTATAAGTTTATGTGGCTCTAATAACCCAACAATATAAGTTGAAAGAATATAGTAGCCAAATTATTAACATGCTTAGTCATTAAAGTGGCATTTAACACCTAAGGAGCAAAGTTTCCTCCCAAGTAAAATTTTATTATTGAGAGACTTAACTTTAAACAATTTTGTGAGATGATATTATATCCCTTTTTTCTAGTTCTTTTCCTTTACACTTAACAAAACTTCATAAGCTAAAGTTAGATGAAGATTTACAACAGTAGTCACGTCCATTTCACTCCATTTGATGTCAACCATAAAGTTTATCAGCTTTTCAATGATGGTTGCAAAACAATTAATCTTTGTGTTGATAGCTTTCATCTTCAACTTTCATAATAAGAAAATTTCTCATTAAACTTCTTAATCTTAAATTTGAATGTTATTACTTCTATTCCAAACTACTTTAAACTAACAAGGTGTTTGGCCCAACTGTTAGAATAAATAAGGAATGGAATGATTATTCTTACGAATAAAATAAATGAGGAATGAAATGAAATGAGTATTATTTAGTTTGATTTATTGCTAAAGAATTTCTATGCCAATGTTTGGTTTGAAAACATAAATTTGGAATGATAAAGGAATAACTAATAAGACCAAAATATTCATTATAGTCCTCACTAACTACATAATAATTATTAATTTTCTTCTTGTTATTGTTATTGCTGTTGTTGTTGTTATTATTATTGTTGTTGTTGTTGTTGTTGTTGTTGTTGTTGTTGTTGTTGTCATCATCATTATCATCATCATCATCATCATCATTATTATTATTATTATTGTTATTCCTTATTCCACTGTTGTTTTAACCTGTTTTAACCCTCCCTTTTAACCGCCTTAGTCACACCCCACCACCACCATATTCCACTATTATGAAGCTAAAAAGAGTGAGAAGAGCAGCTTGAGTTGCGATCCAAATGAATCCAATTTCAGAAACTTTTGCCCATCAAAACCCTACAAGGGAAATGATATTATATGGGATGCAATGCAGTTTGTTAAAGCTAAAGATGGAAACTTTAGGTTGGGTTTGGGTCATTTTAGACTATTGAAGAAACTTGGTTGTGGGGATATAGGCAGTGTATTCTTAGTAGAGTTAAGAGGGATGGGATGTTTGTTTGGTATGAAGGTTATGGATAAAGGGGTGTTAGCAGGAAGAAAGAAGTGTGAGAGCTCAAACTGAAAGAGAGATTCTAAGTTTGTTGGATCATCCATTTTTGCCAACACTTTATTCACATTTTGAGAGAAAGAAGTTCTCTTGCTTGTTGATGGAGTTCTGCAATGGTGGGGATCTTCACATTCTTAGGTAGCGACAAATTGTCACAAGTTTATTATGGTGTGAAGATGGTTTTACTAATGGTTTTTTAGTACCCAACTCAGACCCAGAGATCAGTTTTGTAGTCCAGAACTGTGTATACTGAAAGAGCAAGGAAACAACAGATCTTAAATGACAAAAAAGAAAAGAAATTTCAGGTTCAGAGTGAAGAGCAAAACCCATAAAAAGAAGAAGAAGAAGAAGCAATAAACTGTCGGTGAGATTCAAGAACACACATAGTACAAAAATGGTGAAACTAGAAGAGACCACGAAGTTAATAGAAATCGATCTACCTCATGCACCAAACAAGGAGACAACATATCTCAAACCACAAACAAGTTGACAACGATTGAAGAGAGGGACAAAACTTGTTGGGAAAGAACATTTTTAACTTACCCAGAAGAGAGAGACAACCTATCGAAAGGCTAAGTTGGAGAAGAGAATCGCTTGAAGGTTGGGAGATAGATGAGCCTCTTTCACAGTAAAGATGATATTTGTGTCCTCAGTTCATTACATCTACTCCCGACATGTTTGGAGTAGATAAAGACAGGGGACGGATTGCTTTAGGTATTCTGCAAATTTAGGAATAACTAAACCTTATGATTAACTATTCTGTATATATTTTTTAACCAAACAAAGTAATAAGTTATTACTAGGAATAAACGATGAATGGAATAGTTATTCCCCTCAATCAAACAACCTATAAGAGAAATAGCTCTAACTATTTCATGTAAATAAGAATTGTATAGTTGGATAATATTAAAATTGAATAATATTTAACTTTTAGTGGCAACCACAGAGCATTCGACAAATATATATATATATATGTTCACCTTAATTAGGTTGTAGTCCACTTATTGGAATAATTAGGTAGTTGAAGCAAGATCATAAATCAATTAAAATTAAAAGAAATAGGAAACACATAATATTATTATAAGAAAAAAAGAAGAGTTATAAAATAAATACTCACTCACTAACTATAAGTTACAAATATTAATTTATAATTTAAAACCTATAAAATTGGTATCCTTACACACTTTATTCTTGAATGCTTAAACTTGTTTTTTAATACATGAAACAAGAAGATGGAATGATATTTGTAGGTGAATCAAACTAATTATAGACACATATTTCAATTTGTTATACTTACTACATACTCTAATATTTACTTTTATAGCAAAACTTATTTATTTTTATCTGGATATTCTAACTTTTTTTATAATATAAATAATACCTAAACTTAGTAATATCTAAATTCTTTATATTAAAATCTCATAATAATTTACTCATCATACTCATTTTTTTTTATAAATCAGTAAATTTTATACAATTGAAAATGTTATGTACACCATTAGAGATTTTCTAAAGGAAATCTCTTATCAACCAAAAGACATAAGGTAGTGTAAAATATTAATAAACCTAGAACAAGATAAACAACACTACCACCAACACTCCTCCCCTATTTCCTACCATGACACCTTAAAAAGGTTGCCCTGCTCCTCGGTATCCTAAAACCAGTCATAAGCATTCCAGTAACACAACATTTCGACACTCAGACACACAACCCAAGTAACAAACCACAAACCAGATTTGGTAAAGAAGATTGAATGTTCAATATACAACTGTCAAGGTTGCCTTCAGCATAG
>JANZXV010000211.1:7043997-7057086 GCA_027576455.1 Erythroxylum roigii | reverse complement strand
ACAGAATATAAAAAGGTGGATGTCTGTGAGGGCTGTGGTCCTTGTGAGGACAACAGCTGCTGATGGGGCCCACGCTCTAGGCTTTATGGTCCATGACCCGAAGAAGAGCAAAATTGGGGCAAATTGGAGAGCATGTCTGTGTTCTGTGTCATTTAACACTTATCATCTTCATTTTCTTGAGAATAAAAGTTAAATGGAACCTCAACCATAAAAGCTACTGAGCACGAGTAGAAATGCAAGAAAAAAGCCAAGCGTGAAGTTATAAAAAAGTTAAGCTAGCAGGTGATTATGGTTGATATTTTTAAGTTTGTCATATACTTATCTTTACATAAAACCTTATATATTTTGTGTGGTTAATATTAATGAAAGGCTAAGCTAAAGTTATCCTTTTTCTTATGGTATTAGAGATATTAGTTTTTCCTCTACCTAGAAGTCTCAGTAGCAGTTAGATTTTTCTTGGCTCATCTATTTTTAAATCATTATCGTTTATTCCTGTAACCAAAACAATTGCCCACCACCAACTTTTTTTTTTAGTAAATCAGGAATAAGATTAATAAAACAAAAAGGATATGTACAAGGGTAGAGATAGTTCTACAACTCATCTCAAACCAATCAAGGAGAACCCCTAATCTGATAAGATCAACCAGAAAATCCTTCCCTAATGACACCGATGCACTTTACAACCTGACAGAAACAATGCTCCCACGTGGGCCTAATGGCTTAAACAAACAGCAGTAAACTCAAGAACATAGATCTTAATTGAGACTAACAATCATTCAAACTAACTGGGACCGTGAACAACTTCCCAACTGATCTGCTATACTGGATTAAATGATGAGAACTTCAGCTACTATCATGCGGTCTTCCTTCAGTAGTTGAGAGGGTTGATGTTGAAAGCCTGCTTTGTGTCGGGAGGAATAGTTGAAAGTCATTGGTCCTTGCTTCGCTGAATGTGTTGTCGGGTGATCTACCACTGTGGACTAGTTCCTTGAAAAAAGTACCTAGAAGCTTGACCCCCTTTGGCTACCACTTCAGAAGAAGGTCGAAGCTCGTCTTCCATATGTAAAGAAGCTGTGACCATTCGCCAAAATATCCATACCGTGACCTGAAACAAAAACCCTGCAAAAAGAATGTTACTAATAAAGACTCTCCTATCTTTGTCTTCCCTCGGTGTTACCCACCACCAACTTTTTACTCCTCCTTACTTGTTTATTTTTGTAGCCACCATCATTTTCATTGTTTATCTAGTTTTATTCTTCATTTATTATCCAACACCACTTTCCTTTATCCTACTAAAATAATTGATCATCTCCCAAAGTTCGATTCTAACATTTTTCTAGCTTTAACACATCTTTAGGCATCAAACATGGTTAATGAAGGAACTCTACCATAACCTTTTTCAGTTTAATGGCAATCATATCCTTATCCAACTTTTTTCACCAATTTCCCATTAAAGGTAATTCTAACAACTATCTATTATGAAAAACACAACTCCTTCCTCTGCTAAATAGTTACAATTTAGCGCATCATATTAATGACACAAAGCACCTCCATAAAAATCCATCATCAATAATCTCCAACCACCTTTTGCAAACTTGGTATTGAATAGATCAATTGCTGCTACGCTGGGTTATTCAATCTATAACATAAAAATTTATCACAAGTTGTAGGTGATACACTAGTAAGAAAGGCTTGGGAAAAGCTTTTAGCCACTTATGCATCAGGTTCATAACTCATGTTTGAACCGTTGAATCTAAAAATTTTTTCTTTAAAAAAAAGAGAAAAATAAGACTATTACATAATACATGCAGTTGGATAAGGGAATGTTTGATCAACTTGTAGCTTTCCAACATAGGGTACCTAAAGATGATCTTATACAAGTGATAGTTGATGGCTTTGTCAAAATATATTGCCATTGTGTTCGTGGTTTAGAACAAAAAATTGACCTTATTTCTTATTATGAATTGTTTAGGTTACTATTAAGTGAAAAATAAAATGTGTTTAATGATGTATCTTCAAAGAAATTCATGCAACCAATAAACCATTATGCTAGTCATTAACAATATTTTTCTTTTAATTTTAGTGGTAGGCAATAAAATTCTACACATTAGAGGTCACGGTGGTCAAAATCATAGTTACATAATATTCTCATCAAAGAGTTACATAATATTCTCATCAAAGAGTAACTTGTTCATAAGAACCATCATCTAATTTCTCAACTTGGATCTGTCATACTTATATGGTGGCCAAGGTCATTTATCCAGGCAAGTCCAACTCTAACTTTCAATTAATAACAATCCAAATACTACACCTATCCCCTTATCGAAACATCAATGTATCATGGACATTGGGGCAACACATCACCTTACACCTAATATTGAAAATCTTACATCACATCATAAGTATCAAGGCCCTGATAACGTCCAAGTTAGTAATGGTAAAACAATCCGAATTTTAAATATTGTATTTTTTTTAAGTGTGACTCTTCAAATTGTGCTTTTTAATTGTGATATTTTATATGTTCCACAATCTTATAATAACTTGCTTGATGTTTTTTCTTTTACCAAAGCTAATAATGTGTCTATTGAATTTTTTCCTAGCCACTTTGTGATTAAGGCATATCATCACAGAGGAACTATTAAAAGATTATTCTCGTCTGAAATGTGGCTGAAGAAGAAGACAACTACATGACATAGCAAGCAAAGGAAAGGAATGCATGTTTAGATCTTCTTCATTTAGATTAACAAACGACCCAAATAATAGGATCTAACAGAAATGATTAATATGAGAAATTAGTACAAGTAGACTGAATACAAAAATGCTAATATTAGAATCCAATCGTGATTAAAAGTTTTATGGCGTTTATTACTTTATTTCAGTTAATATGTTTAAGAGAACGGAAAGGAAAATAAGGCTAAGGCAACAATATCATACAAATGGAATCTAAAACCAGTTTAATACTCATTTTATTCATTTATTACTATATTAGTTGCAATTGGTTGCAACGAAATCTTTTACTACAGAATACTGATATTTTGGAGTTCTCATGTAGTTCCATGAACCGAGTTCAAACGTCTCTATTGCACCCTAAACCTCAACTAGGCCATGGACCAATTAACATCAACGACACCCAAGTCTTTGTTCAGGCCCAAAGCCTCCCACACAGCATCAGACCCATCAACTATATTATTCCTACATGGTGGCTGACCAGCATGCTCAGCGTCACATCCATGCATAGAATCACACTCATCCACCACTTTTGCAGTTACGCTCCTCCCGTTATTTGCCGTAATTCTGATCATCTTCCCACACCTTGAGCCACCGTTGTACCATCCTGTTGATAGTGCAACGACTCGCTCTGTTTTCTCGTGATACTGCTCGTCACACTCAGAAGGAGCTCCTCCATCACCCCCTTTACTGAAATCGTTCAGAGTTAACTGAGCTTTTGTAGAGGATGTTACCGGAGGCGAGCATCGATACGTAGGGTAGGATTTGTTCCCGCAAGTCAGGGTGCCAGATTGCTGACAGCCGCCACTCGGTGGCGAAGGGCTTCCTCCACCTCCACTGCTGCAAATGTGGGTGCCAACATCTGGGTCGTCGTTGCACTTACCACGGATGCAAATAAGCTGACCTGCACAGTCGTTCAAGGTCTGACATGGACCATTACATGAGGAGATGGCACTGGAGGGCAATGTCCACGAGGTAAAGCTGAAGAGAATGAAAATGGACAGGAGAGAAATTTTCAGCATCATTTTGGCTGATGACTCACTCAAAAAGATATTGTGTGGCTTCGAGTCTTGCCCATAACAGCTATATATATATATACATAGGGCTTGATATTGAAGTCTGGACTCTGGACTAATCCCATATTAGTCAAAAGTCTTGATATTGAAGTCTGGACTCTGGACTAATCCCATATTAGTCAAAAGTTTTAGATACTATACAGTATATATTAAGATCTTCATTCTACAGTCTACACACTGTTCCATCATTCTGTTTGTTGTATTTACGAGATTAATCGATAAGAATGATGAATTTAATAATAAAATATTCGTTTTATTCTTATATTTTAAAGATATTTTATGTCATAAATAATTTTCATTATCTGAATAATCTATCTTTTTTTATATTTGTAAATTTTATTTTATTAAATAAATCATTAAATATATAATATTTCATTAATTATATTATAAATACATTATTTATTAAAAAATAATTTATTTTTAAATTAATATGAACTTCCGACTTTTCTCGTTAGACTTGTTTCAGTATTTGTACCACCTTGAAGTTGAAATCAATCACTAGCCTGCCTTTCTTGACCAACAGCCGTTGTAGTACTATTGACACCAGAATTTGGCCCGCCAACAGCTGTCGTAGTACTATTGGCACCAGAAATTTGGCCCGACTTTGTTGGTCAATAACCGTTGTTGTTTGGCACTAGAATTTTCACGTCAACCTTAGAAAAATTATATTTGGTAATTAATTTATATATAATTGTTAACCAGTTAATAATTATATTTGGTAATTAATTTATTGAATTGGTAGATTGAACTCGATCAGCTGATTTTGAAAATGTTGAGCTTTTTTCTCCGGCGAGAAATTAATAGACTACAAGACTATTATTATCTAAAAATTATTACAAATGACTCAAATAGATAGAGATAAAGATAATAAGTTTATTATTTAAATCTAATCGTTTAAATTTTAATTTTTGAATTTAAATTAATATCAATTTTTAGTCCGAATATATTTGTCCAATTATATACATCTTCCTTTAGCTTTGACACGATGGTGTTAATTCTTTTGCTCTATCTAAATTCTTATAAGAATATTCAAAGAAATACTAATATATAATACTCATATCTTTATAAATATTTTTTTAAGTCATACTCTTATAAGCCATTTTACACATAAACAACTAATATTAAATAATTAATTTCACTAAACATCTTTAAATAAAAAGTTGATTTTATACATCGGTCAAATAAGCTATATTGATTGCTGATATATAATCAACCAACAACTAATGTAATCTGCTAATTAACAAACAGGGCATTAATTGTCAAAAGTTACTAAATGCTCCTTCTCTTCCCTGTTTCGTCTTTCTTTTCTTCTTTCTTTGCAGCCTGCTGAAACCCTCTACTTATTCTATTTATATTTTTTAATATAAACGTTTCTTGTATATAGTCACAATTTAGAATCAGGCACAATACATTTAAGCAATATTGAGAAGAGTATTGCTCTTTGATATAGTAACATTTATTTCCTTTATTCATTTGGTTCTTCTAGGATTGGTCATCTATAAAATTTTTAACTGCAGACCCTAAATGTATATCTTGAATGTGACTAAATAACGTTGGATTAGAAGATCAAAACTAAATGGATTCGCCTCCTGGTGAGGTAGACCTTCTCGGTTGAACTGGGTATGAAATTTGGTATATTTCTTAATCATCTTTTACTTAACAGAACTGACATAACAGTGAAAATGTGGATCGAGATAGGTCTTCGGAGAGGATAAAGTCTAGAGGAGTTGATATAATGAGTTAAGTTGGATGAGTTGAGTATGATGGATTAGATTGGGTGGGTTGGAAGCTGAACATTCAAACTCGGATGAATTTTAGATGGCTCAAGATTTGATCAGACTTAAATTTATTTAGACAATTTAAGTCAGACTCGATTATATTTTGAACCAAGTTCGAGTAGTTTGTAAAGTCTTCTAAATCAGATCCGAGCAAATTCATACCTAACTCGGCGCAACTCATTATCATACCTGTTTCTAGACCTATGCTTTCCAATAAACCCAAAAAGGAAGTTGGGATAGAGCAGAATGCGTGACTATGTAGTTGTGGAACAAGTGTTTATGATCAATTGGACTATGAAGTTGTGGACAAGTGTATATGGCGTAGATTAAGGTTTAAGATTTAGTAGAAGGAAAAGTTGTGGAGATTAAGGGAAAAGTTTTGAGCAAGTTATGATCAATTTTTTGTAGCGGTAATGCTGGACTATGAAGTTGTGGACTAAGTGTATATGGCGTAGATTAAGGTTTAAGATTTAGTAAATGGAAAAGTTGTGGAGATTAAGGGGTTATCGTTGACGGAAAAGTTTTGACCAAGTGTCGTAGATTAAGGGGTAACCGTGGTGGAAAAGTTGTGAAAGCGTATATGACGTAGCTGAGGAGTAACCGTTGATGGAAAAGTTTTCTTTCATTTTTCAAACAGAAAGATTGTTGATTCAAACTAAAAGTGGGGAATGTTTTTCATCCACCTAAGAGCAAGAGTCTTGATAAATGTCTTCTATTTTCGTCGACTTTTAGACTTGCATTAAAGGTAGAACTCCAAGACATAGAAATCTTAGCAAACGGAAGAAACTTTCTTGTCAAACATTTAACTTGATTATAATGTAAGATCGAGGGATGTAATCATCTCTCCAGGTCACGGACAATACATACGCACTAATATGTTAAAAGAAAAGCCTGAAATTATCGCTAATTAGTTCTACTTACAATCCTAACTTATCTGGGGACTCAGCCACTTTTTAAGTTAAAAATTACAAAATATTTGTTGAATAATAAGAGTAAGAGTTTGTCCCACATTGGAGAAAGAAAGGAAAGAAGATCAACATATAAGTCTAGTGAGCTACTCCACCTATTACCAATTGGTTTTAGGATGAAACCTCACTTGGACTTGTATGTGGTCTAGCTTTCCTTCTCGTATAGGCCCGTAAGCCCATTGTAAATTCTAACATGGTATCAGAGCGGGTTGTTCTTATGTTAGTCGTTAACACTTCTAAATGATAGATTATATCACGTGTTAGACCCACACGTGATGGAGGTGTGTTGAAATATAAGAGTAAGAGTTTGTCCCACATTAGAGAGAGAAAAAAGAAGATCAACATATAAGTCTAGTGGGCTACTCTACCTATCACCAATTGATTTTAGGATGAAACCTCACTTAGACTTATATGTGGTCTAGCTTTCTTTCTCGTGTGAGCCTGCAGGTTCATTGTAAAATTCTAACAATGTTGGAAGTTATTTTGAAACACTCCTAAATCTTAAACGTTTAGTATCAAAAGTGTACTTCCTCAAATTCACTTGCTAAACAATCAAAAGCTAGAACAAAGCAAACTCCTGTAAGTTAATTCCAAAAGCATTTGGACAACGTTGAAGTTCTAATGTTCTAAACCTAAATGAAAAGCCTACCAACTTCCTAAAAAGACTGCTCACTAGTCTGTTGCCACTCTTGCTTGACCAAAGAAACAAACATATACAATATCTTCTTATACGGAAGGACCAAAGATGCTCCCAATCTTTGAGCATTCTCAAGAAAAGTCTTGCTTGCTCTCAAGTCCTGAGATTATACCGGAAAAGAATAACCTCGAAGATACTTGGAATCTACACCTGATTCACGTACCAAGGCTATTCGTCCAGTTCGTGCCACCTAAATTGGAAAAAGGGAAAAAACACAGAAAAATAAATTAAACTACTAATAATTAGGTAGATAAATTCATGTACCAAAATCAGTTGTTGCCAATTCATGGCAGAATTAACAAAGCAGACTAGACTAACCTCACAAATTCCATAGGGTTCCAATAATCTCTGTAGGGCAACCATCTTGTCCAGATCTCCCGTCAACTAAATGAAGAATCACAAGCAGGTAGATCAGTTTTAAGTCGGGCGTATAGACAAAACAAAAATATAGTAATGAAATAAGAACTTAAACAGAAGCAGGATAGCCTGCAACAGAACAATGTTAAGTTGCTTGTGACAGCAGAAGCAAGAAACCCCTCGAACAAAATACAACTACTAAGCATGGGCCAACTGAATCGCTATCACTAACTGCAATATCATGGGAAGGTTAATGACCTCCAGTGTTATTGTGTGATCAGATACATCAACAGCTTTGGCTCTGAAAATGCTGGCAATGTCGAGGACATCACGTCTAGCAGTAGTATTTACAGCAATCTTTATAAGCATGAGTTCTCTTTCAGCAAATGGCAGGTGAGTAAGATCCCGAACCTGAAGCGGTAAACAGCAATTACTGAAAAATCAGAAAGCTCATGTACAAGTTAATAGAACTTTCCTGAGCTCATCAAGGAGATTGTTGCAGAATTAATAAAATAACTAGGTGTCATTAAAAAGACAAGGATAATTGAAATACATAAACAGGAGGCATTCCAACCAATTTCCTTTTGTTATTCTCTCATCAAGTAAAAATTAAAAAATCACATGAGATTAGTCAAACAAGAAATTTCTTCCAGGGTATTAATTAGTACAACTAGCATTAGTATTTGAAAACAAGGAAATATTTCATAAGAATGGGCAAAAGAAACAATGGAATCCTACACAGTGCAATGTATTACCAAGCACAACCTACATTTACACATTCACAAAGCACTCTTAATACAGGCTCACCTCGTGAATCTGTACAAGCTTGTAAAGTTGCTGGACCAACTTGCTAATTGATTCATCTGTACCAGGAACGACAGTCGTGATGCGAGAGAGGCCCTCAGTTTCTGCATGTCCGACAGCCAAACTCTGACAAGAAATGATAATTGCTATGATGAGAAAATCCTGAGAAAGACAGGGAGGCAAGGAAAAATACCAATACCAAATGTACCTGGATATTGTATCCCATACGAGAAAAGACCCCTGTTACAATATTAAGAACCCCAGGAGCATCATTTACAAGCATGGATAAAGTGTGAGATCGAAGACCACTAGTCTGGAGGGAAAAACACAAGTAATTACTATGTAAACGCAAAAAAAAAAAAAAAATTGAACAACTAACAAGTACCATTCCTCTAACTTTAACTCGTCCAATGCAAAGGATTAAATTCAACGGTAGAGAGAAAACATTCCAAAAGTTCAGCTCATATATACTATTCAGTGGTGATAATAAAAGTTGACATGATAAAGGAGGAGGAATTGAAAGAACAAGACAACTACAAGAGATAGCAACAAAAGAAAAGCATCCTTACATCATCATCATTCAGAACACCCCAGTGAGCATCAAGAACTTGACTGAAAATAGATTCATCAAATTGCTCTGTTGGGTAAACATCTCCCTTGATTAAAAGTAAAACTATATCAGTTTCACAGTCCATAAACACAATATACAATTGTATAGATAAAAATCATGCAAAAGTCCATAAAGCAAGGGGTTAAGGAACATCCATACATCAATAGAAGAATCATTTACTTATTAGCGTCAACAGCCAAACTAATTGTTGTCAGAGAAGGAATGTGTAGGGTTAAAGGTCAATGTTCTATAAGCTGTACATTTTTGCAAATTCAATTTCTTAAGTCCATATCCTACATGGCCCACCCAATACAAATTTACAACTTTAACATTATTTAAACCTAAGCATAAGCTTAAAAACTGCACTGGAAATCACTGTTTCCAAAGAAAAAATGTAGATTTGATCAACATAAAATTAAGCATAAAGGTTGTCAGAAATGCTCACCCCTGATGTATTAGTTTCTAGGATGACTGATCTACTTTTATTCCTTGATGGAGCATCAGCAGGACCTTGGTCTTCAAGGTCAGGATATGAAGAAGCTGAAAATCGCCAAAATGGAGCAGATGCACCAAGCATTTCCCTTCTCAGTGCAATCTACTAGAAGCATAAGATCCAGAAGCAGAACCACGGAATAAATAAAACAAAATTGAACCTAAGCAATTTTAATGAAAAGAATAATTGATGTATGACCTTTCCAGTTCTGGCAATTTCTCTGATACCAAACTTGCTTAAGTTTCTTTGAACTGCAACCATCTTCCCTGGATCTCCAGTTACCTAAGTCAGTGAAAAAAATAACTACTCTTTTCCAAACCGTACGGCGGTTTATAACTAAGCTGAAGTAAAACTGCAACCACTCTATACAATAAAAACAAAAAAAACTGGAAAAGATACAATTCAGGTAATTAGAAGTTAGACACATATAAAGGACCAGCAAGCTTCTCAAACAGTTCTATTAGTTAAACCTTAATCACCAAAATAGATGAAACAATTCCAATTTCAGCAGCATACCTCAATTGTTAGTGAGTGCTCAGAGACATCCACAATTTTCGCTCTGAAGATGTCCACCAACCACTTTATCTGAACAAAGAGAAGTAAACAAATGAAACATGAAGAAGACAATACCCCCATATAGGGCACATATTCAACATTCAAGGAATCAGATGTACGACCTCTGCACGGTACATGGGATCAGCATCCACTTTAATAAGCATTAGTTCCCGTTCCACTTGTGGCTCATTTGATATATCATCAACCTGGATATTAGATTAGATACAAGAGTTAGGAATTAGACGCCTAAGAAATGAATTATCATCAAGCCATAAAATGAAGAAACGCAAATATATAAGCTATTTTGAATGCAACAAGATCAAATAAACTTCCAGAGCCACACTGAATCAAGTATCACTAAACCATTCCAGAATAATTAGTGCATCCAAATAAGAGAAGTTCATAGGATAAACTAAAAAAAGATATATGATAAACAAAGAATTCTAGTTGAATGAAAAGATGAAATATTTAGAAAGAAAAGGACCAAGACAGTGTTATCACCTTCAAAACATTGACAAGTTTTTGAAGTTGCTCAACAACTTGTTGCAGCACCTTTTCGGTCCCATATACCACTATGGTGAAGAGTGCCTTGTCCTTATTGAGCCCAACAGCAAGGGACTCAATATTGTAACCCCTCCTAGCAAAAACCCCTGCAATCCTATTAATCATACCACTCTCATCTCCAACAAACACTGAGATCGTATGCCTCCGAACCCTACATTCGAAGTAAAATGAAAGTTACCAAAAACAAAAAAGAAAAGAAAAGAAAGTTAATACCTCTTCCAGACTCGTCATTGGGTTTTCAATAATAATAGAAACAAAGCCAAAAAACATACGAGGACAAGATATAAGCTTACATAGTTCAACAGAAAATAACAATTGGTTTCAAAATCGGCAAGAACCCAGATGAAGAGTTAAAATATAGATCATACAAAGATAAAAATATTGCATTTACTTTGTTCTGTTAGTGGCAGGGGGAGAGACGTTGGCGGAGGGCGAGAATTCAGTGACGTTACTGTTAGTGCCATCGCTTGTTGCAGATACAACGAGCTTCTTGCAATTATATTCATGGCTTTTATTGGGTTTTGAGAGCGTTAACGACGTGCTTAAGGCTTTTGAGAACGCTATGCCACTAGCTGTAGACTTAGAAGAAGAAGAAGAAGAAGAATGGAGTCCCACTCGCTGGAGAAGAGAAGTGGAGCACAGGTACGACACGGCCGCCATTGAAGAGGTACAGTAAGAGATGTGAAAATGTAAACTGCAGGCAGGCAATTCAGGGATTGTGCAACGTGTAATGTCTAATATCCAATTAAAAGTTAAAAAAAATAAAGTGGTTAATTGATTAGGCGATTGGGCTTCTTTATGGAATTCTATTTTTTAATATTTTTAGCAAATTCATCTTTCTCACTCTCTGCCTCCCTCTTTTTAAGATCATTTCTATGTCAAAACATTCAAGAGTAACACATGAAATCCTTCGTTAGGTTACAGTTACAGTATTTCAATCCTATTTTATTAATATTTTCAACATATTTATAAAAATTTTGTATAAATATATAAATAAAATATAATAAAAATGTCGTAATCTAAATGGAAGATATGTTCTTATAGTATAATTACTAGGCATTTGGTTTGATCACCAGATTGGTTATGGTATGGATATGAGTATAACAGTAGAAGGGGATGGAGATAGGTATGAAAAATAAAAAAAATGATGTCTGGTTTGTAACTTGAGTTTATGTATTAATACTAATAATATTATTTGGTTTGTTGCATTAATGAGAATTAAAGATAATACAATGCCATTTTTATCTTCAATAAAAATGAAAATAATTTGTCCTTCATATGTTTATTGAGGCTATCTCTATATGTTTGTAAAAAAAAATTAATCAGTTTTGTCAAGGAATTTTATCGTAATTTTTGAGCATTAAATGAGACAAACACCAACGTAGAAGACGATTCGCTATGTGTTTTTCTTTTTTTTAAGAGTTAAAACTATATTCGAAAAATCAAATTAAATCACAAAACAATTGTAAGGGAAAAAAAGAGCAGATTGTTCTTATGATTCTCGTTCAATCTATAACTATATGCACTTTCGCATCATCAAACCATATAGCAGATTGGTTATTCTCTTGATTAAATCATAAAACGAGAATATATAAGAGAAAAAAAAAAAGGAGCAGAAGCCCCATTTACAATGAGATGAAACCAGGTTCTATCTAGTTCATTTAACATCAAATTAAAACGAGGGATTTCATAAAATATACCTAGAGACGCAGAACAAAAAATTCTTTCGTTGATGAGACGCGATAAGACAGGATGAGAGATCATAATGAATTAAGAGGCGATAAGGAAGAAAAGAGGATGGTAGGGCAAAGGCTAGGAATAAAAGAGTAAAAAATAAAGGTGATAAAAACTTAGATGGGAATGAAAATTCGATACCCACCCCCTTGGTGGGTTTAGTAGATTCCCAAATTTAATGTGATACATCTATTTCCCTAGAATTGAAAACTCCAAAGCAAACACTATTTTTTACAATTATTTCATTCCTTCGTTCCCAAACCCTCAAACCAAACGTCCCCTTACATGAGGGGTATAGAAATTAGAAACTTCTTTCCATGCTCTTTTGTTTTTCAAAAATCTGGCTCAAATATAATTTCTATTTTTTATAATTTACTGCAATATTTAGAGAAATAGAAGAGCGAGAGAAAGATTGGACTACTCTCACAATTAATAAAATGTTATATGTTTGGGTATAATTATGTTTATCATATCCAAAATATTGAAGTTGGAATTTGGTTCTGTCTGATCTTGATGGGGCCGGACGCCGCTGCATGGATCCATGATTCTGACTGACTTTAGCAAGAGAATACCTGCAAAACAGCACAAGGCACGCCAGGGGTTAATCGCCGGCAGGCCCCTCCGCCGCTCAAGTTAGTCTTTTGGTAGAGGTTTTGGTAGCTAAGAACAGAGAAAATCAGGGTTCTAATCTCGTACCTGTATCATGGCAAAGTAGTACCTTATATA
>JANZXV010000211.1:7027466-7041372 GCA_027576455.1 Erythroxylum roigii | reverse complement strand
TTTCTATTTGTAAATGAGTAAACTTGTATTCTAAATAAAGTATGGTGATTATGTTTAGAAGTATCAGCTTTGGAATGACATTGGACTTTGCATGATTTTGTATTCCTTAATTCTAAACGTCTATCATTCAAAATTAGCAAAATACATCTTTATAGCTATACTTTTATCCAACCTCATGTTTAAATTTAAACAATGGTATGTAATTTTCCTCCTTCTTTCTCACCTAGTCACATATGTAATTTTATTGTTGGAAAATAGGTGAATTGTATTTTAAATCTAGAATTTTACTCAATTTTATAATAATACAAAAAAATCAATCAAATATCTCAATTTTAATTTGTTATACATATTGGTAACATAAATTGTCATATAACCTTTCCACTTAAAACTATAACTAAAATTATAATTAGTAGAATATTTAATAAATTAAAATTTTACAGTTTTAAAGTTGTTTCAAACATTAAAATTTTAAAGTTAAAAAATTAACCTCAAAATTGTATGTTTATAATAAATTAAAATTTTTTATTTTATTAATATTATAAAATTAAATAAAATATCAAATATAAAATATAATTTATCCTTGTAAAAGTAACATTCCAATATTTTATCCATTATATGATTCCCACTTTTGAGATGCACTCGTATAATTGAATGAAATTCGAGTTTCAAAACCGCAGCCAAACATTAAGCTAAATATCATATTGTTAATTTGTTTATACAGAAATGTAGTCAATTAATAAAAAATTTAATTTTTTAGACGTTTTTCGGTTTTTGTTTGAATTTTTTAATTTGGGCGAATTGATTTAATACACAAGATCCTATTAGTTAACTGGATACTTGGTTAAAGACTCCTGTGTTATTCTCCAAATAAAAGATATAGATTGAAATAAAGATTAAGTTTTAAATTTTCATTCATATTTTCTTATTTTGGAATATATTTGTACTTATCCGTAATTATATTATTAACTAAATATTTGAGGAGTTTGCTAAACAAGTTTAAACATGATTTATTATATTATTAACTAAATATTAATTTCTCAGCATGATTCTTCAACAGCTAAAGAATATATTAAAAGAAGAAATTGACATACATTGAAGACGTGTGCGATAAAATTGTAAACACGTTCGTATGTATTACACGGTTACAGATGTTATTATTAATGAATAATGTGTTTTAATCAAATCTGTTAAAATTGAATCACTAACTAATGTCAAATCTTCAAGTGCATTTCGCATTACATCACAATAATATTCTCCAGAAGAAAATAACAATATAGAACAAGAAACCAACACCAAGGTACCATATGGCAAGGGTAGATTATTGTGAGATTACCACATAATAATGCTTTAAAATGGAAGATAAATTCTGGTTAAGGCGAATAGAATAATGAATTCTCTGCAACGCCGCGACCAGAACAAGCTTCTTTATGAAATCACTTCTATATCAAAACGGTATACAATAGAGAAAAACAGAGGAGTTATATGTATAACAATGGCAGTGACAATAACAAAGAGAGAAGAAGGGGGGTGCTTGCTCCATCCAT
Source organism: Erythroxylum roigii (assembly GCA_027576455.1). Taxonomy (NCBI): domain Eukaryota; kingdom Viridiplantae; phylum Streptophyta; class Magnoliopsida; order Malpighiales; family Erythroxylaceae; genus Erythroxylum; species Erythroxylum roigii. The sequence continues at coordinate 7,039,828 of JANZXV010000211.1, read as the reverse complement.
AATTCTATGGACATTTAACATCAGGCACTTCTACTTTTCTAGCTTGCTTAACAAAGCATCCATTGGGGGCAGCTCCTTCACAATTTGTTGCCAGTCAGGCATGCCCTGCGTAAATAATGGGCTCATTGGCGACCAATCATCTAAATTTTGAAATAAAGATACGGTGCTTGTGATAACAAGTTTGCATCAATTCATAGAAGTTGATGACAGTTCACATATCACAAGACATGCTTACTCTTTGACCAGATAATAGCCGATCTGAAGGCATACATGACGCCTCACTTGTATAACAATTGGACCACATAGCATATATTTCAGTTCTCAGCCCTAGAAGAGTGACTATTATTGTTGATAAATGTGAAAGGGAAAGTTAGAAGCCAATCCTGAACCAATCTCAGGCTTGAACAAGGTTTGATCTTCTACTGTGCGACTTGTAGCTCTTGCATAATATATAGCATCACTTTCCAAAATTTTAACCATTGCATCACTCGACCAATAGATGAAAAGTTTACTTTACCTTCCCTGATCTTCGAACTCGACCATCGAGGCGCATTATTATGTAGACATCTTCTCCTGGACTAACTCCTTCCGACTTTTGTTGATCCCTTATCCACCTAAATGGGTTTTGGAAAACCATTACCAGATGAGATCACAGTCTAGTAGAGAAGTGAAAAAACATACAAAAAGTTTCAGATTAAGTACTGCCAATATTAGAATCATACTAGAGGCCCAGCATACAAGAAAGTAGATAGGCATATGCCACAGCCTGTTCATCTCTAAAATGCAACTAACACTACAGATTCATGTGCATGAAAGATAACCTCAACAGACCTTTCCCATTCTGCAGGTGACACCACCTCTGCTTTAAATCGAATTTCAGCTTTCAACTTTGACTTTGCAATTACGGATTGAGCTCGTTTTTCAAACTCTTCCTATCATGATAAAACAAAGCTCAAATCAGGACTGAAATAAGTAAAAGCAACATCCCTATACCATATCCAATAAAAAAGGCTTAATCTTAGGGGTATAAGGGAAAGGCAGAACATTATGAACCTCTGTAGCTCACCCCAATAGAAGGAAGAGCCATGACTGCCTTTGACGAGACACCAAAGCCTTTCTTCTGCAATTCCGGTGCTTTGACTTCATCCCAGAAAATAGGGACCAAAAGAACACCACGTCTAAGTAGCTCAGTTCTGAACCTCTCTGCCTTCTGCATGGCCAAGTTAACAGTATCCTTCTTGCCCGCTAAGATTACCTAAATCAAGCCCCAATCAGGTGCAATGTACTTAACAGTTTAAATAGTAATGGAGACAAATTAATTTCTAAAGGTTGGCTTTCCTCTGTCAAATTGGAACCATACTGTAAATAGTTTGAGAGAAAGAGACACGTGGATACTAACTGGCCTAACAGTGTCTCGAAGCTGGACAAGCTCAACAACCCGGTTAGTGGAAAGACGCAAAGGTAACCTTGATAGAGTTTCATCTCTGGTGATTTGTGCAATTTGTTCTTCTTCTTTCTTGTTATCCCAGAAAAACAATGCCACAAGAGCAATGATACCTGCAGATTACTGATCCAAGAACTTAATCATTTTAAGAAGCAAGCTAGAAAGCCTGTAGTAGAAAGTAACTTTTAGATATTAATTTCTAGAAGATTAGCACATGAAGAATACCACAGTTATGGGACTATAGATTTAATAGTAATACAGTAATACTCAACTACTTCACTATTACCTCCTACATTGATGGCAGCATTTCCAGCAGTTTCCAATAGATCAGGGGCATTATCACCACCTTTAATTGCTCGAAGTAGCCTTGGGATGGTAAAGAACATTGAAATTCCTGCCGCTGCTGAGAATGCAAAATAGAAGAATCTTCGAACCCCACGAAATGGTGCTTGGACTTCACTAATTAGTTTCAGATCTCTACGGAAACTGGAGCCTATATCTTCCCCACCCAACCTAGCCTGTAAATATAACATGAAATTTCAAAGTGTGAATGCAAGTGTAAACTCAACAATTAACAGACGTGATCAAATCTCTGGTTTTTGATGACTTCAAATACAATGGTAAATTATGGTTTTAGATTTGGTAAACTATCTCAAGCATATAATTTACAAGCCTATGCAGTTTGCAACTTGACATGCCAAAAACGGTAATTTTCATAATTGAGTAAGGAACCTCTTCTTGCAATTCCTTGAACTCAGGCAAAGCTCTAAAGGAGGCCAAGTCAGGATCATTTAGAATGGTTCCGAATTTGAGGTTAAAGTCCCTTAAAGCGATACGCAAACAATCGGCAGTTGTCTTTCCTTCCCCTCTTTTGCAAAACAAAAGTGAAAGAGAAGCATTATCAGATCAAGCAAGCAAAATGTAAATATATTATTCGCTACATATTATGGCTCAGATAGAAAAAGAACGTCGTACCAGTCTCGAGTCATATTATAGTTCATACTAAAAGAGTGGATGGAAAGCAAGTAATCTGAGAACACAAATCATAAAAGCAAACGCATTTGATGGACGGCCAGTAATGACTACTCGACGTTTATGTTTAGATTAACAATTAATTTATGCAGTTGAAACTGGAATCAATTTCAAGGACGAAGAAACTCTAATACGAATATTTGACATCATTTTAAAGTACATTACAAGCAAACTGAACAAGGATTTTGCTAGAACTTGAAAATCCCTACCTGTAGGCGTGGCAGCAAGCTTTATTATACAGAGCAGCTTGGGCTTCCTTTGGGTTGGGATTTAACGTAAGTGCTGTTTCAAACTGAACTAAAGCATCTTTAACCTGAAAATCACCTCATCATCAAAACTGGGGACAACATTCCATTTCACAATAAAAGAGTTCCGCAATACTTCTATGTAGCACAGTGAATTGTGATTGAAGTCCCAAAATAACAATCTTTTTCTTTTTTCAGAGTTGGCCACCTAAAAGGGCGAGTTTTAGAGACAATATAAACGAAATAGAACCCCAGTTGCAAAAGCATGAACTTTCGTCAAGCAAGCTTACACTAAAAAGAAAGAGATGAGCATTTCAGAAGAAAAAAGAGATGGGTGAAAGAGAAAAAAGCAACACCCGTCCTTTGGAGAAGAGAGAGAGACCCAGATTGACGCAAGATTCCGCAGTCTGTGTATTGGCCTCAGGGGACTGGGAAGTAGAAGATAAGGACGTTGTAAAAGGGGACGAAGCTAGAGAGAAATGAAGGTTCCTATGAGGAGTCAACAAGCAGGTTTTGTCAAGGAACCACGAACATGATCTTGAATTCCTTGAACATGGGAAGCTGAGCAGACATTGGTTTACTACAACTGAAGCAGCCATCGAATTGAAGCTGAAGCTTCACAACCAACTAATTCGCAGTTTGGATAAAACAATGTTGTTCGTTTCTTGTCACTCGATAGAGTAACGAAATGCTCTTTCCTTTTCAAAACGACATCGATCTCTTCCCGTTTCATCTACCAAATTTTCTACTCGACGTGAAGACATCGTAATAATCGGATTTTTAAAAGTATCTATTTTAAATTTTAATATTACACTAAAATACATATTAAATCATAATATTTTAGGATTATACTGAAAGATATATTACAACATAATTAGTTGAGTACTTAAAGAAAATTATAAATACATATTAAATCATAATATTTTAGTATTATATTGAAATATATATTACAACATAATATTTTGGAGTACTTAAAGAAAATTATAAGTACATATTAAATCATAATATTTTAGAATTATACAGAAATATATATTACAACATTATATTTTGGAGTACTTAAAGAAAATTATAATATTTTTAAAATTATAATATTTTTAATAAGATTATATCTTTATCAATTAAGTCTTAAATTAATATTAACGTAGTATTTTTATTATTTATACAAGATTTATAATGTGACTTTACGAATATCTACAAATCTTACTCATTTAAATTAAACTAAAATTCTAATTAAATTAATTGATCTTAATTATATGTTAATTTAAATTATCAATAATTAATTATATGATGTAAAGAAGTTTGAGCGGAGAAGAAAAGAAAAATTTTGCGAAATGTTCAAATATATTCTTATTCACATCTCCCCTTGAGATAATCTAGATTACAAAAGGTAGTCCTAAATTGACAACTTATCTCAACAAACTAAGCTAAGAATTTAGACAATAAATCGTAACTATTTAACTATAACTAAAGACTAGCTCTTACTAAATTATTGGACTAAAACAAAATACAAATTTGACTAAGTTTTCTCATGTTATAAACAGAGGTCCATATCAATTCTCATCCTTTAAGAATCCATGTTCATAATGTTAAAAGTTGGATATGTCTTGTTAACTTGCCAATCATTTTCTCAAATGACATCGTCAACCGAGACTCCCTTCCATTTAATTAAAACTTTAGATTTTAAATGGTATTTCCCTTTATTGACAACTTGTCGATGAAGTACAACTTTAGGTTGGGGAAGGACTACAAAATCATCTATCACTTGAGGAACTTTAATAGAAACTCGAGGAATGTTGTAAGACCTCAACATATACCCTAAAAATATTATAGGATGTCTAGGGTATATTAAGAAGTAAACATAAAGAATTAAGTGCATCAAAACATAGTAAGGGACATACTGGTAATTAACATTAAAGACAGGGGTAAATTGGTAACTTGTTCATTTCGACATGGACTTGCATAATTATAAATGAAATATGGATTAGAATGAAATCAATTGATGATATTATATGCCAGTGTGGGAACTAAAGGAAGAAGAAAGATCAAATGTGAAATTTGCCTAACATCAACACATAGTCTAATAGGATTGAAGCATATGTGTAATTATAGAAATTTCATGAAATTAGTATATAAAAGGGAGAGAGGGATGATGCATTTTGGGGTTTTAATTTCAGATTTTCCTCTTCATTTTATCTTCTTAATCACATCATTATGTATGTATAAGGAATCAAGTTAATTCTAATAAGTAGAAATCAAGGTAAAGGTTAGTAGTTTTTCTCCTCATTTTATCTTTTCTTGCTTTGCTCATGAAGAATTGGAATTATAAGGTTGGAATTGGGATTGAGATATGTATTTGTGGTGCTTATGGTTGGTGAATCAAGCAAAGCTAAAGGGTAAAAGAAGGAAAGGCATTAGAAGAGCTAGTTGGCCAATTTTAAGGCTTAGGACTACACTTAGTTTAATTTTTCTTTGCACATGTTTGAATGGGTACAAAGATTAATTTAGACATAGAATGGTTGCTGGAATGATGTCTTCATGCTACTTTACATGGAGTTCGTTGAATATGATAAGAGAGTAAAGTTTAGTATAATTTTGTCTTATGTTCACTTGAACCAGTTCCATTGTTGTGGTCATCACTCAGCCTACAGACCTCCAAATTGGGTGATTTCAATTGGAGATGAAACTTAATACATAGCACTAAAAATCTCTAGAAGAGACCCGAACCTAATTCTGGTTGTCCCTGTTTTAAAGTAGCTTGTAATGTTTTAAGCATATCTTATTATTTAGACATCCAAATGTCCTGATGTTTGATGCTATGGAAACTAAGGAAAACAAATGTCTAGAAGACCTCAAATTCTAATTTGAATGTATTCTATCTGAAAATTATGGAACAAATGGAGGTATGAATTTTGGGCAGGGGACGCGACGGGCAGGAAATCCTTCCCATCGTGTGATTTGCTTCTGGACTGATTTGTTTGCCCATTTTTAGACCCACATGGTGGGGAGGGGTTTCTTACCCACCATATGCCCCTTGATTCCCCATCATGTGCCTAGCTCAAATTGCACTATTTTGAGTTTTTCGGTTCCAATTTTTACCGAAGCACATCTGAACCTTTTTAGATGTTTATGAAACTTTACTAACAGCTAGAAATAAATGAAATACTACTTACCATATATGAATTGGTTAATTAAACATTGAAATTTAAGATTGAACATAATACATGCTAAAGGAAATTTACATGTATATAGATGATTTATATGCATATTTATTACTGATATGTGTATAGTATGACAATATAGGTTTGTATACTAATTTATGAATCTAATTAAGTACAATTTAGCATGCTTTTTAAATGATGCATAGGAATTTATATACTAGAATTATATGAATGTACATAGAGAAACACGACTGAACAAAACATACATGAAATAAATCATATACAAGTACATGTAATTTGTATATTATTTTAATAGTGGTAAGTTTTGACTTGCATGTATGAACCTAAATGCAGATTTTATGATTTCAAATGAATATCATATGATTTGTCAATATATTAATTATAAAATTGGCAAATGATTAAAGGAAAATATTACAGTGCTTGCTTTATTGTCTTCATGGTGGATAGATCGGCATGCCTTTAAGGTTACAGTGCAGCTGCTATAGTTTGACATCAATGGTGTCTTCATTTCGAGACTATAGTTTCCCAAACCTACATTCACACCTATCACTCCTACCCTCCCATTATCCAAAAATCACAGCACACCAATAAGTGATCCTATTGAATATCAAAGTACTATCAATACTCTCTAATATTGTTGCCTAAGTCGCCCTGATATCCAAATTATTGTCAACAAAGTCTTTCAATTTTAAAACTACCCTACTGATATCCACTAGACTGTAGTTAAACAGATGATGTGATTTCTTCATTCTACAACTTCTCATGACATTCACTTCACTAAGCCAACTATATGGTGTGATAATCTTGGGGCTCCTTTTCTTACTTCGAATCTAGTCTCTTATGCTTGCACCAAATACATTGAAATTTCTATTCAGGTTGTTCAAGATTTGACTGTTTGTAAAGCTCTTCACATCCGTCATATTTCCCTTTGGATCATATAGTTAATGATTACAGCCCTATCTTCTTCAACATTTCATTAACTTGGGACAAACTCACAATCTCATCTGTGTTTGAGCAAGAATGATGACATATCTTGTATAATTCAATTGACATTTGTGTTTGAGCAAGAATGATAACATATCTTATCTAATTTAATCTCAATTGTCTATATCCTTTAGTCCTTATCAGTTATAAGGATCTTTTACAATCTTTGTTGTAATCCTTATTTTATACTTATCATATGTATTTCACACATATATATGAGAATAATGTACCAAGTTTAATAATAGTGAAAACAATATCAAAATTCATTATTTTCCAAAACCTTTACAAATTTTAATGATTTGAGAAGTTTAACATAATTAGTGATATAATAACTTTTAATGAGATGGGTTTGTTGGAGGAATCATTTTATTGTTTCTTTCTCTGTTTATCATAGTTCAAAATGTTACAAAAACGTATGATCTCCTCATTACTATGGCTACATGATTTGGAGGCTGAAACGGGTAGAGGTGACTATCATTTAAAGAAGAACGTGAGTGTTATAAGGTGGTACTCCATTTTTTTGGAGAAAATAATTGATTAAACAAACTAATTATTTTATGCATGGAGCAATTGCAGGTTTTTATAACACGTAATATTATCCAAAATCATAGATAGATTGTACGAGGAGTTGACCAATTTTTCTGTTAGTACTAGATTTAGTGGAGGAAATGAATTACTAACATATAATCTTAGTTTTCATAGTGCTAACAAATACAAAATTATAATAATCTTATCCTGCAAATTAACTAGTTAGTATCAAGAAGGAAAAATAGATTCCTAACTTAGTGGGGAGTTACTTCATGCGACCTGCTTCAAGTTTTCTCTTCTTTTTAGATATTAAAATCTGTTGTAGGCAGTTCAGTTAGTCTATCTTTTCAAGTTGATTAAGAGAACTATTATAGAGGATTTAAGAAATTAAAAAGTAAAAAGATTCTTCCTATATAAACTTGCAAAATTCATTTATATACTCAAATTCATTTCCTTTGAAATCTTTGTCGTGGCTTCACTATGTATATGGATGTATTGAGTTTTCTTCAGACATGAAAGAAAGCAAAAGATATGTATTTTTTAATGGTTGGAGGTAAATAATTGATATGACACAATTATTGGTCCTTATTTTTTTTCTACTTTTAGTGTGCATATGGTGTAGGGCTCATTGATTGATTTTTTCCAATTTTGATTTTTTTGGAGAAAATAAGAGTTATATGTAAATGTAAAAGTATTTTAACCAATATTAATCATAACAATTATAAATAATTATATTTAATCGATTTTTTGCTAATTTTCTATACATGATTCCTCGGATATAGTTATGTGCTTCTATTCATAATTTTACAAGATTTAATTTTTCTCTAAACTTGATAAATTGCAAATCCATAAGAACTTAAAGAAAGAGAAAAGAGACCCTTTCCTTAATTACATATATTGCCATTCTAAAAGATCTAGTTGATAGATCCGCAACCTCATAATCTTATTAATAAGTTACTGCAAATTATGCAGTTTAATTTCGTAATTATCTTTTTCCCTTATAATAAGGTTAATTGATTCAGCTTATAACATAGATGAGCTAAGCCATAGACCACGTGACATCTATAACACCAATGTCTTTATTTAATCCTAATGCCTCCCAAACCACATCCAAGCCATCAACAATATTGTTTCGACAGGGTGGTTGTTCGGCATGCTCGTCATAGCCAGCTCTCGAGTCACATTCGTCCACATCCTTCGCTAGAATGCTTCATCCGTTTTTAGCAGTGACTCGTAACATCTTAAATTCCTGCGCCTTGATCCTCCTGCATACCAACCAGTTGATAAAGCCACCACACATTTAGATTTCTCATGAAACTTTTCGTCGCATTCCAATGGAGAATCCCCGTCGCCACCTCTACTGAAGTCATTGAGTGTGAGACTTGCTCTTATGGAGGAGGTGACTAGGGGCAAGCATGTGAACCTGGGAACATCTTGCTTCCATACCATAGTGTTTCAGATGTCGGACAATTTTGTCCTTTTTCATAAAGCTAGACAACTATTAATTGCATTTTTTATTTTTTCAATAAAATATTGGTTAAGTTACGTAATTTGATCTACATAAAGTTAATAGAGTGGCTCAATAAATGGTCTAAATCAATGGGTCGAAGTTCGGGTAAAAATAGATCCCTTTTAGTGTGGACCTAGTCCATATCAGCCTTGTGATGGGAAAACCTGATTTGGAAGCTATATATAAAGGTTAAAGTCTCCTACAGTTACTGATATATCAATCGTAAACATAAGGATTCTTTGACGAGTTAAGAGAGATTACGTTTTGAGAAAACTATAGAAAGACCTAAACCTCGTATCAGGAAACACTTTCCATAAAGGTCTTGGGAGATTCGTGTTCGTTTGGAGCTTAGAAATGACATTGGAATCAGAGATGGAACCGAAATCAGGTATTCTGCATTACCTTCTTTTTTAATCATTTCATGCATGATCCTGGGTACGTAATAAGGCCTGTGCTACGTATTACATGTGGTATCAGAGCGATTACATGATCAGATTACCGGAAACAAAGGTTTTTTAGCTTTTCACTCATATATGGTTTTCCTCAAGTTTTGATTCATTTTTTAGTTTTGTTACGTATATAATTACATAAAAGTGGTTTACGTAAGGCTAGCTATGAAAAGCAGGTCGAAAATGGGCCAAAAAGAGCAAAAAATGACATCCCGAGATGTTAAAAATCATCTCCAATGTCGGTGGGAGAGTTCACGCGCCCAACACTGCTACTGTAGCCGCGAGTAGCGGTGTATGATTGGCGTGTGTGAAGCACAGGCCAATCGCGTGCTGACACATCGCTCAACCGGGAGATGGACTCGTGCCGCAAGTGCACGGACGCGTGACCTACGACCCACAACCCACGCTACCACGAGCGTAGGATAGAGGGCTTATGTTGCACACGCGCCACATCCGTCCATACACTTGGCGGTGTGTGCATTGCAGGCGTCGTATAGTAGGCGCGCCTCTACCAGTGGGGAGCTTATGACGTGCACACGTGACCCCGTGCTATGTGCACTAACGTAATGCGCCACGCCAGTCAGCTAACATCAGCAGTACAGATTGCTACAATATTTTCAAAAAAAGAAAAACACAAAAATTTCAAATTTCTCGTAAGGGTGCCTCGGGGTGTTTTTGATCAGTTTCTGGTTCCGAAAAATTTATAAAGTAAGTTTTTTCTATTTTCTAGATTTATTACATTAGCAATAAATTAACGTTTACTCCAGAAAAGGAATTAAGATATTCTGAATCCGATTTCGAGTGAATTTTCATGCTTCAGACATTACATGAGGGAGATACTTCAAGTTTTTGTATCTTGGGTCTTATGCTCAGTGTTTAGGATTGCATGATACTCGATCAGAAAAGGAATTAAGACATTATGAAGCCATTTTTTAGTGAATTTTCATGCCATAAGGGAGATACATGAGGTTTTTGTGTGTCGGGTGGTTAGTTCAGTGTCCGATGACGCATGATTGTCACTCTACTGAGATTTTTCTTTTACGAAAGTCTCAAATAAAATTGTTAGAGAATGTCTTCAGCACAAGTGTGTGACAATGAGACTGTGCATTCAGATTTTTGCATTTATTGATATTACATTGTCACATACTATATGCCGATAAAGAATATGAGGACGTATCCTTGTATTTATGGACTATTTGAGTGCTGATGAGAATGTAGTCACCATAGTGGCTGATATGGAAACCCCACGAAAGCAAGGTTCTTGAAACCCTCTGATCCTATTGAATCAAAAGCCTAATCTTTCTATTCTAAGAACATGCTAGATCAAACTCCAAATCATAAGTTTGAGACCTAATTCCAAAGAAATCAGAAGTCAATTTACGTCACAAGTACTTACTTATTGATGCGAATCAATTTCTTAAAGTAACTATGAAGACACTCACGCCTCTCTTGAAAAACTCACTTCTGAAATTTTATTAATCAACCAAATCTGATCTAAAAGTTCCGAAAATTTGACCTAAAGACATATATTTATACCTAGGTTAAATAATAAAAGGTTGAGCTAAAATACATGGAAGCCCAAAATAAAATAAAATTCAAAAACTAAATAAATAGTTCTGATGTGTTGTGCCACTACTAGATCCATATGCTTTTAGGCTTAAGTGAATTAAATAACCCACTCCCACTAATAAAATAAGTGGCGCATCAAACACTCCTTGGGCTTAAGCGATGAAGCATTAAATAGCTCAAGTCTTTTTGTCTTCAAGCTCCAAGTGTATTCAGTCTAAGGACTTGAGACAAGTGGATCAATTTAGGCTGTGATCCAACTAGCTCTCCTCCAATAGGCTTGGCTAACTTCATCCTCTTCATAAGTTGGCCCACATGTGCATAGAGAGTCTCCTTAAATCTCTCGATCCTAACTTTGGACATAGGTCCAACTGGAATGACAAGCTCGCCCTCGTCATATGTGACATCTCCATGGTGATCCTTACTCCTAATCACATCAGTCCCTCCCTCCTCAAAAAGATTCGTCCTCGAATCTGAATCCATATCAAAAAGAGAAAGATCAGTAATATTAAAAGTTGCAAAAATAGAATACTCACCTGACAGGTCAATCTTGTAGGCATTGTCATTTATCTTCTTCAACACCTGAAACGGACCATCACCCCTATGATCTAAAGCAAAAACACTAGGCAAAGCATCAAGAGAGTTAGTGTTAGAAACTAAACACTCTCTGTACCTCACCACTACTAGTGCAATTTTCTCTCCAGTTACTCTCCTCAAGTCTTTTCTCTTAACAAACAAGCTCACTTTTTTCTCTTTCTTTTCTCTCTTCTTTTCTCTTTTTGAGCTCTTCTCTCCTGCACATCTCACTTTCTTTTCCTCACCTATGCAGTCACTCATCATTAGGCCAAACTCAATTTTCTTTTGGGCCTCTTTTCTCTCTACATTTTTTTGTTCTCATTACCTGAACTTGATTTGATCTTGTCCAGGTACAATTCACGAGGTGATAAAGGTAGTAGAATGATGTTCCTACCTTTAAACTTAAAGGAGTAACTATTAGTATACCCATTATGGGCTATCCTCTTGTCAAACTGCCAAGGCCTCCTCAATAGCAAATGTCCTGCCTCTATGGGTATCACATCACACAACACCTCATCCTCATACCTCCCTACAGAAAATGGCACCAGTACCTGTCTGGTCACTTTCACATCCGCACTATCATTAAACCACTGTAAATTATATGGCTCCGAGTGTTTTCTACATGTTAAGCCCAATTTCTCCACCACAGTTTGACTAGTCCCATTAGTACAACTACCTCCACCTATGATCAAGTTACACACCTTTCCACCTACCAAACACCTTGATTGGAATAGATTCTCCCTCTGATCCAGAATCTCATCTCTAACTCTAACACTTAACACTCTCCTAACTACAAGTGCTTCTCCTGTGACAGCTCTTTCCACACATTCATCATCATCATCACAAACA
>JANZXV010000211.1:6984667-6999593 GCA_027576455.1 Erythroxylum roigii | reverse complement strand
CATTTTAAATGTTTCAATGAGATCTTTGTAATGATATATTTTGTATAAAATAATATATAATTTAAGTTTAATTACTTAATAAATTATATAAACAAATTAAATTGTGAGAAGTACATTAAAAAAACATATTTGTATTCATTGAATTAAAATGGTGTCCAATTTAGTGCGTTATTCGAGTGAATTTAACACGCCAACACACCATTGATGTGTAACGTGTTGGTTGGAGATGGCCTTAGCAGTGGTGTTTTGGTTGTAGATCATCTTCCTCGCCCTATCTCTCGCGTTGCCCCTCCACCGAAAGTGACATTTTTTGAGCGACTGGATTTGTTAGATTCTATATTAGTGTTGAATTATTATTATTATAAATATTATTTATAATTTTATATTATTATAATAAATCATCTATAATTTTCTCACATTTTCTGTGAATTTTTGAAAAATCATTGCAAAATAATTTTGAATTCTAGAACGTCCGTTTTCTTGGCCGTTATATTTTCAGTTGTATGACTATTTTCTAAAACCCTAGCTAAAACCGCGGAGCTCGTTGGGAAGCACTGATAAGTGATAAAGCTTCCCCTTGCCTCTCCACCCAGTATATCCTAGTTCTTCACCCCCTCTTAAACTCGTTTCCTTACCTTTCACGAACTGACAAAAGAACTGTGTTTTTGCCTCTGCAAGTTAAAAGAATCTTAGTCGCATGGCCATTGCAGCTTTGTTTCGTAGGGTTGCCAAAACGCAAAAAATCATTCCACTTTTTGTGCCTCCAAATCATGGAAAACCCTTTAAACATCATCCCTTCTATGGTAACACAATCATTTTTGCACTTTGACACAGTATTCTGTTGTTTCCTGTATCTGCTGAACTTCTTCTATTTGGAAATTCGTACTACGGAAATATCACATCGATCAATGTTAAAAAGTTGGGAAGGAAAATTTTCAATAACATTTGCTGTTTAGTTGACAAGTTTCTCTTTTTATGCCTCCAATCCATAGAAACCCCTTTAAAGGCCTCTTTTCCTTGGTAACCCCATCATTGTATTAGTTTGAATCAGCATTCTGTTTCTTCCTGTATCTGAAATCTTCTTCTTGTTGGAAAATATTTGTATTTTTGTAATGAACAATCACAATGATCAATGTTGAAAAGTTCAAAAGGAGAAATTTTACTTATTATAGTTCTCAAAAAATATAGTTCCTACTAAGTTTGAAGGCAATGTATTTGCTGATTCTAGGAGTCTTAACTGGAATCATGTACTTACTTGCCTATAATAGGTCCTGTGGGAGGAAGCTCCTCTTGATATTTCGAGCTCTTTCACATTTTTGTATGAATTCTTAGGACATGTCCTTGTGAAACATCACCAACATTTAATGTGTACTTGAAACAAAGTTTCCACTTTAAAGTTATTTTCTTTTCTTTGTGAAGCGAGATCAATAACGACTCATGCTGAAGCTGTTGTGGGCTTTGATGAAATGGTTTCTGGGAGCCATAGGAAGTATTACATGTTAGGTGGGAAAGGAGGTGTTGGAAAAACAAGCTGCGCAGCGGCCCTTGCTGTGAAATTTGCTAACCATGGTCATCCTACCATAGTAGTCTCAACAGATCCTGCCCACTCTTTGAGCGATTCGTTTGCTCAGGTATCATTCACTTTTGTTGCTTTTTGTATACATGTCTGAGTTTCAACCATTGTGACTAATATCTCAATCTTTCCAGGATTTGACGGGAGGAACACTTGTTCCTGTTGAAGGGATGGAATCTCCTTTATTTGCTCTTGAGGTATATGCTTGGACTACATATTGCACAGAAATGGTCTTTTGTTTCAGCACTATTTGATCCATGCTTAATATTTAGCGTTGTGACAGGTAAACCCTGAGAAAGCTAAAGAAGAATTTCGAGCTGCCAGTCAAAAGACTGGGGGAACTGGGGTCAAAGACTTCATGTGTGGCCTTGGCTTGGGAACGCTTGCTGATCAGGTTAGTTACATGCTAATTATTTGGTATGATCTCATCAAAGTTAATCATCTCCCCTGCATTTGGAGGTAATAATTCTCGTTTCTCACTCTACATGTTGGTATTATCATGTAAGTAGATTTTAGGTCCTGTATACGCTCAGTTTAGTTTTTGTTTAGAGATGCAGAGAAATTACGTTTGAGTACATTGTCTTCTTGCCTATGCCAGTACTTAGGATGTTTTCCTATTCTCTTCAGAGTGTGTGGTCTTTTGTTTTTCTCCTTATTTACTATGATAGTCTTGATAATTTACTTTTCATTTTCAATCTGTTGTAGTTAGGGGAACTGAAACTGGAAGCATTGTTGGACACTCCTCCGCCCGGTTTTGATGAGGCTATTGCAATTTCTCAGGCATGGAACAGTACTGCTCCTTTGTAGAGATATTTTTGGATATATTTTCTAATCATGTAGTGTCTTTACAGGTTATGCAATTTGTTGAATCCCAAGCATACAGTAGTTTCACCCGGATAGTGTTTGATACAGCACCAACAGTTAGTGAATTTCTTCTTGCTTTTTCATTATTCAAATTCAGCAGATAATTTCCCTCCATGAGTAATGAGTTGCTTTATAGGGTCACACTCTTCGACTTCTTTCCCTCCCTGACTTTTTGGACGCATCAATAGGAAAACTAATGAAGGTAAATCCAAACCCAGAAGTATATTTGCTGATTTTGAATATAGCTTCTTCATAATGGTGGTGAAACTCTTTTGTTAAGCATTAAAAGTTAACTCCCAGAAGAGTGTAGCCATGGTGAGCATGTTCAAAATTTATTTACACCATCATATTTTCCATCATTTCTTACCACAGGGCAGTCTATTTTTCACTTTGTAATGCTACCATGGATGTATAGCTAGTTGCAGGTGTCTACTACTTTTTTGTTTTACGATGGTTGACTGTTCAGTCTTTCTCATATGGTCTCTAATCAATTTCCAACCAGCTGAAGGAGAAATTGGCATCAGCAACTTCTGCTATGAGGTCACTACTCGGAAAACAGGATGCACAACAGGATAATGTAAGTATGGAGGTTGATTTTCGTAAATTAGTGAGCATTGTCAAGATCTTAGTATTTTAGTTGTGAACTTTTTAGTCTCACAAACTGGAGCAATTGAGAGAGAGGATGGCAAAAGTGCGGGATCTTTTTCGTGACTCATACACGACTGAGTTTATAATAGTGACTATTCCAACGGTAATACTCTAAGAAGTCAGTATTCTTTTTCTATCTTGGGTAGCAACTCATAAAATAACGAAATGCACTCTGATCTTTGTATCCTGCATGTTTCTCCAATTCCTGTCTGTGCCCTTAAACCGTGGCTTTTACTATCAACTGATATTGTTTTATGGTCTGTACACTTTTTACCCCTTAGAAAACAACTTAAGAACTGTTCTTTTTGAAGAAAACAAAAAGAACTAATATTTTCTAATTGTAGAATGGAATGGATGAGAACTTCACTGAGAAATCAGCTCAAACATTTTTTTGAGCTTTAGCAAAATATGACATCCGGGCAGTGAAGTGATCTAGAAATATTATGGAAATGGCCTATATTATTCTTGTGATTTTTTAGTTTATCTAAACCCTGCTTCTTGATAACATTCTGCCAATAGCTTGGATGTAAACAATCATTTTAATCAAATCACCCACACGTGCATGCAATACAGTATTACCTTGGATGCATTTCAAAATTAAAGCTGTTGGAATGGAACTTATTCTTCTAGATTGGTCAATTATCTTGTCATAGCTTCAATGATTTACTTGTAGCTGAAGCTATTTTACAGAACAAATTCAATAGACTTGGAATACTTTATGTTCACACCGAGCAACTTTATATTGCAGATAATATTAACTTCTCACAACTCACTTTGATTTTGTTTTATGAACCTCTCAAGGTTATGGCAGCACATGAATCATCGAGGTTGCTTGCATCCTTGAGGAAGGAAGGCGTTCCTGTCCAGAGGCTTATTGTAAATCAAATTCTACCTCCATCTGCATCGAATTGCAAGTTCTGTGAAATGAAGAGGAAGGTGCATCTGATATTTTCTAAACATGCAAAACTGTTTCTTATGTTCATGGCCTGATAGTCACTACTTTAAGTATTTGGCTTTCATGAAAACTTCTCCATCCAGTTTCAAAAGGTTATCAATTTGACAATCCAGTTGTCAAATCATTCTCAACAAGACAATTAGCCTTGTTTTTTGTTATCAAAGATTCAGCATCAGCTTCGTGGATTTTGCAGGATCAGAATCGAGCACTAGATATCATCCAGAAAGATCCAGAACTTGGCAGTTTGAGCACAATTCAATCACCCTTGTTTGATGTAGAGATAACAGGTGTTCCAGCTCTCAAATTTATGGGCGAGTTACTTTGGAGATAAACCTACTTTTGGGATACTGACATTATCAGGTAATCTGCCTCATCAGAAAACTGTTCTTTTTTAGACATTCTTCCGTCTGTGTTTTAGAACACACAGATCAGTCAAGTTTGATTGGAGGAAGATGGAATTGCCTCGATTAATCCAGTCAAGCGGAGAAATCATGTGGGACATGCAACAGAAGTTTTTTATTATTGGCAATCCAATACAGGGAAACTTAAAAGTGGTCTTGTTTGCTCCCCTGTTGAGCAATGTTGTAATATGAGCTTTTAATGGTCATCCTTCAATATTATTAGATCAGAGTTTTTCTTTTCTAATACATGTAGTTCTTATCACTAGATCAGGATTTGTCTTTTCAGTTGATTTTTTGGAGTCAAAATGCATATCTTGATTGTGACTGGGAATCTTTTGTTGTATTTCTGAGTTACTGTACCCTTCATACTTGAAAGGAGCATGATTAACATTTAACCTATGGCAGTCATAAAGTTCTAATGTTTCAATGGTATTATGCAGGACTATCTTCTATATCATGCATTATACGAATACAAAATCTTATCGATAGCAAATAACCATGTACTCCAAGGCCGTGGAGATGACAGTGACCTTTGACTCACACTTTAGATTGTGAACGAACTTATGAACCAGTGGTTTTACTTGAACTGGCTTTACTCTTGAAATTATAATACGTATAGCTGCAGTTTGTCTGCGACACTTGCACTTAAGATGATTAATTATCAGATACAGATATTTTTTGTACAGAGAGTAGAGTGCAAAATGTGTTGTGCACACAAAATCCAGCTACACTTAAATTGGTTGAACTGGTTCTAATACATCGGGCAGTAAACCTTCTTCCTGAGACTAAATCTTCAACTGAATAGCAGAATCACTAACATGTTTATGTTTCATTTCCTGCTCATTAATTCAATAATACACTTGTATGTTAACAATCTGTCGAAACACACACACACAGAAGATGATCCTGGTGCCTTGTTCCATGAGTTTCTATTTATTTCTCATCTCATCTGGGTAGATTAGAATGAAAATAATCACTGTACACAAAACATCAAGTTTTCTTTCATATGTTTACACAGGAAAATGAATTTTGAGCTGTCCCAGCTCAACTAGAATCATACTTTTCCTTCAATAACTTCAACGTCTATGATTAATCTATTTTTGTGCAGAAAAAAGTTGGAGATGTTGAATCTACTTCTTTTGGTAAATGATCATTAAGGTGAAGGCAAGGATGCGACCAAGTATACCAGTTATGAAGAGCAAGAGTAAGCAAAGATACCAATCATTGAGATCATAACCAGCACTTAGAAGTGAGCCACACCTTGTTATCAGCCACACTCCGTAATATCTGCAAGAGATTAAGACTGAAACAGGATAAGTTGGTTCAGTAAAGAAGAGGGTGTATAATAAGCTAACCTTTTAGCATTTGATATGACAAATGCTTCCAATGCCCATTTACTGTAGCATAATCCAGAAATGAGTTCCATAAAATTGCCATCATCTTTCTGGATTGCTATCAGAGTTAAGACAACAGGAAGAAGCACAGACCACTGATAACACAGAAGATGTGCTGTAAGTGAAATGGAAAGAAATTGATGCAAATAAGCACGAGTGCCGTTTCTATATGAGATTCATTGATAATTGACATTGTTGAGCTACTAATTATAAAGTGAATGCTGCTCCAAGTGCTTACCAATTGTGCAGGACCAGGTTCAAGGCAAATAGCCAATGCATAAGCTATGCCAGTAACACAGTACACCAGACATAGTAAAACTACATAATTGTCGGTCACACTTGATCTTGGATTGTTGAAGAAGTAGAACATGGACAGATACACAAGTGGCTTGACAATTGTGTTGAAATGATCAATTGTGTCTTTAGCAAGAAAGTAAGCCATGCTGCTAATACCAGAACTACTTTCTCTCCAGTAATGGAGTTTGTCCAGGGCAAACGATCTCATTGCAGCAATCTTGCACAGGAGAGCTGTAGTCAATCAAATGTTGATACTGGTGAGAAAACCTTATGTGGAAGGTTACTTCATTAACAAATCTAGCTGAGCATCTTGTGTTACATTAACGTCCTTTAGGGGCAATCAAAAGTTACCAGCACCCGATAGAAACCCAGGTAAGTCACCTGGAAATCCCAAACTTTCAGAAACATAAATCTAGTTCCTAAAGGAAACCATGGCATCTGTAATATTGTAGAGGATTTTACTTACAAACTGCAATAACGGTGTATGTGTAACCGGACACCCCAAAATTTTCGTCTCTCACTTTAGCTAATGTGCCTAAACAGATTCCAGCTAGCAACAAAATCAAATAATCTACTGCCTGTGTCCTTGCTTCTCGCAGCCTCTGCTTACCAATCCTGAAACGGAAGGTTAAGGATTTTTCTTTTCAGATAATAATGAAGGCATCTTGGTCAAGAGGAACAGTCGCGAGCAAAATTCTCCTCTAGAGAGTACATGTCCTGATAGTTTAAACACTTGAAGTTCGCATGGTTGGAAATACCTTATGAAACTATTTCCTTGCAGGACTGGGCAAGAATAAACATGAAAGTAATGAGATTGTGCTTACCTTCCGAGGAAATATTTGTACTGTAGAAGGATACCAGGAGTTCTCCGTCCAGATAAATCACCAGCATTCAAGAACTTGTATTGAAAATTATCTTTTTTAGTCTCCACGTTGGACCTGACATCCTGCCATAACTCTCCTGCAAAAGATTCTTCTTGCGATCCAGCATCACTTGCCCTTCCTCCATCAGCTGAATTATCACTTGATGCTCCCAGCTGTTCAGCATCCTGCAACATATCCGCAGGAACTGGGTAGCCATTGTGAAGCATCCACCTGATGGGAAGTTCTTTGTAGCCGATTCCAGAGGTTGGTTTCACTATGCCCTCCAAAATGTCAATGAAGTGATCTGGAGGATTCGCACGCTCGGGCACTGTAATCCCGAGCCCTTTAAAATATTCTTCAACTTTCTTTACCGGTCCATGATACACTGTCAAGCCACCCTTGGCTAGAAGTATTAAATCATCAAACATCTTGAACAACGCATAGCTGGAGCAGTCCGAGAATGAAAAGAAACCAAGGGAAAAACAGGGAAGTACTCAGAATGTCAAGCAGATGCGGAAGAATGGTGGAATATATTGGCCAAAAAAAGAAAATCAGTGCAAGTTGATAGAGGTTGAAACGAAAGTGAGAACCTTGGTTGGTGAACGACCGTGCAAATGTTCACTCCTTCGAGAGCTTCACGTCGAAGAGCTCTAAGCAGTGACTGAGAGGACGAACTGTCAAGCCCTGATGTGGGCTCATCTAATATCAGCAGTGAAGGCTCCATAACCATTTCAAGACCGACATTTACTCGTTTTCTTTGACCCCCAGATATTCCCCGCTTCTCCACTGTCCCAACAAGAGAATAGCGCACCGCCTGGAGCCCCAGTGACTCGATCACTCTTTCAACAACTAGAATCTTTTCTTGCTTTGGAAGATCAGCAGACAGTCTGCAGTTAACTCCAACGAAAACTATTTTAATCAAAAGAAAATGAAATATGCACAAGCAACTACTATTTGGGTGTACCAAGTGCCAGGCAGATGAGATTGTCAGGATAGGTCAACTGAAGTTACAAGCTGTTGGCAGCTATTGAAACGGCTTCAAATTGTCAAGAAAACTATGCAAAACCAATTTCTTCTTAACTTCTTAAACAGATGTAGATACTTAAAAAGTCATTTGGAAGTTAGGATTTAGAAGCGCTTACCTGCATCTAGCGCTAAACCAGAGATTCTCCTCCACAGTCAAGTTCCCATGCACAATATCATCTTGAGGCACAAAACCAATAATTTTCTTGTATGAATGGATTGGATCCGGCTTCCCATTTACAAGAACCATACCAGTAACGGTGCATCCACTTCCTTTTCCAGACAAAGCAGAAAGAAATGTGGTTTTCCCAGCACCAGAAGGACCCATGACTGCAGACACTCGGCCAGGTGATAATTTCCCAGTAACACATTTTAGAAGATGTTTGTTTTTACCTTTCAAAGTGAGGGTTAGATCCTTAAAAGCCACCTCAATTGGAGGCCTCTTCCTGATTTCAATATCATTAGCCATGGAAATCACCCCTGAGAAGGTCAAGTTCTTGTTCTGCTCCTGAAAGGCCTTTTCCCTCTCAATTTGCCCATATGCATACCTAAACATTTGGCTCTGAGTATGCAACTTGTTACCCTTTAGTGCATTCTTTTTGATATTTTTATCTCCAATCTCCAAATTGAAGCCTTCAGAACTCTCAGGATTAGCCTCAATTTCGTGCAGCATCCTTGTGAGGTTACTGTTGTCCTTTATCGTTCCCGTTGCTGCTGAGCTTGACCCAGACAATGATGGTCCTTTTTGTTGTTCCCTTTTAGATCTCGCGCGAGAGAAAGTACGTGATAATTGAGAGTGAATATCTATTGCATGCTTCTTGGCAATGTCTTTTGCAGATTTCCATTTTTCACGTGCTTGTACCGTTTCTCTTACTTCTTGAACTGCTTTCTCCCTGGTCTGTGCTTGTTTTTGTTCTCGAGTTGCAATAACTTGATCAGAACAGTTGTAAATTATGATGAGCAGGAAACTTATCCCAGCCTACATGAAGAGTTTAGATGTTATAGCACTTGTGTCACGTATGCAGTAAATGCATCTAATTATTCAATATCAACTTCATTTTCCAACGAAATCAAACAACTAACTGAATCTGATAGAAAGTTTCTGCAATCTATAAACATTTCAAGCAAGCTATCATCTGTAACTACATTGAATTTATCACTTACAAAAACCAAGGCGCCATATGCTGTGATATTCTGATTACTTGATTGAGGTGTACAAGTTGCCATTTTAAAGCATCCTGCACTATCACGATTAAGGATTACAAACTGCTGAGCTAGCGGGGATTAGCTTTATTATTTTGTTTCAAACCAATTACATGAAAAATTGATATTCTTTTTAATTTCCTTCATCCCTATGGTGTCGATGTTCTCAATCCTTTCTCTCATGTTTTGAAACGAAATGTAAAGGCATGAAATTAGGACTTTTACTAACCTTTTTGTGATATAGAACCAGTTCTGCAGTAATGTCTGAAACGGAAAAAGGGTAGATGCGTAAGTGACAAGGAGACTGAGAACATGTTTCCGTAACAAACTTGAGAAAGGAAACAAACGGATGATCAAGATGTTGGCAGAAGGAGAGAATCTGAATGGCATGCAACAACAAAGAAAAAGCTGTTTTTTGTAAGTTCATATGCAAGTGATGGAAGTTATGGGATAATTATCAATACCCCCTACTGCAAGGAATTTTTTGGGTAGTAGACGGACAGTATGATCCTGCTGAACAGAATACCTCTCTAGTACTCGCTACATCAGCCCAAGTATCTGCTCCACCACAGGTATGGTTTGGCCTCCCAGAAGGCAACTGATATTGGTATCTGCAACGTATTGCTGCCAATAAATAATTATGTATCTCGAACAACAGTAATTCAAGTCATGATGTGCAAAACAGGAATGGACTTACGGGTCACATACACCAGTCATTTCATTCAACTTTGAAAGTGGGCAGTAAGCACCCAATGGACATGCTGTAGTTGCAACATAGCAAATGTTAACAAGTAAAATAGAATATAAGCCTTCGCTCTTTAAAGCTAGGCAATGAGCTCAATGTACTACTGTGTCACGGAATAAGAACAGCATCATGTTCCTGAGTTCAAGTTTTGCAGAAGCGCATGTCAGAAACACAATCTATATAGTCCTAGGTAATCTATGCTAACGAGAACTAGGACAATTGAGATGGTGGAGTCACTGAGAGAAGAGGTTCCTGATAATATTGATGTAAAGCACAAAAGAGTTTCCAGGTACTCACGCAGCATGCAAGTTAGGCCGTGAGGACAAAAGAAACCTTCGCAACAAGGTGCACATTCAGTAGTTCTAACAGGTATTTCTTTCGTACTTTTCAGTTCAGTTTTCACTCCTTTACCAACAGTGCAAGCCCATCCAGGCTCACATCCAGAGACCCATGAGCTCAAATTGCAGTTCTTGTTAAGCTGCAAGTAGTTGGCTCTTTTTTTAGCATTCAAAGAGAAACTACTTATGTAGAATTTTATTTCTGCAGCTGTACATAAACGCTGAGGCATATCACCTGACCAACAAATTATCAAAAGAAACGTCAAATATAATGTGATGACTTGAAGAAACTCATTTGGTCGTCAAGAGCTTGTATTGTAAATAAAACTCTCAGAACTTGTACTGAACCAAGTTTTCTGCTCCCATATAACTTGAAAATCCTTTCTTCTGTGGATGATAGGAACCTCCACTCAAAAATGTGCAAAACTAGCCAAAATGCATAATTTTAAATCATTCAGTACCTTTGGTTTTCCTAGCGCATTGGGTTATGAATTGTGGGTCCCTGGAGAAATTGAATGCTCTTTGCCAATCTGCATCCCTGTAGTCCAGAGAAAAAGCATGTAACCCCATTTTGAGAAACCAATCAAAACATCAAAAGGGTAGTGATTATCCGTATACACACACGTCCGTTATGCAGAAACCTAAGTATTTGCTAATATCGTCCTTGAAGACGGAGATAATATTTGACAGACCAACATCGACCATATGCGATACCAACTGTTCAGCAGCAGGATTGTTAACGTAGTCTTTAGCATCTTGGCAAGAGACATATTGTGGCAATAACACCAACCCAAAGAAAGCAACAAAGAACGATGCAGAGAGAAAACAACGATACGCATTAACATTCTCTCTGTTCATATCGGTGTCCAAAAAGCTATACAGACCCGAATACGAGGTTAGAAATGAATGTGATTGTTCATAACAAAAACTTTGTTCATCAAGTTTGAAGATGCCCAGGTGGTTGATTAACCAAATGAGCAAGCAAAAAGACTGGACTTGAAAGACGTAGACCACAGGATTTGGAGGCAGTAAATGGCTTTTTTTGTCTACGGAGGAAAGAAACGGCAGAGAGGAAGAGTTGGCGAAGTACGAGGAATAGACATGGGATGTTCAGACAGTTATAAAATGGGAGGGACATGTTCACTCTGACGTTAACCCAAAAAAAAAACAATAATTTAATTATATTAAAAACTGTGGCCTTATTTATACTCTTCTTTCTGAGATTTTTGTCGCAATATATTCAAATAAATCTATTTCTGATTTATGTGAAAGATAAACTATTCTGAATTACATTAAAGTATGATATTAGTAACTTTTACTTGACTTTCTTAGCTTTTACTTGACTTTCTTAGCTAGGTAGAACTATATATATGGATACTAATGAAGTAGCATGCATAGTAAGTCAGGTAAGTTGGATGTAATTTGATAGTATTAAAATAGAGGATGTAATACCATGGAGACTATATGATTAAAATACAGTGTGATAAAACTTTTATAAAAATTAATTAAATAATTAATGGTGCAATATAAATTAATCTCACATCTCATCACATCATATGAAGTACTAACTAATATTTTTCCCATAAGTATTTGCATAGAATTATATAAGTGTTACTAAGTTTTAATCAATGTTTAGCGTGTAATTTAATATGAAGATGACCGTTGATGAGTGAATAAGATAATGTCCTACAAGTATGCGAGACAAATGACAATGTCGATGAAAAATTGAGAGTTTGTCACGTACCAATGCATATTGATGAAAATTTTCAACCACGGACAAGATTTGAATGAAAGATCAAAGATGATCAACGTAACTAAATTATGCTAAGTCCAACAACACGTAAAGACATTTGAGTTTAATGAGAAAATCTAAAGGTTTGAAAATTTGTGATGTTTCTTATAACATGGCTCGTATTGTTGCTTAACTTAATCATAGAGCAATGTGACTACAACATGAGTGTATTTGAAATGGATCATACATAAAGATGGTTTGAATTGGCTAACTGAATCTCTCTTGCTTCAAGCACATCAGGAGAGTATCGATCCATGAGTAAATCAACCTGCTCAAAGAACGAGTTATTCTTATGTTCACCTACGTGCCTGACCATTTCATTCCATCTCTTTCGGCACAGATCTCCAGATCTATGCTCCAGAAGATTGTCCCATCCATCATCTTCCATGCAGCAAACACCCTGGTTATAGAGCTCGATCACCAATTTCATCTGTATCAAACCATTTCCCTTCTTTCACCATTGGTGATGTCAACTGATCATACCATTTTTGGCAGCAGAGAGCTTATGCTCTTGTTCCCAACTTGTCAATGATCGCAGTCCAACATATGTTATCCCTCAGCATTCCATGCTTGGATTTCCTTTCTGCAAAAGCCTTCATGCGCAAATCCAAGTTCACTAAATCAAATAAAGTCTGGTACTCATCTTGGGACCAAATTCCTTTACTCTTGTTGGGCAATTTAACCCGATGCCAAGCATCCTTTACATGAATACAATGTATATCAAGTGCATCAGCTAATGTTCTCCTATCAGACCCATTTTTTTCATAAAATTTGTGTGTCATTTCAAGCTTCTTCTGTCCAGGGACACTTATCACCTCTTTCAAACAAGATATGGGTTCGGCAATATGTGCTCGAATGTGGCCTCCAGGGTAAGGCTGCTGCAATTTCCTTCCAACAATGTTTAACTTTAGGGTACTTTTTATTATGTAACACCATTTCAAGACCATCTTCACCCAACTGGTGAGTATCAATATAATTCATAATAGCCGTTTTGATCATCTCATCCTCCTCAGGTGAGTAATGCTTGCCTCTAACTAGCCCATCTTCTTGAACAACCTTTCTATTACTTGGACCACCCGATGAAGGAAAAACCTCCACTTCTTGGGAAAAACTCACTCGTTTAGATTTTCTTTCAAATGTAGGTTTCTTTGATAAATCAGTAGAGTCAAAACCAGCTTTTTGTCCATGGCTACCTTTTTTTCTGAGCCATTTTTCATCAACTTGTCCTTTTTCTTCTACTCAACCTTATCTCCACCATCCATGTTCTTCTCTGTTATCCTATCACCAAAATCACTTCCAATTAAATGTTCCAATTTTTTTTTTCTACAGTTGCTCTTCTTCACTTCATTTTTCTCTTTTTCAACACTTGGATGACCCTCTAAGTTCACAAAATTGTTTTGACTAGCACTCAATAAAGCAGCACTATTACTAACACCACCTATTTTCTTCTTTCTTTTCTTCTCCTTATATCCATTTTTGTCTTCTTCAATACTTAAGCTACCTTCTAAATTCACATTCTCATTCTGACCAGCAGTTAATGCAGCTACCCTTTAAATTCACATTCTTATTCTGACCAGCAGTTAATGCAGCAGCACTACCACTAACACTAGCTATCTTCTTATTCCTGTTCTTCTCCTTATGTTCATTTCTCTTACCCTCTAAGTTCGCAACCTCATTCTGACTAGCACTAAATGCAGCAGCACTGTCACTACGACCACCTATCTTCTTTTTCTTCCTTCTCTTTTTCTCATCATATTCAGTTTTCTGTACTTCAACATTTGAACTACCGTCCACATCAACAGGCTCACTCTGACTAGGATTAAATGGAGAAACAATATCACTAACACCCGTAATCTTCTTCTTCCACTTCTTCTTCTCCTCATATTCATTTTTCTCTCCTTCAACATTTTAACCACCATCCAAGTTAACGGACTCATTCTGACTAGCACTAAAGGAGGCAAAGTTATCACTATCATCACCAATCATCATCTTCTTCCTCTTTTTATCCTTATATTCATCGTTAGAAGAAACACTTCCGATTAATGACTCTTTGCCATGGTTTACCTCTATCAAGGTACCAAGCTCACCCATTGTTTGATCTTGTTCATGCGGTTTTTTCTTACCCATTTGTTAACGTAATGGAAGGTACTGATTGGTTACCACCCTGTCAAAAAACTGAAAATAACATAAATACATGGAAAGAAATAAGATAATGAGTCATTAACCTAAAAAAGATATAGAGATGCAAACACCATACAAAAGAGGCAGTATAGCAGCAAGGATCAACTCCACACAATTACCAAGTATTGAACAACAACCAAACTTAAAAGTATCAACACATGAGTTCAATCAATAGTAAAGCAGCGAAATTTAAAGCAAGAAAGTTCCATAAAGTAAAAAAGATTAGAAAGAAGATTTTAAGTAGAAGGCTTCCAATCCGAAAGTAGAAGCCCATAACTGAGGAAAAAAAGTCTCACTCTAGCAAGTATACAAACATATGGTGTGCGCTTGTGTATACACTTTGGTTATTGTTACGTGCATGTGGTGGCATGGCTCATGCATGGGGCTATTTACATGGTTAAGGGCCCACTAAGGATACATGGCACGTAAGAAGCTATGGGAAGAACATGCAGGCGTGTGGGACTTGTTTTTCTTGGTGGATAAGTCTCGTGAACTGTTGGGCCCCGAACTTTTTATGAAAGCTAGAACTGTTAAGAGGGAACTTATTGACAATTATTCATGTGTAAAGAAAAGAGA
This sequence comes from Erythroxylum roigii, assembly GCA_027576455.1. NCBI lineage: Eukaryota > Viridiplantae > Streptophyta > Magnoliopsida > Malpighiales > Erythroxylaceae > Erythroxylum > Erythroxylum roigii. The sequence continues at coordinate 6,984,740 of JANZXV010000211.1, read as the reverse complement.
ATTATTGAATTTGAAATGAAAAGAAAATATGGTTTAGATACAAGATGGATTTTATGTGATATATTAGAAGTTA
>JANZXV010000211.1:6925520-6941792 GCA_027576455.1 Erythroxylum roigii | reverse complement strand
AAGTTTCAGGATTGAAACCAAAGTTGATATTACTATCACACTAATCCCAAAAACAATCAAATAAGGATGAGAATCTAACCCTCTTTTCTTTCTCTCTATTTTTTTCTCACTTTTGGACATTGTCACAATACTCACTATCTCTTCTTTATCTCAAGTATAGTTCAAAGCCCTAATGAGCTATTTATAAGCTCGTCTAGCTTACAATTCAGAATCCTAATTGAACTTAACCAACTAGATCACATACTATCCTAATCAGATTACATCACATCATCCAATAAGATAACACCCCTGTCTAAATAGGACTTTATCTGATAGGATTTATCTACATCACTACTAATAAGATAAGAGATTATATTTAGCTAGGAAGGATACATCCCTGTCCACGAAGATCTTCACTACCTTCAGATGATCCTCTCACATGATCTTTATCTTTTATAGTTGATGTCTATCTACTATTATCTTATCCGCCACATCATCCAAGATTTCAAAATAGCGTTAGATACTCAATAGTTATTTCAAAAGTCCATCTTATTTAAATAAACTCACATTTTGCTTATTCTAAATTTATTTTAAGTTTATCTAAAAAATGTGTGTATATAATTGGCTCAAATTCAATCCACGTTGTTGCAATACTCTTCCTTTTCGCCAGCATTTCGATCGTTCCTAACAACCAAAATTTTCTCCATTTATTGCTACTGAGATTTGCAGGTTGCTATCAGTGGTGTTGCCAAAGTCATCCTCAAACGTTTCTGGTTGTCGAATAATTAAAATGTCTCCCGCATTGGCCATTACAGTGATAAAGGATCAATTAAAACATGTTGCAGAAAACGAGCATATCACCATCTGCTTCTTGTCAACTTGGCTTATAGAGTTCGGTTGAAGTTTTGATTAGACACGGATATTACCTAGAATGGTAGAGCAACTAAAGATGTAACTATAGAAGCTATTTGAGATGTTAGAGGTTTAAGTGTATGTGACATAGGTTCTAATCTAGACGTTGATGCAATCGCAAATGCAAATTCTTCTAATGTGATAGATGTTCCTTTTGTAAGATCATTTCCTGATATTTCAAACTCTGAAATATTTGATGGTAATAATTTTAAAAGATGACATGAAAGGATTTTCTCAAGTATGGATGTATATGGGGTAGCATTTGCCTTGACAAAACCAAATCCTTATGATAAATTTTCAAGTGGAAAATACTGAACACTAGAGTCATGCCAATTAAGAGATTAGGATTCAATCATTGTTAAGTACATAATTGAAAATGTGGAAAAGCAAAAGTTCATAATTGGTAAATTTTATCATTGGGAGATGACGGATAATAAAGACATCAAATCTCTAATTAATGAACTCCATAAGCTTTTAGATGATCTCAAAGTTGAAAACATCAATCTGCAAAAAGAATTTATTGCAAGCTTATTAATTAAAAGGTGCCTAAATTTTGGAATGACTACAAATAACAACTAAAGCATAAATATTGACAATGGTCACTACCAGATCTGATTATGCACATAATTATTGAAGAAATGAATCATAAGGAGTTTCAAGCAGGTAAAGCAAAAGAGATATCTTTGAAAGCCAACATGTTAAAAAGTAACATGAGTTCATATAATTACAAAAGGTGCACAAATAAATAAGAATAATAGTTGTAGACCTGATTTCAAACCTAAAATGAATAATCCCAACTTTCAAAAAAAGGCTCTGGTTTTGTCTGTGGAAAGGCAGGTCATCATGCACCTCAATGCAAGAAACAAGTAAGAAATGACAATATATTAAACTAAATACAAATTTGGTTGAAGGAGATGACAACAAAATTATAGCTGCAGTTATTTCTCAAGTTAATATTATAGTCAATGTGAATGATTAGGTGGTAGATTATGGTGCTACAAGGCACGCATGTGCAAATAAAAATGCTTTCACCATCTATACTTTATTAAATGAAGGAGAAGAACGATTTTATCTTGGAGACTCTCGAACAATAGTTTTTGGTAAAGGCAAAGTCCTTTTGAAACTCAAATTTGGCAAGACGTTGGCATTGAATGAAGTACTTCATGTACTGATTATTAGAGTTAATTTAATTTATGTAGCCTTATTAGGAAAAATTAGGGTTAGAGTCTCATTTGAATTCGATAAGATTGTTATGAAAAAATGATATATTTATAGGGAAAGGTTACTGTGATCAAGGATTATTTATATTAAGTGTTTATGAGATTATTAATGAAAATAATGCATGTTCTTCTACTTGATTGATTCTTTTGATTTATTGCATCTTAGATTAGGCCATGTTAATTTTCCTATCTTAAGGATATGCGATCTCTTGGTCTTATTTCTGCTAATGGTAATGCATGCATGAATAAATATGGCATATGTGCTCAAACAAAAATAACTAATAAATCTTATGCATTTGCTAATAGAGAATCTAAATTTTTAAGTTTAATTCATATTGATCTTGGTGAACTAAAACATTATCTAGAGGTGGTAAGAAATGTTACTTAACTTTTATAGATGGTTTTTCTAGATATGCTAAAGTGTATTTGTTAAAAAATAAAGATGAGGATTTTATTATGTTTTTATTGTATAAAATTGAGGTAAAAAACAATTAACTACGAAAATAAAAAGAGTTTGATCGAATAGAGGAGGCGAACATGTTTTGTTTGATGACTATTGTGAAAAGGAAGGAATAATCCATGAAATTACAACCCCTTATGCCCTTTAATCAAATGTGTAGTAGAAAGGAAAAAAATATAACTTTAAAAGAAATGATGAATACTTTGCATGTTAGTTGTTCTACGCCTAATAATTTATGGGGTGAAACTATTTTGTCTGCATGTCATTTACAAAATAAAATTCCTTATAAAATAACTGATAAGACACCATATGAATTATGGATAGGTTACCTTCCTAATTTGAAATATTTAAAAGTGTGGGGATGTCTTGCTAAAGTAATGATGCCTAATCCTAAAAAAAATAAAGAATATAGGCCTAAAAACTTCCGGTTGCATGTTTATTAGTTGTGCTAATAATAATGTTGCTTATAGATTTCATATTTGAAAAGTGATATCATTGATAGTAACACTATCATTGAGACAAAGTATGCATAATTAGTTACGCTAATAATAATGTTACTTATAGATTTCTTATTTTGACAAGTGATGTCAATGATAATAACTATCATTAAGATAAAGAGTGCATAACTTTTTGAACATATTTTTTCACTTTTTTAGAGAACTTCTTGTGTGTCCACTGTTAATGTTGATTGTGAAAACTTTGACAAGTTGTTGAAAAGGAGCAAAAGACCAAGAAAAGAATTGTTGAAAATTACCCATTATTATTTTTTGATGCAATTTCTTCTTTTGATGCACCATTTTGCAAAGAAGTCATTAAAAGTAAGATTGACTTTATTTTAAAAAATAAAAGTTGGGATTTAGTAGAGTAACCACCAAGTGCTAACCTATTGGTTGCAAATGGATTTTTCAAAAGGAAATTTAAACTAATGGTTCTATTGAGAAATATAAAGCTTGTTTGGTTGCTAAAGATTTTACTAAAAACGTTATATTGATTATTCTAGTACTTACGCATGCACTTGTAAGTAGAATTTCATCAATTTTGCATTTTGATTGCTTTAGCTTTTATCCCTAATTTATTTATTAACAAAATTAATGTCAAAATTACATTTTTTTTAAAGGTAATTTAAATAAAGAAATTTATGTGGTATAATCTAAAGGTTTTTACCTGCGTTTGAAAACAAAACTTGTAGATTGCAAAAATCTTTGTATAGTCTTAAACAAGCTCCTAAATAGTGACATGAAAAATCTGATCAAGTTCTATTAAGTGAAGATTTCTCTTTTATTGAAGTGGATAAATATGTGTATATTATAGTTATTGATGGAGAATGTGTGATCATTAGTTTATATGTGGATGACTTACTTATTTTTGGTACTAGTATTAATGTTGTATGTAGTACTAAAAACTTCCTATCTTTACATTTTAATATGAAAGATACGGGGGAATCACTCAATTTTTTCGATGTGAAACTAGTATGTACTCCTTATGATTCCAACACTCTTTTGGTTAAAAATAAAAGTGATATTATGACTCAGCTTGAGAGATTATTATGAGTCTGATGCATTTAATAAACATTATATGATCTGATATAGCTTATGATGTGCATAGATTGATTAAGTATACTCATAATCTCAATAGTGATAATTGGGCTGCTTTAGTCAGACTAATGAAATATTTGAGAGTCACTATAAATTATGATATTTTGTATGGTAGATTTCCCTCTGTATTAGAAGGGTACAATAATGCTAACTGGATCTCTAATTCAGATGAGATAAAATATACTAATGGATGTGTATTTTCTCTTGATGGAGCTACAATAACTTAGAAGTTGAAAAAAAAGACTTATTGCGAAATCAACAGTAGAATCAAAATTTATGGCCCTATAGTTAGTCGAAAATGAGGTTGAATGGTTAAGATATCTTTAGGAATAAAACTAACATATTTGGTGTCTATGCATTGTGATTGTAAGTTTACAATAGTGATTGCAAAAAATAAAACTTCTATTGAAAAAAATAGACACATTTGTTTGAGACATGAAGTATTAAAGCAACAACTTAAATGGAATCATATCCATTGATTATGTAAATTCAGACATGAATTTGGCCAATCCTTTAACTAAATCATCTAGAAAGAAACAAATATTTGAAACATCAGGGCGAATGGGACTAAAGTCAATACAAGATAGTAACAATGATGGTAACCCAACCTATGTGAATGGCCAACCCATGAATTAGGTTTATATAGGTAATAACAAAGTCATTGATTAATTTTAAAAGGCTTTATCAAATATTTATGTACCTCTTATGGTATGTGATTAATGCTAAAATGCAACCTAGTGAGGATGAGCTAAGCTCTTAATAAATTCCATAACCCTTATGTTATGGTTAGAGTATTTGATTATAATATACACTTAATGAAATCTCCTATATAAGTATGGAATGGGCTGCTCCTATGAGAATTTGGCTAATCTCTAAAGCACTCATGAATGATCAAGCATATGCATGCGTTATTAGCATAAACATGCGATGAACAATAGATGTAGCGAGGTGTAATATGACTAATAAGAACTATAACTTACAATATAAGGTGTTGGTTTATAGAAACTTGAAGTTTCACTAATAGTTTTGTAAGTTGTAACTTATTAAATCTAGTTTCCAATTCATAGTTTATAGGACACTAGATTTAAATTGTTACATTCTATATTTAATCAACATTACTTAATTATTCGTTTATATATATTATTTTAATATAAGTTGGGAGGATTGTTGTGAAATTAATAATTTGTTATTTCAAAAGTCTATCTTATTTAGATAAACCCACATTTTGCTTATTCTAAATTTGTTTTAAGTTTATCTTGAAAATGTGTGCTTTTAGTTGGCTCAAATTTTATCTTAACACTATAATCTATAGTTTGTCTTTTTAACATTAATATCCGAATTTGGTGAAAGAATGGATATCTTAGCTTTATTTTCACGGTGTTGTCTACTTATTATTGTATGTATAAATATATGTGTTATATTATTTAAATATATGAAGGTTATTTTCAGCTATATTAAAAAAAAAAACAAATTTTGCTAGGTTAAAAATTCTACACTTTTTTTTGATAAAAGAAGAGTTTGTTGAATGCTAGAGAGTCTCCTTCAATCTATCCATGTGAGGTAGAATAAACTCTTATGGACAGTGATCTTTTTGCCTCCTCAAACTCACGTTGTTTTCTTGTTTTATTTTCTGTCACATGATCTTTTTCAGTTTTAAGTTACATGATTATTGAGTTTTCTTTGGTTTATCATTGATTCAGTACCTTTGTAACTTAACTGAATCTTTGATTTTACCAAATAGAATAAAAAATAAAATTAAAGTTCTTAGACATTATTAAAATTACAACTACGTTTTTCCAACGGTAAATATGCAAAATTTTTCAAGTTAAAAAAAACAGTAAAAAAAACATTTGACTAAAATTCTTTCTAATTTTATATATTTAAATAAAAAAGTCAAAGTCTAACATACCTAATACACAAAGCTCCCCGCTTTATGGAAGTCTAAAGGAGATCATAATGTAAGCAGTCATCTTTTATATTTATAAAGATATTATTTTCGTTGTGACTTTATGGGTGCGCAGGAGTAACCAATAGCTCACCCTATAATTTTATATATTGAAATAAGAAAGACTATTGTTATTCTAAAATAAAATTAAAAAAAGCGCTTTATCTGGAAGAAGCAACTCAATTGTAAACTCATTCAAAAAAGAGGTTCGGCTACTCCATAATCATAATGTCAATAATTTACGCGGGCATGATAGATGGCGCGACGGCTGTGATGGCGCCGAACCTTCCGAAATTCCAAATGAGAAAGCCCAACGCAAGGCACCACAACCATTTAAAGTCAACTGTCTTTTTTCTTCGATCTGCGTAACAAAACCGTGCATGTAGCTGTTTCATTAATTCAGCTTTAGAATTAGAGAACAACAATTCATTTTCTATAATAATAATATATTGTAAAAATAGTCGTTTGAATTATAAAAACTTTTGTTGATGAATTTTAACTCGACGTCTAGTCTACAGTATTGGTTTGGAAAGCCATTGTTTTATTCTTAAAACCACAGGGCATGCCATGGACATGGAGGTGGCTTCCTCCGTTGGGACGTCAATTCAAGGGTTGCAGATATGTACCATTCGTTTAATTACTTACACCTTCAAAATGTCAACGAGTCTCCCCTGCAACTCCAACTCAAACGCCATTTGCGGTTTCCAAAAAAAAAAAAAGAAACGGAGGGACCATCTATTTATGCTTTCTTATGTTTGGTTATCATCATTACTCATTAAGATGATCATCGTTCACATAATCTACATCTGAATCTCCAAGCAGTACAGGTCCCCGGTTCTTGTCTCATAAATTTCCTAAGGAGTAGGTGTTTATGATTCGATTGTTATTAATCAAATCATATTAAGCCACAACATTATTTCTTTATCTTAGTTGCGTCGTCCATATTATTACGGATTACTCTTTAACTTCGAGTATTAAAAAAGACAGAAAAAGAAAGCTATGACATGATTGTGCTTTTCCTTTTGTTTTCTTTGCTCGTGGCATGGAAGTCGGAAGTCCTAGTTAGACCGCAATAGATGGATCCCATTCCAAAGATTCGTTACAAACGGTTTTTAATAATAAAAGCCTTAGAACGGGCAAAAAGTCTTGGGATTTAATAATATGGACCGTTGGGATCTCATTCCATGTCTAATCGAAGGCGGTTTTAGTTATAGTTTATGAAAGCAAAGCAAAGCCTTGGAATGAGCAAGCACAGATGTTTGAAGTCACGTGGTCCAGTCTCAACCAATGTACGTACTGTTTTATTTCTTTATTGACCCATTCCTAGCTTTCTTTCTTGAATTTTTACTATCCACCCCCGGTACGACTGAAATTATTTTGAGCCCATGCATAAAATATCTTTTATCTTGTAGATCGACAATGTACAAATCTTATTTACCAAAATGTACAAATCTCACATGGTTGAATGTCCTTAAATTCCCCCTTTGCGCCTGATCCATCCTCCGTAAGGGAAAGGAACAAAATGAGAGTAATTTGAGTTATTCGTTGACTGAGCCTTCTTGGTTGACTGTGAAGATTATATTAAAAGGGCTGGTTAAACTACTGCATGAATTTTACGGCAGTTACTATATGATATCGTTTAGGGTGGGAGATATAACTAATTATTTCCTAAAAAGAACATTTAAGTAAAATTCTAATGGATTAATTACCAAAAAAACCAAATCTTCCTTCAAATTTTTAATTATAGTCTGAGCTTTAAAATTAGCGATAAAATACTTAATTTTTTTATTTTTTAAATTCTAGTTCGAACTTCAAAAAATAGCAATAAAATGTTCAAACTTTTATTTTGTTTTTCCAATTTTAACTAAACACTAGTGTTTCCGTTAAGTAGAATTGATTAAGGTTGAAAGCTTTATTTTCATTTTTTAAAATTTGGGCTAGAATTAAAAAATAAAAATTAAACATTTTATTACTACTTTTTAAAGTTTTAGCTATAAGTAAAAAATTTACGAAATTTTTGAACTTTTTTTTAATTAACTCATTTCTAAATAATAGAATTATTTATTAGAGTTTTAGCTGTGAGTAAAAAATTTACGAAATTTTTGAACCTTTTTTTTTTAATTAACCCACTTCTAAATATTAGAATTATTTATTAGAGTCTGGCACTTAAATGAAGAAAACTGAAACAAGCGCAATGAAAACACAATTATAGCCGCTGATTTAATTGGCGTGAAGTCCCTTTCCTGTTTGATCCTTTCAAAAAGAAAGTGACATCCTTTACCCGAATTCCCCCTTACATGACCACAAAAATTACCGATAGTGCCATTCACTAATATTCGGGCAGGGCCCCACTTTCTCTTCTCCTATAAATACCAACGCCAAGAGAGAGGTCAATCCCATTATAGAAATTTCAATTCCAATCCAACCCCAAATCAGTAATTTAACGAAAGAAAACAGAGGCTGTTTTTAAGAGACGGACAGAGAAGAAGAGTAGTAAAAAATAGACTCGTCGAGGGCTTGTTTTTGCAATAGGTGACATAGACATGGCACGATCCTTCTGCTTCTTGTCTTCAAATGTCGGATCGTTGTTTCTCTTCTCCGCTACCATAAACCCTAACCGTCTCTATCTCCGATCATAATTATATTTTGTTTCTCGGTCATTCTCGGACTCACCGGAATCAACTCCCCCTCGGTTTTTGTACATACTCCAGGTCCGTTTCTATACCTGCATTGCTCTTCGATTACCTCTACCTGCGTTTCCTACGTGTTCAGTGATGAGGTTGTTGATGCTGACTAGTTTCTTTTTTTGTTTGGTCTTCTTTGCATGTGAAGCAGTTGGTTTTGTTTTTTGCTTGGGAAATTGATTTGGAACTTTAGTGTTTGGTTTTCCAGAATAATGACGGAGGTGGCGAAAGTGCTGTACATAGTGGTCGTGGACGAGGAAGACAAAAGAGATAATGGAAAAGAGTCGTTTCGGTACACGCGTCCGGTGTTGCAGAGCACTCTGCAACTCATGGGATGTAAAGCTCGTCATGCTTTCAAGGTATATAGATGTATATGTATACGTATATATAAAGTTGCTAATCATCTTTTTTTTAAAATCAGTTTGGCGGTCACTTTAAGATGTTGTCAAGTTGGTAATTAATAGTCTGTGCTTGTGATTTGGTTGAACGGATGTTTTTAGTGGATCTGGCTTTAAATTTGAGATTGTTTTGTAAGCTTGTAAGTGAGATCGGTCACCTGTTAGCGTATAGATTTGCTTTGATGTTGGATCTGGAGGTAATGTGCTGAATATCGTTTGGCAGAAGTCAGCAATTATGAGATGGTTTGTTTCTGTATTTAACTGTTTCGAGTTGTTCTTATTGTGGTTTTGTCTGTCCTAAAATTCATATTGCCTGTGCATATTTGTTACTCTAGGCGTCCACACATGTGGTAGATTTCATGATGTAGTTTTAGTTGGACGTGTTTGTGCTGTTGTAACCAGTGTGGTTTACTTCTTCATGTTCCCTTGTCAAACCTACTTAGTTTTTGATAGCTGTGGCAGATTGCTGTGTCTTCATCTGTTAGTAATTACATTCTTCTTTGTAAATCAGGGCCTACATCATTGGAAGTTTAGCACTTTTCACTTTTTAGTAATCTTGCTAGTTGTCAGCTTTTCTTATTGGAATTTGTCGCATTTACTCTCCCCTTTGTCCGATTTCAGGAACATCGTCATTTGCTTGATTTGTTGTGATATTTTCAACTCATATTTCTGCGGGAATTACTTAGTTATTTCATTATGCAATTGTCCTTGTTGTTAATTGGTGACACTCCTACTCTCTTTTACAACCATTGTTTCCGTTGACTAGTTAGATGGTCTGAATTAATCACAATCTATCTCCTTTTCTGATAAGCGTTCTCTTTCTTCTTCCAGATTAGCCAAAGGGTTTTTGAAAAAATAAGAAGTGAATCGTCAATCAACCCTCTGCTACCAAAAGCAGTGGACACATCAAGCCTTGATTCTTTGAAAGGCAATTCTATGAAACAAGGTGGTTCTTCCACTGTTGGCAACTTGGGTAAAGTACAGGTGGCAAAACATTTCGACTCTGACATGGATGATAAGAGTAAAAGCCTACCATTTGAATTGTATAAACGGCGTACAACTGTAATTGTTAGAAGAGAAACTTTCCTAAATGTCGTTTGCGATGCTCTTACTGAATATAAGTATGTGGGTCCTAAACAAAGGGTGGACCTAGTTTTGGCATGCAGGTAAAGTGTCAAACTATCACCGTTCAATTAAAATTAGAAGTATTGCTAGGCTTCATTTATGGTGCTCTTTTTCGCGAATACATGGCCTTCATTATAATGTTGTATATGCATTGTTGCTGAAAGAACACATTGCGATGATTTGTGGTTTGTGAGGCAAACAGAAATTCGCTGCTGGTATGAAGAATTAAAAAAAAAAATCATTTCTGTCTTTTTCCCTGCTGTAATGCGTTCTGTGCCGTGTTTTTCTCAAGTGTCTGTGGAGGAAACCCATTTTCTGCCTTTGCCATTTTTTTATAAAAATTCTGAGCTAGTATTTGTCCAATTTTCCAGCTTAGTTATGGTTGATATGTGCTTATCATAGAATGTCATTGGAATAGCTGTTGTATATGCATTTTAAATATGAGCTTCCTCTTTACCAGTAAATAGAACCAGATCTTACTTATAAAAAGACAATCCTCCACATTGCTCTGACGAAGGAGCATATGCTTCAATCCTCATTTCTGGGGCACTTAAGTTATTTTATAAAAGTATAAATTGGCTTGTCTACTTCTCCAATGGGTCTGTACCTTATATTGGAATTAATATACAGGTTGTAATTACTGTAGTGAGACACAATAATTAAACCATTTGCTTTGTTCAGATTTGACTTTCATTTGAGTTAGTAAAACACTATTATGGCCTTTTTGTTCTTAATCTTCATGCTCTTTCCTCTTAAGACACTCTTTCCTTAAAGTTACCTCACATAGCTTAAGTTCCTGAGATTTTGGGTTTTATTACAGAATCAGAGAAAGGAAAGAATCTGTGACAGTGCTGTTGTGTGGCACTAGTGGCTGCGGCAAATCAACTTTGTCTGCATTGCTGGTAACACCTCTAATTTCGAACTAGAAATTGTACTTGTTAGTTTTGCGATTGCCTTTTTTAATTGAAACGAGATTGTGTTTTTGTGAATAACTTCAAATTTTCTCTTTCTTTAATGCAGGGTAGTAGGTTAGGAATCACAACGGTTATATCCACTGATTCCATCCGCCACATGATGAGGAGTTTTGTGGATGAGAAAGAAAATCCTCTGCTGTGGGCTTCAACTTACCATGCTGGAGAGTATTTGGATCCATTTGCTGTTGCAGAGGCAAAGGCTAAAAGAAAAGAAAAAAAATTAGCAGGCATTGCAAGTGCACGTCCCAAGGAGGAAGGAGCGGATGGATGTGCCGTAGGGAAATCTCTAGAGGTCACTAATGGTACTGATCTGATTAGTCCTAAACAGATGGCCATCGAAGGGTTCAAGGCACAAAGTGAGATGGTGATTGATAGTCTTGATCGTCTGATAACTGCCTGGGAAGAGAGAAAAGAGTCTGTTGTTGTTGAGGGTGTTCATCTGAGTCTTAATTTTGTGGTAAGCAATATGCCTTCCTTTTCTTATGTTACATCTAACCTTTTACTCTAAATCTTTCTTCGTTTTTGTATCAACATGACTTATCACCTTCTCTATTGGTATCATTGTCTAGATGGGCCTCATGAAGAAGCATCCTTCCATTGTACCATTCATGATATACATCACAAATGAAGAAAAGCATCTGGAACGATTTGCTGTCCGTGCAAAGTACATGACTTTGGATCCTGCCAAAAACAAATACGTGAAGTACATTCGGAACATCAGAACAATCCAAGATTATCTTTGCAAAAGGGCTGAGAAGCATCTTGTCCCAAAAATCAACAACACAAATGTCGACAAGAGTGTGGCAGCAATCCATGCAACTGTTTTCAGCTGCCTTCGTAGGCGTGAGGCAGGAGAGCAGCTCTATGATCCTGTCAGAAATACTGTTTCCCTTGTGGATGAGGAATACAGAAACCAGTGTGCTGCCAATTCATTGAGTTCCAAGGGGATGTTTCAGCTTATTCAAAGAAAAGGTTCTTCCAGGCATCTGATGGCTCTTCTTAATACTGATGGATCAGTGGCGAAGGCTTGGCCTGTTGATTCTAATGGGAAGCCCCATTTGGGTATGTTTGACACTGGATTTGGGATCCCAATGTATGGACCACTGCAAATTGGTAAGGCTGAACCAGTTAATCTTCAGTTTGGGCACTTTGGGATCAGTGCTTGGCCCACTGATGGTGGCACTAGTCGTTCTGGGAGTGTTGATGAGTCAAGGGCTGATACGACTGACAATGCAAGTAGATATTACTCTTCTTGCTGCAGCTCTCCAAGGATGTCAGATGGACCATCTAAAGAGGTAATTAAAACGCTTACCATTGTATCTTGATTGAGGGTACGTGGTTTGTAATTAAGGTTTAAAGGCTGAGACATGGCAGAGATTCCTGCTTTGTGATCTTTAATTTAATTCTTCTCTTACTAGAATTTTCTTGTGGTCATTTATCAGCTCAAGGAGGATAATTCGGTGCATGGTAGTGATGAAGAAGCTGATGATCCACCTGAGGTTGACAGTGATGATGATTTTACTGATGATGATTTTGTCAATGTTCTTGAAGAGGTTAGCCAACTAGCTATTTTACTTATTCATTGGCGTTAACGTGCATCACGCAAGTTGTTAGGAAAAATGTGAATATTATTATCTGACAAATTTGCAGGGTGCATGCAACGTTGTTGTCAGCTTTCAGAACCTTTATGAGTCATAATTAATGTTCTGCTATCTGAGAAATTATAGGCATTGCCTTGACAATCAAGTTTGTTTTCACAGTTATTGATGTGACATATTTCCTTAACTTCCTATAATACAGATTGGCTCAGTGGATGAGGAGTCGACAAAATCAGATGAAGAGTATGATGATCTGGCAATGCAAGATGTGCAGGGGAATGGTTATTGGTCTGATGACGATGAGGAATATCAAGACAAACTACTTCCAATATTTAGGAGCAGGTCAAACCCCATGAGGGGAGATAAATACACTCAGAATCTGGATCTCTCCCTTAGAAGCAGAAGCGAGCAACTGGATGAGTCATTATGCTCATACGCTTCTCTTCTCATGGTAAATTCTGGTAATGTCAAGATGAGAAAACGATCGCAAAGCATTCCATCCATCAGAAAGCACGGAGGTCTCATTCTCTCTGGAGCCCCACAGAGCTAGTGAAGGCGGGCGGAACAATTTTTCCCTTAGCTAGTTATCTTTCTCCGTTTACCTTTCTGTGGCTTTTTATTCCAACAAGTGACTTTAGAAATGTGTACAGTTACCTTTGTAGAAGATGGTTGACAGGTTTTCTGTTTTTCTTAATCATCTCCGCTGTTCCTTGTTCTTTCTTTGCCGTGCTTAGTTAGATGAATAATGTGCGGGTTCATCATTTGCAGAGTTAATATCTTTTTGGTACATCAGAAACCTGAACCCGCTACCAAAAATTGAAATTAATATCCAACGCTGAAATAAAAACCATTATCTTAATATTATTATTTCAAAATGCATGGAGTTCAAGTCATCCAAGTCGGAGGAACGGCACTTATGAATGTCCCAATACGTTAGGTATCTGGTGCATCTATTAAACAGCATACAAGTTCAACGAACTTCTCCTGACTCCCATCCTACTCCAGAACCAGCAATGGCAGCATAAAAGAAACGGTAAAGAATGAGGGAGGGCGCGATCAAATTGGAAAGATTGTTCGTGCTGAATCAAGGTAAGTTTCAAGCCAATTGAATCAATACGCCCCTCTGTAGCGTAGATGTCAATACAGGAGACGTAGTAAAAGCTAATTTTCATCAAACCCCAAAGGACCCAAGCCAGAGTCCAAGTACCCCACCAAGAAGTTTTCATAGCCGTTTTTCTGAAAATAGTTTCAATAGTTCTCAAGCTCAAGGATGCTGAGCAGTTCAGTGATATGAAGAGGATTTACCGTGTCCCCCAAAATTCTAACCGAGCTTCAGAGTCCGATCAAGTTTGTAAGGCTAAACATTTCTGGTAGTCCACCTTTTTTAACCATTGTATTCATCAGCATTTTTGCCGCCTCAAACTGTTTTGACTTGCATAGCCCACTTGCAATCTTGTTGCATAAAGATACATCAGAATCAAATCCTCTTTTCTCCATCTCAATATGCAATTCAAACGCTTCCCATGCCATTCCCTTACTGCAAAATCCATCCATCAATAAATTAAAACTAGCCTGATCCAGTTCGATTCCTTTGCTCTGCATCTTGCCTACATATAACATTGCTATCTCCATCTTTCCCAATTTGCAGAGGCCATTCATCAAAGCCCAATAAGTATCAGCATTTGGGTTAAAACCCCTAATATTCATCCTATCAAACACCAAAAGTGCTTTATCTGTTAAACTTTGTCTGAAATACCCATTTATGATCAAATTGTACATGTGAGTATCAGCTTTAAAATTTTTCTCATGCATCTCCAATACCAACTTTTCAGCTTCTTCAGTTTTGCCAAAGCTCAAGTAGCCATCAACTAATATTCTGTACGTCTCGATGTCAAATTCCTCTACTTGCCTTTTCATCAATGTCAAGATGGAATCTATCTCCTTGAAATTCCATCTCTTGGCACACGCATTTATTAATATGTTATAGGAAGTAATTGTGGGGTTAATTCCCTTGCTCACGATCTCCTCCAACAATAATCTGCATCTCTCGATCTGTCCACTCTCACAGAGCCCATGGACGAGAACTGGCAATGAATATACAAATGAATCCATACCTGATTCCATCATTTTATTGAAAAACTCAAGTCCCAATTCCATCTGGTCATTTCTCTTTAGCCAAAGCAAGTGCAAAGAACATTTTCTTTC
This sequence comes from Erythroxylum roigii, assembly GCA_027576455.1. Classification (NCBI taxonomy): domain Eukaryota; kingdom Viridiplantae; phylum Streptophyta; class Magnoliopsida; order Malpighiales; family Erythroxylaceae; genus Erythroxylum; species Erythroxylum roigii. The sequence continues at coordinate 6,926,697 of JANZXV010000211.1, read as the reverse complement.
ATCAATCTTAAAGCCATTATCTTTCATGTGATCAAAAGTATCCGAAACCAAGTCAAGTTTGCTCTGATCAGAGTAAACCTTAAGCATCATGTTAAATAACTTTTCAACAACTTCTGGTTCCAGACAGCAGCATTTCTGAATAGTAGAGGCTAGGAGAGGAAAAGGGTACCTGACAACAGATTTCAGGATATCCTCTGCAGCAGAGAACCACCTTGCCTTCAAAAGCTTGCCAATTACTGTGATACGAGCCTGGAGGTCAGGTTTAAATGAGATTAAAGATTGGTTTTCTAGGACAAAATTGAAGAGATGTAAGCATTTTTCTAGGCTGTGATCTGGGTCAGATAGTATTTGGTAGAATTTAGTGGAATTGAGAGTGTAAATAGCTGAACCGGAGGGGAAGGATTTCGTAGATTTAGAAGTGGGTTTTCTGAGTTTTTGACAGGTTTTCGCGAAGAGGTTTGAAGACGGTGTTACTTTGACAGTTTTGAGAAAGTTTTGAATGGACATATCAAGGCTCAATCTTTTGCGAAACAAACCACCACCACCACGACAACAACAAGAAGAAGTTTTCTTGTTCGATTTTGCGAGGAAGGTAGCGAGAGTCGAGAGAAAACAGCAAAAGGATCAAGTATGTTATAGCGACAGTCGAGAGAAAACAGCAAAAGGACCAAATATGTTATGTCGTTGATAGGAACTGCAGGCCGATATTTGAGGCCTAATTCTGGTTTGGAGAGTTCTATCCAGTTTCAAATACTAGCAGCTCAGAGCAGAGCCGAGCCCGGCTCCGTGCAGGAAGTTGGAGTTGAGTATAACATTGCGTTTGGTTAGCGTCTCCGGTGGCTGGAGACGAAACGGAACAGAACGGAACGGAACAGAAACTGGGGACAGAGAGCTGTTTGGTTATGGTGGACAGAACAGAGAATCTTGTCTCCGTCTCCAGGACAGATGTGTTTGGTTGTAGGGGACAGAGACAAAAAATAGTGCAAATGACAAATATGCCCTTAGTCTGTAATATGATTAGGAAGATGTAATTCAATGGTATTATTGTTATTATTATTCTTATTATTATGTCTAATTATTATTGTTATTATTATTTAATTTGTATTGATTATGATTATTATCATTATTGTTATTATTATTATTATTATTATTATTATTATTATTATTATTATTATTA
>JANZXV010000211.1:6905458-6925077 GCA_027576455.1 Erythroxylum roigii | reverse complement strand
ACAAAGACCCACTCCAATTCAATTTTCAAGCACAAAAATCATATTTTTCACAATAAGCACATTAGAGACACATATACTAGGAAATGCCATGAATGCATGTACCATCATTACATGTGCAAAATTCATTATTCATATATATATATGAATGCATGAACATAGCAAAACAATTTTCACCACTCCTAACCCGTTCTAAATTACTATTCTACTCTTCCCATCGACGACGGGATGTTACGTGTATGAATATCGAAAAAATGAAAAATGTCTTTATTAATCATAAAATGATTTGTACAATAATTACTAAAGGAGATTGCCTTTAGAGCACTTCTCTAATAGATACCTCAATTTCTCAATCTCACTTAGTACCCCGGTACTACTCCAGTATTTACCCCTCGGCACAAGATATCCCTAAGACTCAAGATATTCCAGTAACACTCCAATGCCTAGCCATCAACACAGGACATTATCGAGATTCAAGATGCCTCGGTACCTACTCCACAGATAGACATCTAGCTATCGCTCACTTATATTTAAACAACCTATTAATCTATAACCATCAAATATAACGTATCCTAGGCAAGTCACAAATTCACAATTTACACCATTTATTCACAACAGATTATTAGCAGATCTCTATTTAATAGCACATTTTTGCCAAATTAACAAGTATTACACCTCAATTTATGTAACAAAATATAAAAGAGAAATACCTTGTACTTTGTAATAATTTGGGAAATAAAATAACACAATTCATGTAATTTAGAAATCTATAAATGTAATTGTTAATCATTAATTTAATTAATGACTAATCCAAAATATGATTCACTGTTAAAGAATTTATTAATAACAAAATGCTATTCTAAGAATACAGTTTAAGGTTATCTTTACCTCAATTTCAGACTTAACTAATTGATAGTCTAATTTAATTCTTAATAGGACCTTCGGACTTAGAAATTACAAAATTCTATAAGACTAACTTAAGAAGATTTCCTACCCAATTACATTTAATAATCCAACATTATTTCCTTTTCCACTTTTTTCTTATTTATAAAAATAATATCCTTTCTAACCTAACCAACATAATTACTAAATATTGTTAACTAATTAAAAATCCTATTTTACCCTCATTTATTTCAATTAATACCAAAAATACCTTTCTTGGAAGTAAATTTTAATTTTACCCTTACTTTTTGCATTTCTCATTTTGCCCCTTAATGCAACTTAAATTTTCCAAAAATTGTCATCTTCTTCACCCTCTCCTCTTTCCTCTTATTTTCTCATTTTTTAGCCACCTTTTCTTCATTTTTATCTCTTTCCATAACTTCTATTATTTTCGTGAGCAATCACAACATGCAATCCAACTATAAACTAGTGTAAGATGATTAGAAGTTACAATAAAAGGCATAAAATAGCTGCTAGAATTTTACCTATATACTAAGGATTTTTAGGGTTAGTAACCTCCACAATTTCCTCACAACTTGTTGCAAAACAAACAAAATGAGGGAATATATGAGAAAAGATTCACATGCAAGGGAAAGATGGTACATTAGACATTTACCAACCGGAAATAATTGGGAGAAAAAAAATGAAGAAGACTTGAGTTCATTGGTGTTGGTGTCTTTGATTCCAACATGTGTGCTTTATTTATACCTTTCTAATTAATGGTTTTATGAGGGCCTACTGGTTTTGGTAAATGGTGTGCTGCTTTTTGTTTACTATTTGTGGGCTTCATAAGGACGATAATAGTAGTAATGTTGGAGGGTGGCCAATTAAAACTGTGAGTATGTTTAAAGACTGACAATAAGAGGAGTTTAGGAAAAAAAAAGAAAAAAAAAGTTAATTAAGATAATATTATTTCTTGTATATCGTACAAGAAGAGGATTACCATTTATAGTTTATAGCTTGATACACAATAAGTATTATTACAACAGAAAGCTAATTAAAGTGTAGATAAGATTACAGAAACCAATGGTATTCTAACAGCTATATCATAATAATAACTAAAAGTACAGGTAAGGAAGAGTTATCATTATCATATCATAAATATCATGAAATAGCAAATTATTTCCTCACTTATTGCTATATATTGAGTCATTATCATATCATAAATATCATGAAATAGCAAATTATTTCCTCACTTATTGCTATATATTGAGGGAGAGGCTTGGAATAACCGATAAAAATTACTCATTTGTGATTATAAAATCATATGTTTAAATCACAAAAATAATTTATTTATAAAAATTACAAAAAGGAAGCATTTTAAAGTGAAAAATTTTGTGAGTTAGGGTACATTGACGTTGACAATATATATAGATATATAAAAATAAAGACTGAATTACTTGAAGATGATTCCTGGTCCGGATAAAGCAAAAAGGTGAAACCGTTTTACACTGAGAAAAGCCAAACTATTTCATGTTCGTTACTTACATGATTACACTAAAACATGGATCTTTCCTTACTCTTATCATTTTAGTAAATTATTGTTCTGAAATTCTTCGCTTGCCTTCAAGTTTCTCTCCTTTTTTTTGGCTAATTATGCAATGGATAATAAGTGTAATGCACAGGAAACAACAGTTTGGTCAAAAAATCCTATCATTTACCATAATTGGACAAGTTTCATTTGGAAAGTTAACACTGACAAGGTTCTCAACGATAATTACAAGAGATTAGCTAAAGGGATGACTGCAAGATTAATGTTCATTCTAGTCCAAAGTCTTACGTTGTGCAGGTAGAATTGCAAAAGAAAAATTGCAGCTAACAGTTGCAGTGGCAGCTACATTATTCCTATAAATTACGAGTTCATGATTAATAGTAATATTTGATAAATCTATAAATTATTTCATTTTTTAATATATGATTGATACCCATTACATAAGATGTAAAATTTCTATGAGAGCTAATGCACGGACTGCAATAATCATGTCAATAGTTAGCCACCTCAATATCACATCTAACTAATTATTTAAAACCTTTTACTGAATTCCGACCATAGGCTCCAGCCAAATTAAACAGTTCACAGCGTTAACAAATTCTTTTATTCTTCACTTACCTTTTTTCGTTTGATTCGGTACGTAGTTGACTGCACTAGAGATCAGCCAACCGTGGAGTTAGTAAAATGAAGAAGAAAAAAGGGTACTTCATGTTGATGATAAGATACGGGATACATATAGGATTTGGGAAATTCTAAGAGAGAAAGCCGCTAGAAAACTTACAGGATGAAGGTGAATGTATAATTATCGACAGGGCAAATGATAATCAGGAGGCTTCTCCTAATTAAATCGGGTCTAGCAGATGATCAGAGCTGAGTAGTTTCCAAAGCTTCAGTAACCTGTCAACATTCTGAAAGCCCACTTAGAACAGACAGGTTAACCGTCCCATTATTACTCCACTACTACGGTACTAACAACAAAAGAGCATGAAGATATCCCGACTACCGGGGAGGGATATGAATAAGTCTCTCGTGTCCTTCCTCCAATAAATTGTTTTTCAGTGACATTAATTAATGGATATCGTACTTAGCAATATTACATGATCAATTACAAGTGATTAATTGGGCATTAAAATGTGCTCTCCAAAAGGTACCGTGTTGTGTCAACTTGTTAATCATGCCCCATTGAGATCACGAAAAGGGTGAAATTGGTATATATATATATACCAACTTATCAAGGATGAACAGTTTGAACTTTGAAGCTTCTCCTTTGGATTGAAAAGAACAGATATTGACATGGCAGATAAGAAATGACACATTGATTAAAGACCTGATTGTGGCATATTAGAGATGAAATTAATCGCACTATTAAAAGCAAAATTGAAGTGCTTGTGATTCCGTATACGAAAGATTTTTCTATTATATTGGACTACTCAAGTAATCATTAAACCTATCATGCACCTAGAATTCCATTATGGTCCACAACGACAATCATAGATACAATGATGTTTCTTTGAAGATTCTTAAATTGTTGATTAACATAATCTCGGTCCATAATGAACACATTTGTACTCACAATTTCACATCAAGTGTAATCATAAGAAGCCAGAAGTTGTCACCTGCAATAGGTAAAGACAAAATAGAATTGATAACCACTGCCAAGAGTAGAGCAAAGATTCAGAACACATGGCAGGTAAACATATTAATTAAAAATCTGAAACATGTGAACAATCTTACACTTTTGCCACACATCACAAAATGTTAAACAAAGATTGATATTTCTAAAGGTAGAGATAGATATTCGGGGACCACGCTAACCAAGTATAATCAGTAGAAATACGATACAGAAGCAAATATGCTTTTCCAAGAAAACCATACTAAAGGGACATGAGCAAGATGACACACGCACGCGACAAGTCCTAAGCTTAGACCCTCAATTTTTGAGCATATGTGTACTCGCAAGAGCAAGAGCAAGGAATCACTAGAACCAAGATATCCTGGACTTGATTCTTGAGCAAACTTCAAGTGTACTATTCTATCAACAGGTTAGTTATAGACGGAACTCGTGTCTTATACAGATATAGACATGAAATGATATATACGGTGTTAAGAAAAAAGAGACAGGTCAATTAAAGATTATATTCCAATTGAAGTAACCGAAACTTTGTATAGCTAATCCTTGGAAGCAATAGTAATACAAATACTGATCATGCTATTTCAGCTTCAAGAAATTGCGTAGTTGGAATGAATAATGAAAATCAAATGAAAGAAGTTTAACATCGTCAATCGTACTATCATCTTTTCACTAAGCTGTCCGAACAAATGAAAGGTGGAGATGTAGCCCACATCAACAACTGGCCAGCAAGCTGTATAGCAGTGAATAGAACTTATTTGTTGATTGGCTTATCAAACATGAACAAGATTTGGACATGCTACAGGCACAGACGTAACCATGATCTTCAAAGGACCGAATTATCATGGTCAAAGATGATCAACTAAAATATGACAGAATTGCTCTAAACGCTCATATGGGAAAGAGGTGAAGAAAACTAAACTTTGAAAAGGGAATACCCAAGTTGCCAGATGGTCCACCAACAGGAGTGATGGGTTCTTTATACCAAGCTAGGCTCCCACCAGCCAACGGGGCAATGGCAGTGTGACATGTTCCCTCCATATATTTTCCATAGATCAAAGTGTCTGATGATGACGGAGAGAGAGAGAGAAAAAGAGAGAGCTTTATGCTTCAATGATCTATGTCTACTAGTGTCCCTGGACAAGTCTTGTTTATATACAATTTCAATGGACACAAACTGGTCTTTGGAAATAGAAACTAAACTCGCGTGTGCTAGTTTAGCTGATTTCATCAAAAATCCCATATAGAACAGAAAATCTGGACCAAAAGTTCTATACATGTATTCTTGTTCTAACCCAGTACGCTACTGTCTACAGAGAATGTTTTTTGGCCTTTCGGCTTTGAAGAGCCACATAAATATGATCTTTGTACGAGCAGTATTGACAGGAAAATAAAAATCGTAGGTGGATCCAAAACATGTATACCGGTAGGAAACTGATCAAACTATAATGTCTTCAAGAACTAGATTGCAAAACTTGACCTTTTCAAGGAAAATAGTACCTAACCTTCGTAGCTCATTCCCCCACATCAAGACTACTGCTTTGTTTCTCTCTCCGCCCGCCGCCTCTTTCTTTCTTCCGATCTTTGTCCTTTACATCATATCTATAGCGATAAACTAGTAAAAAGAATGCCATATCCAACTAAATTCAGCGAGGAGGTAATAATCATAGATCTGTAAAGTTAAATCCACGAGATGGGGGTGCTTTTCGTACAAGCACATAGAAACCACAAGCTGATTAAACAAATATGCGCCTCATACCTGACAGCAACAGAAATGAAAGTTACAAGTACACATGCTGAGATTAAGAAAAGGGGAAGAAAGGCAAAAAGGGCCACAAATCTGCCATCATCGAGCCAACAACTTTGTTGATAAAATAGTCGTCTATTGCCGATGCAGCATCATCAAGATTCTCACTTTCCAAACAAATTTCGATTGAAGATGGAGATGGAGATAGAGAGTTGCATATGACCACCGTGCATTTGCATGTGAATCTTGATGATGCTACACCCACAAACAACAACTGCCAATTCATCCCATGCACAAAAGGGTCTTCTCATCTTCGGTTCTAACTAGAAATAATATTGCATATTTATATAAAGGGATCCAAGATTGGAAAAACGAAAACGATCAAGAAACAATAGCGTCTGTCTATTGACTCCTTGAGACCATGTGTTGTACCACAAATAAAACCAAAATTCATTGCGTGAAGAGGGGCTTCCCTAGAGGACGAATCCTTAAAGCAAGGAAAAACTGTAAAACCATACATTTTTTCTCCTAAAAAGTAATTGCCATTTCTTTAATAAAGCAAACTTAGTATAGAAAAGAGGGAAAAGAACACACTTAAGAATGAAAGCGAAAGTTGGCATCTGAGTGGTCTTAAAATATTCTTTGTTTTCTCGGGCTTGGTCAAATAAAAAAAACATTCATTTCAATTTCTGTTAAGGTTTATCGGTGTCGATTCTGACAAAGAAAAACATCACGAAATCTCCCAAGGAAAGACTCCTAAATTACTCAACACTACTTGAAACCATAAACTGATTAGTTCATCAAAACCGAAAGCAAAGGCTGAACAACAGGAATGGAAAACCTTTGTGTTTGCATGAAAACCTAACGATTGACCAATGATACATATAGTTGGCAGAAGCCTGAGATCTGTAGTCATTCTACATGCCTCTGCACTGCGTGAGAGAGAGAGAGAGAGAGAGAGACGGAGAGGAGGAGAGTTAAGGATATAGTCACAAGAGAGGAATTGATTGTGAGGTATATACAGAGAGATGTCTCATAGTTATACCATCGGGTATGGGTAGTTTTCCTTTTTCGCTTTGATTTTTGTTGGGAGGAATTTTCTTCTTTTTTGTGTTTTTTCTACTGGTTCTGCGTATCAGTCGTAATTGGTTGATGCTTAGCTGTATAGTAGTACGATAGACTATATGCCATTATAGCTCACGTCGCCATCTTCCCGAAACCCTAACTTTTTTCTTTTTGTTCTCCAGAAAATATGAGAGTAAATTTCTCATTTCTTTCATTTAAGAAACAATAAAACTTTTAATTATATATCAATTGTTGCCTTGAAAATTTAAGAGAACATATCACATGACATGATAGATGGTCTCACATATCTCGTGTACCTATAGCTATAATATTTCTCATAAAATTTTAATTTTTTTTCTATCAACAAAGAAAAGTTGAATGAATGAACTTAACTCAGCAAATGGGCAACTTGACAGTACACATTGGATAGGATCCTATTTTTCTTTTCTTTCTTTTCTTCCTACGGAATGGGATTGCTTTTATGCTTTGTTTTGTTGCTTTCAAACACAAAGAAAATTATGTACAATGCTTTAATATTTCAGTGTCAACTTGCAAATAAGTAATGTCCAAACCTACTTTGAAGATAGTCAGAATTTTAAGTTTGGTTTATGGTTTTTAAAGTATATAATGAAATGAAGGCTGGTTCGAGTTTTTACATGTTATAACTTAGAGATGCATATTAAACTTTGGCTTTATGTAGATTAGTTGACGATATTTCTGAATATATAAACTGAGTTGGAGTTTAGGAGCAATAATTTCCATCTTGAATATGGAAAATAGTCGATGTATACCTCAAATTTTATGTATTAAAAATCATTTTTTTCATTTTTACTTTAAGAGGTAAGTTGAAATAAAAATTTGAGCATTGTTGATATAATTTTTTTAATTTCCGTATAAGATAACAATTTCAATATGTTGATAGAAGTAATCATATTTTAGGAATAATTATATAGTTATCAATTTGATGATCTTCATAACAATCGGGACTAATAAAAATAAAATTATCATTTTACATCAATAAATAACTTATATGATATACAGGAATATTTTAATTTATAATTGATGGGCATCTATCTTTTTTTTAATTAAAGAAATTATATTTTTCTAAAAATAACTATTATAATTAAATAATTCTTAAACTATACCTTGAAATATGTAAAGAGAGGTTAGGGCTTCTTTTCACAGTATGACCCGACCAGGAGACCACAAGAGCTCTGGTGAAGCATTGTAAGTTCTTTCAGTATAAATAACAAGCTTAACGTTATTTGATATTTTTTTTCTTTCGAAAATTTAAGAATAGACAAGAACTAATGTTGTATATGATACAACGTTATGTCTTTCTTAATCCTACCCATGCAGCATATATATGTCGAAGTCAAATTTTATTTTTAAAAAACATTATATAATTATTCTTGTAATATTATTGCTATTTTATTCAAAAATATAAGAACTTAAGAAGAATGCTATCATACTTTTAAAATTCTTATTTAAATTTAATTGAAACCTTTCTGTTTTATTTTTCACATTTTTAATTTTATTTTTTGGTAATAAGATGTTCAGATTTATTCATCAATTAAAACAACGAAAAAGAATCATCTTAGAAATTTAAATTTAAATTGAGGAAATTATAACGATATATTTATTTATTTAAAATAGAGAAATATTAGACCTCATTTCAATACTTCAAAAACAATACACATGAGATCCGTATACACAGAACTAATACGATAAATTACTCTTAGAACAATAAATTGATCTAACATTTTAAAGAAGAAATTTACAAGCACCGAGATAAGATGGTATATAAAATATCTCATCCCATAATCGACGAGAGCTCATGAAGCATTCACAATAATGAACACATATAAGATGAACATGACAGTGACAGATTCCCTCCATCGAACCTCCACCTGAAGAACCGTGCGTGTCCGTACGTTTTCTGACGTGGCCGGTTCAGATTTTCCTGATAGCCATTTCTTCTGGTCCCTTCGTCTCATCATCGTCATTCGGAAAAATGATGATGTTGAAAATTCCATTTAGCCCTTGGCTTTCTACAAGTGCATCAATTTTGGCCATTTTTCATAAAGGAAATCAATTTCTATGGACCATAGCTTAATTAAGGTTTGATGGAGAAAACTCCTTTTAAATGAAGACTAAATTATCACTTCTTTGGATTATTTACCTATTTCATAGTTGTCAGGATCTTTTGCTCATTTTTCTGTCCTTATCTTATTCTATTAAATCTCAGCTATTTATTTACGTAGGACTCACATAAATAAATAGCTAAAATTTAATAAAATAAGGTAGGGATAAAAAAAAGGGACAAAAGATCCATTCCCATTTCATAGAGAAGTTACGAAGCTTCAAACTCGGAATGAGGTAAATAAAACTCTTTGCAACGTTAAAATGATAAGGTAACGGGAAAAGTCGGTAAACACACGTAACTTCAGAAGCTATAGGTTAGACTAAGAAAAAGGTAATGTAGATCGTGGATAGTCAAACTGAAGGAGTTTGGAAAGAGTTTTCTTCAAGTTTTGGAACTAAGTTTGGAAAATGTGGTCATCTAACCTGGAATTAGTACACCGATAATGTAACATGAGTGTGACATTTTATTTGGGCAGCTGCCGCTTTTACTTGGTCAAGAAAATGTACAATCTCTTTGATCGGCTTTTGTCGATAGGATTGGCTTTTCTTAGCTGCTAGTTGGCTGTTTTTGCCTTTTGTCATAAATAAGGTGAATTTGTTTTGCAGGGCCACAAGCATGCCACATCTGCCTTCACTTCTTAGCCACTTGCTATCCTGCACCTGCTTTTTTTTTCAGTTTATATAATAAAAAATTCCAAATTATTTTTATAATTGAATTTCTATACACAATAACTTTATAAATAATATATTTAAACTATTCCTTTCATGAAATAAACTTAATTTCAGCGAGACATCAATTTTGTTGGAGAGTTAAATTAAAATATAAAATTGGAAATGAGGCGACAATTCTCAATTTTACTATTCAGTAAATAAGATAAATAAAGCCAAAAACCTAACAATTACAAAGACTAGACCGGGTCGTGACGAGTGGAACGAAACAATCCAAATAAAGATTAGTAGTTCTGAAATCTCTATTAGGACAAATCAGTAATTAGACTCTGAAAGTCTCATTTAATGGCAATTCAATCTATTTGCGACTTGGCTTGTTTTTTATTCCTGGAGTGTTTCCCAGGATAATTCAGTTCAGCATGACAAAAAGTGAAAGACAAAAGAAAGGAGATCAGAGTGAATCCCGTTAGTTATCTGTTTAAGTGAATACTTGGGGGTAAATACTTAAATCAAATATCGAAATAAGAGTTGACATGACACGCAAATTAAAAATAAAAAGTTTATAAAAAAAATTGTAACAACTGAAGGACCATATTATCCTTTGTTCTTTACTGAAATTTTCTCATGGAAACGGTCCACTCTTGCTTATGTTTCTTTCCATTTCCACACTGATTTAATTACATACAGAAACCACATACAGTTCTGACGAATTCTGCAGTCATCTACTGCAGAACATAGTTGGGAGGAATGGCTCGTGTTCTCATAGCACAATTTCCGAAATAAATGCAAATATCAAAAGAAGGAAAATCAAGAAGAATTTATTGAGAGGAATATTATATATTGAATTAAAATGAAACAACAATGAAAGTTCGATTAAAATGGCAGAATTAAAAAATTTAATAATATGCAACTTTATTTTGAAATGTTATTTTTATTAAATCAACGTAAAAATGCATATATATATATATAAATAATATTATAATAAGATAATATTATTTAATAAAATAAAGTAAAGTAAAGTAAACAATAAAATTAAATAAAAATATAAAATAAGTAATATAAAAACACAAAGAAATAAATAAATCATTTTATATTGTATTGCAAACGAAAATTTATCAAAATTGTATTCCAAAAGAATAGACAAAAGGTGGACAGAATAGACAGCGCTAGTAATAGAAGGTGGGGTGGGGGGCGAGAGGATACGTGGACAGAGCCTTGTGTTGACAGAAGAGAACTGAAGCGCGGTTTAGTCTTTTAGAAACCGTACGGCTGACCCCACAGTGCCACGTGAATGGTCTTTGTGAAGGGTTCCCATTGGCCATTGCTCAACTCCTTTTCTTTCTTTTTCGGTATTTTTTTGGACCAAAAAAAGAAGAACAAATTGGGAGCATTGCTATTATTTTCGAGTCATCAAAACTGATCTAATAGAACATGTCATATGTAATTTTTACAGCTAACAAATATTTTAAAGGTTTTATAAAATATTTAATTCAAGTTTGAATTTAAAGATCTTATCTACATGCAAATTTACTATTGCGTAAATGAGATTTCTCATTTCTGTTTGCTTTCATTTATATTCTGTAAATATTCCTTTTTTAGATTCACGAATAACTTAATAAAGTTCAATTTAAACAAATATTTTATCAGCAATATGTTGCAGTGACGTTAGATATGTGGGGGAAAAAAAACCTGTTTTAACTTTTAAAATGTATATTCATATCTGACTGCGAGGATAAGTTAATGCAACAATCTATTTCAGATACGCAACTAGAGAAGAAGCGTGCCCATGAACTTCAGTCTTGATGTTGCATATGATAAGAAAATTCAAATGGTAACATTTGATAAGGTGGAGATAATGAGAAGCGTGCCACGTTAAGTGACACAAATAATAAAACAGGAAGTGACTAATAGAAATTTCTTATGTTCAACAGAAGGGGATGGGGTCTACATTGATAAGGCCACATCAACACAAATCAATGTCTCAATCGCTGATCTAGAAGCATATAACTTACCCACATAAACCATCCAACTTTCCTTGCCCGCCAAATAATTTCATGACCATGGTATAAGCAACTTATGGTTTTCTTTGACACTTTTTTGGCTTGTCCAGTTGTTATCAGGGTAAAATATGACCATTTCCTACAGCTCTAGCATGCGGTCTTCAAGCTACTGTTAAATGTTCAAAAGTAGCATCTTTGAAGGTTTTGGATACTTCCTCGTATGACTTCAAAATTCAAATACATGCATAATACTAAGGGAACTTTTCTTTCTGTTTGGCGGCCCCAGAAGACGTCGCTATTATATTGGAGCGGAAGAGGTAGATAGAAGATATTTTTGACCTTTTAAAACTATTGGATTTCCAAGTTCGAATTTTCTACTGATGGCTTAGTATTTCATCCTCTTGTTACTTTTAAATATGATATCTGCTCCTATTTTAACTGTGCTATACGGCATACAACTTTTAATGTTTTTTGCGAAGAGAACTAATGTGTTGATTTTTTAGTCGTTCTTAATGATTAATTTAGCGCATCTAATATACCAAAAAAAAAAACTATATATCCCATCGTCGTTAACGTCTTGATGAAATATATCTTCTGGAACTTGATGGGAAATTATCAAATATAGGTTAAAGAAAGCGATAAAATTACAATGCTATATACTCTCCTTTTCCAAAGTCGTTAGTAGTCGTTGGTTGTTTAATGTAACTTTGACCTAACTATTAGGTGGAAGGAATAGTTCCACCACGACATATATATATTGCTGAAATTTTAATTAGTTACAACGAATTACGAAAAAAGAGATGAAATTGAAGATTTATCAACACAATCTTTCTAGAATACTCATAACTTTCACTTTCTTTTAGTTAGGATATAATTTGTATATTTAAGTTATAATTCAAGTGAGATAGAACAGAACTCTTTTGCACATTTTGATTTTATTATTATTATGTAAGATATGTTAATTCCATATAATTAAATTATTTTTAAGATGGTGAGTTTAAAATCAAATCAAATTTAAAAATTAGTTACTTAATCAATTTATCTCACTCAAAGAAATATTAATTCAAATCAAATTTAAACAAACTCTTTTTGTAGTTTTTTAATCGAAAGCAATGTTAATTCAGAATATGATTTGATTTTCACTTAAGCATATGCTCTTTATATAATTGCATAACAAACACGTTCTTTCATGAATTATACTTGAAAATTTAAAAGTTTGAATATTAATAATCATTTACTATAACATATTGATTTAAAAATTAGGTAAAAAATTTAAATATCAAGTTTGAATTATATAAAAAGCTTAGAAAAATTAATCCCAATCTAATGTTTATAAATGATTTATATTAATCTTAACTTATAATTTTCATCCATATTTGTTTTGAATTAATTAATATTTAATATTTTATTATATTTTATATATTATATATATTTTTTTGTTAGTTGAAACTCTTCCTAAAATTAGTAATCTCTACCTAAGTACCTATAACGTGGATTATTAAATATGATTATAATTTATTTCCTCCCAATTATCTGTTTAACAAACTCCAAAAAGATATATATAGTTAAGGGCTATTATTTATTTCATGCTTATATATTACATCATCAATGCTTATATATTTTTCTTAAAATTTTCAAAAATTCATTCTATTTAGGTGGAGATTGAATCCAACCCTTTTGCTGTCATTTTGATCCCCGACGTCAGTGAAAATATATATGTAGGAACAGAATTAAAAGAATTTAATAAATATATATAATATTTAATCGGAAACCACACGTTGCTTGCATGTTTGTCTTATTAATTATTGAAAAACAAAGTTGTGATGATTTATATTTCTATGAAGACGCAAACCGATACGTCAATGCAATTCATATGAAATATCTAAATTTGAAAAGTAGAAAACATTTCGGTTTACCAGTTTGGTGGCTGATGTAGATAGCCACTTCTAGGGTCTAGGTTGAATAGTCCACAAGCACAAGGCATGTGTAGGGTTCGTTGTACCTTGACAAAGCACAGTTAGCTACACAAATCAACTAGGATCATCGCTGTTCAAGTAGCTAGAGATTCCAAATCCAACCCAGTATTGGAGGTTTGGTTCTACATCAATATTTTCCTCCTCCTCTCCTCTGTTCTATCACATAATTCTATAAAAGCATCCTCATCACATGCCATACCGTCCCTTTTCTTGCTTTATGACTTGGGGGCGGTACGTGTGCTTAATTCAGTAAAACACACAGATGAAAAAAATGTAACATAGCTTATAAAACGAATAACACAAAATTGAAAAGGACGAAATAAAACTAAACAAGCAAATGAAAAGAAATGAAAAGCATAAATATTAAAAGCAAACTCCTATAATTAAAGAATGGGACATATGGTTTGGGAATGTAGACAGAGCAGTCTGGGCACTCAATATGCAAAGCTGTGTACATATTTAGCTTTTTCAGTTATTGGTTGGGCTTAACCATTTACATATTGGACCGTATTATTTACTTTAATTAGTTCTATTCTTTTTAAAATTTTCATAAGTTCCACTTCCGTCCCTTTTAGAATGTCAATTCTTCGAGTTGAAATTTAACAAGTTGATGCTTTCATTAACTTTAACGTATACAGAATACTTAAAATAAAATTTAAGTAGATTAAAAATTTATTGAAATTAGTTCTTAGTCAATTAAATATCACCTCATAATTCACGTGATATTTTTAATTTTTTAATTTAAAATAGATCTCTTTTATTTAAAATGTATAATAATAAACTCAATGCCATGTGTAACAAGTGAGACTTATTTTAAATGGCTTTTCTTTCAATTTTTTTTAAAAAAGATTTGATCCAATTCAAAATAAAAAAATAGGTTAAAAGCAAGGATTTAAATCAAAATAAATTTTTAATTACATTTTGTAGTGATTTATACAATGATTCAAAGATTTTTATGTTTTAATTTTATTTTTGATGTTCAAGGATTTAAAAAATTAATTACTTATCAATGGATAAAAGATAAAAAAGTTGATGGGTGCCTTCCGCTACAAGAAAATTAGTTTTTAGCGATGGACAATTATCGACAGAAATGGAACCGTTGGAAATTACCGATGAAGAATTGTGTTCCGTCAGTAAAGTTATCGGCAAAAATTTCAGTTTGCAGTAGAAAAAATATCCATCGGTAAATATAGAGAGAAATCAACCTAGTAAATTTTTCGACAGATTATAGTGACCGTAAAAAATACTTGATAGTAAATTTTTTCGGTAAATTTTAGTCCTAAACGTCATTATCTACCTCTGGTTCAACATTTTAGAAGGAACGAAAATGACGTCGGTAGGTGCGTTGGTTCGTTTACAGCTACGAAAGTTCAAAATGGACTGAAGCTAAAGTACCTTGACTTGACTCTCGAGGGATTGAGTCGAGTGGTGTATGTTTGGACTTTGGAGATAGATTGACAGTAATAGTGCACTTGCTTTCCCTGCAAGACAGTACCAACGACTGTTGCAGATTTGATGAACCAAATGGGATCAGCAGCATCCGAGTAAAACGTTTCATATGGAAATTTGCATAAAAGTCTATGCAGGACCAAAATTAAGACTATGCGTACGTGTATCAAAAGGGTGACAAATATGTTCCGATTTATCATTTTTCAAAAGTTTAACCATATATAAAGTGTAATCTTACATTTCCTTATCATTAAAAAATTTGAACAAGCAGATGAAGTTACAATATCAAGATAATTTGTTTCAAAGCTTTTGATTCTATCAATTGGAACTTCATTCTAACTTCTAGGATTTCCTATGTAGCTTACTTTAGGATTTCCTATCTAGCTTACTTTAGGATTTCCTATCTAATTTTTTTTTTTTAAAATGTGAGAAATTGAAGATGTACAACATATCATTTAAGGATAATCTTTTGTTTTCATGTATAGTTAACCATCTTTCCTCCTCGCCGTCGCTTACCTATTGCGTGTCGTCATCGTCGTCTTCCTTTAATCGTCGGTTGAGGTAACATTTTATTCTTTGATTGTTTTTAATGACATCGTTGAGACTTGTTCGTTACTATGTTTTGTGTACTGCTTTGATTGTAATTGTCTTCATTTCTTTGCTTTGGCTATCTTCTTTGGCCGTCAGCTCACTCCAACTCTGTCATCTTCTTCCTTCACGTGCTTCAGTGACTTCTTTTACACGCTGGTTGAGGTAAGTGGGTTTAACTAAAAAACAAATCAACTAAATATTACACAATATTAATGTACATAATTATAGGACTTTGGAGATGGTTGAATCATTAGTCTCTTGTGTTCTAGTAATTTATTTTACTTCTTCATATTTTAAGTAGTTGAGAAATGACTATAAACCTTACCATAATTCTGGAAATTTACATTGCTTAGTTTGCTACTATTTTTCTTAGGTTTTTATTGATTTATGTTGCAATTGGTAAAATTCTTATATTGTGTATGCTACTTGGCACTTGAGCTCTTGTGGCTTAAATGTTGTTGGTCATAGTTTCACTAGTAGAAAGAAAACTCTGACAGTTAAAAGTAGCTTCATGTCTTTATATACTAAAACTTTCAGTTTAACTGTATTAAAGTGAATAGCAATTAAGACAAGCTACTGTATTATAACTATGTGACATATGTGCATTTTAAATAGGTTTGTGCTCCTCTGGATTGTTAAAAGAAACTCTATTATATTAGAAACTAGGAACAAAGAAGACTCTTTAACATTTGACTCAAGTTAAATGTACACGAAGTCTGCATATTGATCGAATTCTAAAAATTCCATGACCTTAGAATTCTAAAAATTCCACGAGCCTAGGAGTCACAACGAGAACTTGTTTTCTTGATTCACAGGTGTAAACAATGCTATGTACCATAGTTTTGAAATCAATTGTAGGTGATTAATTCAATTGGTTAATACTTAAAGGATGTTATGTAAAGTTTAGATGTTCTGTAAACTTTGGGGAACATAAAGGATACTAACTATGGAATCACTATTTGAAATTAACAGTTTTGTATAAATGAGTAATGCTGATAGATCTTGGATGTATAGAAGATTAACAGCTGATGGTTTCATTAATTCTGATTTTGTTGAGAGAGTTAAAGCTTTTATTCATTATCCATGTTCTCAACCTGCATATATGGATGGTCCAAAGATCAGATGTCCATGTAAAAAGTGCAAACACATTCATTTCCTTCCTATTGATGAAGTGAATGGGCATTTGCTAAGAAAAAGGTTTGTTCCAAATTATTTTGAGTGGACACAACATAGAGAACCATTGATTTATAGCACATTAAGGGGTAATGAAGTACAATCGTCAGTGAACTTAAATAAGTTTGAAGGGGAAATTGGATTTAGAACAAATAATATGGATGCAAATGAAAATCCTTACATGCAAATGGTTTATGATATAGCCAGTTATATCTTTAAGGAAAATATAGAAAATCTTGAAGAAGAACCAAACCCACATGCGAAATAGTTTTTTTTTTACTTACTACACTCAGCTGAATTATGGCCAAATTGTGAGACAATGACTCAATTGTCTTCAATTGCTCGAATATTGAACATAAAGTTTGAAGGGCATATTTCTGATCGTAGTTTTGATAAAATTCTTGGATGGTATAGTGAATCATTACCTCCTGATCATACAATAGTTGATAGTTTTTACAATATGAAGAAACTTATTAGGGGTCTTGGTTTGCTTGTTGAAAAGATTGATTGTTGCAAATTAAGATGTATGTTGTATTGGGGAGATGATGTGGAATTACAAGACTACAAATTTTATGGTCAATCTAGGTTCAAGCCTAGAAAGCGTTCTATGAAACATAAATTAGTACCTTGGAAGCGGATGCATTATTTCCTGCTAACTCCGAGACTTCAAAGACTATAGGCTTCTGATGTAACTGCATCTCACATGAGATAACATACTGAACACAGACAGGAAGATGAAATAATGAGTCATCTATCATATGCACTGACATGGAAACATTTCAATGACACCCATTATGAGTTCATAACTAAAAGTCAAAATGTTAGGTTGGGATTATCGACAAATGGATTTCAACCTTTTGGTTAATCTGACCTGCTATATTTATCATGGCCAATCATAATTACTCCTTATGATTTGCCTCCATGGATGTGTATGAAAGAGGTATATATGTTCTTGACTGTGATTGTGCCATGCCCTACAAATCCAAAACATAAAATTGATGTATTCTTACAACCATTGATATCTGAATTGCAACATCTTTAGGAATAAAGCGTTGAGACCTACGATGTGTCTCTAAAACAAAATTTTGTGTTGAGAGCGGCTTTGGTGTGGACCATTACTGATTTTTCGGCATATGCCATGCTGTCTGGATGAAGCACAACAGGAAAATTTGCTTGTCCTTATTGTGGCAATGATTCTGATGAGTTTTATCTTCCAAACGGGGGCAAAACATGTTGGTTTGACAACCACAGGAAATTTCTTCCTCCAGATAATCCATTTAGACGTTCAACAAGATCATCCAGAACAGGAATGAGTGATGCTGATGGTAACTTATCCATTCTCACATATCTTAGAAGAACATATGGACGTTTAACAAGAAGAATGTTAACAGAGGAAGAAATTGAGGCTGCCCATGGTACCGACTCAGGAACCTATGAGGATAATTGATTACCAGAATAAGCATCTGAGGCACCGAGTGATCCCGATGGTTAAAGTCCTTTGGAAGAATCATTCGAGTGAAGAAGCCACATGGGAAACAGAGGAACACATGAGGAATCAGTACCCCTACCTATTTGATCATTCAGGTAAGAATTTTGAGGACGAAATTTTTTTAAGGAGGGGAAGTTGTAATATCCCGATATCCATGTAAAGCTAGAATAGTAAATTATGAGAAATTTATGTGAAATTAGGAAAATGCACGTCATGCATAAGTTAATTGTGACATACACATTTATTTTGCACATTCATATGATTGTGCATGCATTTATTGACATTTTCGGGTAAATTGGTTTATAAATAGAAATTGTGGATTTAATTGGAGTGTATTAAATGTGATTTGGCAATTTTTATACATTTTGGGCATTTTGAAATTTTTAGTGAATTATTTTGAGTTGAAAATTTATTTGGAGAGTGTTATTATTATTTTGGAATTTTTGGTGAAATTTGAGAAAAATATTGATTTTATGGACCAATGATAGAGTGACACGTGGCAATGATATATATATAAAAGACATGCGGCTTACATATGTGGTGACAAGTGGTTGATTATTTGGGTGATACGTGGAAGTCATGCAAGAATACACATGCTATTGTGTTTTGGTTAGGAAGAGTTGACAGTAACTTTTGTTTTGCACCGAGACACTCAACTTTGCAGCTCTCTTCCCTGTTCTTTATCACCGAATAGCTAAATGTGATTCTCTTTGTGTTAATGATTTCATTCTCATTGCTGGAAGAGTTAAATCAAGTAAGTGATTTAATGATGTTTTACCGTGTAAAGAAATATATGCTTGTGTGGTTAAGAAATGTACTATCGGTGGTGATGAAAGAATTAAATGAAAGAATATGGATATGTTGTTTTTGCATGTTTGAGAAACAATGGGTTTTAAGATAGTGATGAAGTGAGTTTTGGAGCTAGAAGAAAAAAAAACATGCAGAAGTTGGAAAAACACAGTAGAGAGAGAGAGGAAATTTATGAAACTTCGGATGTTAAATGTTTAAAGTGTATTTGATTCTAACTTGTTGCCAAGATTTTTCTAGATATGGAAATGTAGAATGGATGGTTTAAAAGTAAGAAATTTAAACAAAAGAAAGAAGAAAAAGAGAGGAAGTGTAGTTCGGTGAAGAAGATGATGAATAGTATTGAAAAAATTTCTAGTTTTGGCATTTCTAACTAATGTTGCATTTTGAGTTGTTTTAGCATAAGATAAGTTGCATGGGTGTAAAAATGGAGTAAATGTAAGGGTA
>JANZXV010000211.1:6893073-6904662 GCA_027576455.1 Erythroxylum roigii | reverse complement strand
GTCATTAATAGGCTAGGCCTGTATGGTTTTTAACCAATATACTTTGAGTCATAGGGTAATCCTATGTGTTTCTATTTGATGTATGTTCGATTCATAGGTTACCTACGCCGTCTTGGTGTGTATCGAGTTCTATTTGCAATATATGTTTTTCCTGCTTACTGAGTACATAGTGTACTCACCCTCTCTGCTTTCCAACCATGTAGGTTAATTTGGTGAGCTTAAGGCTCTAAGTGTATCATGCGATCTTTTGACATTTTCAAATTATTACTTTACATAGGTAGTCTCTGTTTGTACTTTTATTGTATAGTGGCCTATTAACTTTTTTTTTATTAAGTTGATTATGTTGATATGCTTTATGATTTTGTAAATTAACTCTTGACTACCTTATGGTTTGTAAATGACCTTATATATAAACATTTTGTACTGCTGTTGAGATTGCTCTTGAGTGGACTTAAAAGTGCAAAAGTTACGGTAGAGTTTTAATATGAATATAGAAGTGCATTTAAAATTGATTTACAAGTATTTTAATTGAGTTTTGGGATTTTCAAAATACAGTTGTTGTGCTATCCAAATGTTTTCAAAAGATATTCAGTTGGCCTTGCATAGTCGGGCTAAGGGTACCATGAGTATCCTTAGCCTAGGTATGCGATAGTTGTCATATGCACGATGTGGTACCGGGTCGTGATAAACTAGGGTTTATAATTAGTGGCTTACTTCCACTCGTTTCTCCACAAAGCAGTTTTGTGGCTTATAAATAAGCCACACGTTATAAGATAATAATAAAGGCATAATGCATTAGATTAGTAACTCTAATTGACTACTTTAATACCTTTTTAATATCAAAATGTTAATAAAATAAGAAAAAATAAAACTCTTGAATCTTCAGTTGACTTAAAAACTTTGTCTCGTAGGAAGTGAGAACCCTTCGTACTCAAGGTGACTACTAACAATTCATAGTAATTTCCTCAATTAGCTACTCCTCTTGTTCTACCTTATTCTCCTCTATCCACTCTTCTACTTTCTCTTCCTAGACAAATGCTTCCCCCTATTCATCTTCTTTAATCATCCTTTACCACTTCTCTACTTCCTCTTATTTAACAGAGGCTTTATCTTCTTCTGCTTCCTCTATTTCCTCTATCATTTTTCTGTCCTTCTCTTCTAAAACAGTAGTTACACTTTTTTTTGGAATAGAACTTCATTCATGAAATTTACCTTCATCTCTTCTTCACTCTGAGATGTTATTAGGCTCAAATAATATGATGTATTATGCTCAATATTTTCAGGTGAAGAAAATCTCTCTTTTACTTTATATTAGCTAGCTGCACCTTTGGCAAGGCATTCCATTATTTTATTTTTAATATCTTCTTCTTGCTACTATTATTGTATATATTCAGTTAAACCATAATCATTCCCTCTATAAGTGTAAGGGTTGCTCTACTTTAAATGACAAGTATTCTCGTATGGTGTAATCTGAGGTTGGTTGTGTATGCTTGATTGCTCCCATATATAATTTGGCGTTTGAGATTCATGATTGTAATGTTTACTCCCATAAATGCTACAATATAGCATGGAATTCGATTGAGCTACCAAAAACATGTCACCAAACCTTTCTTTCTAAAATTGTGATGTTGCCATAGGGGATGACATATCATAACTCCCTAATATTTTCCACGCCATCCTTCCATTATAAGGTGTGATTGTAGCGATGTATCTCAAATCCTAATAATAAACCAAAAACTCAGAGTCAAAGTAGAGAGGTTCAAAATATAAATAAATGAATAAATAAATGAAAATAATGAAAATAGAAATGGAAAAAAATAAAAATAAAAATAAATACAGAAAATAATGGTTAGAGTAACTATCACTTCATATATTCATTAATAGAATTTATTGCTATCTCTTTCCTCAATCTCCTTTTTGCTCTTCTTACATACTTGAATTAAAAAAACATTAAATTTTTCTCTGCATTCTTTGACCATTTTCTTGGTTAAGATACTTGGCTTCTCAATAATTCTACCCTTAAAGTGTCTTAAAAAGAATTAGGAATAAACAAATTTTGGTTTGTTTGTTGTGAAGTAACTATGATCAAGTTGTCAATCTTATCATATCTAATATATAAAACCTATGGGCGTTGATAAGTGGCATTTGTACATACTTTTCTTAAGATAATTTGTTAGTTAATCGTGATAAATTGATTTTCGTTAACTTTTTAAGCTTATTTTTAGTCTTAGTTTCATATAATTGCATGATTATGTATGAATGTATGTGAATATGCATGAATGTGTGTGAATTAGGTCTTTAAGATTAGGTTTTGCGTGCATTTTGCATGGCATTGTTGTGCATCTTTTTTTTTACATTATGTTGGTATTAATTGCTTGTGTTTTGAGCATGATTAAACAATTAATTTTATTGATAATCAATAGGTTTGAAGGTGGTTTTGAGGGATGGAAGGATAAAAGAACTAAAGAGAAAGCAAATCATGAAAGGAAAGATGGAATTTTCCTAGGCTGACCCATCACCAATGTTAAGCTTTTGCAAGATACAATTCTTATTGGATGATTTTCTTTTTTGATCCAAAATAAATAGAATTCAATTTCACTGCCCAATTTGTATAAGCAATCAATAAGATATCACCAAATGAAATCAAGATAGAAAGCAGAGTTTTTTGGAAAATTCCAACTGGCAACTTCCTCCTTCTTATGTCGTTTTAAGCATTAAATGGGGTATAAAAACTCCATTTTAAACCCTAAAAAGGGGAGGCCGTGCAAGAAATCCAAAGGAGAGAGAAGCACACATTTTTTAATGAAAAACCAAGAGAATTCATGGTGGAATCAAAGGATTTCAAGGAGGCTGCTACCATAGAATTCCAACTTTGCTCTTCAACATATAACCGTTACTTCTTCTCTTTTCTTGCTTCTTTGTTGTATTTTGTTGATTGAGAAGGATGTATGGATATGTTTTGAACATGTTAGATGAGATTTTGATGGATTTTCTAAGTAGTTATTTGGGTTGTTATTGCCTAAACTATGTAGTACCTCACTTTATTCAATGTTACGGATGTGTTTGATGTTTATGTTATATAACTGCCCATACTTAGCTCACATAGAGAGATGGAGTTAAGAAATATGTTAGTAAGTGCTATGAGAGTGGGCTTACACCAAGAAAACTCCATATATCAAGTTACCTTGTCATTTGGAGAGAGATCTTGAATAGAAAAGTGGCTGTCCAAAAATATGTTCATATCCTTTTAATGGTTAAGTGAAAAATAGGAAGTGAGAGCTTACAAAATTCATTTACTTCATTAAACAGGGCTTATTTGGTTCAAGTAATGAGAGTGAAAGAACCAGGACATTAGGAAATTTTGGACTAAACAAAATGAACACTACTAAAGTGAGAGAATACATAGTTAGGTAATGACAATCCTAACTTGTCAAATTGATACTTTGATTCATCATTTTCTAAATTTGTGTTCTTACTTTTGTGACAACCCTAAAGTGTATATGTATGACTCTTAATTTTTATATTTTGGATCTTTCAAATCTAATTATTTGAGTATCCTGAACAAAATAAAATTTGGATCATTGTGGTGACTAACCAATCCTTGTGGAACGATACCTATCTAAAATGCGATTTCCAATCTTTATACTTGTACAATAAGATGTTTTAATTTAAAATTTGATAAATTACCTATCAATCATAGACAAGATGATGAGCGATCCCCTACTACAGTTGTAAGAATTCCAATTATTCCCTGTCTTAAAGAGGAGATAGAAGATGTTCTAGATGAACAAATTATAGCTACCAAAAATGGAGGATATCAACAATTTCTTGTCAAGTAGAAAGGAAGACTGATTTCTGATAGCACTTGGATTTCAAAGTTTGAATTTCAAAAGTTAAATCCAGAATTATATGATCAGTATTTATCACATTCAACGTCGAGGACGGCTTCTAACAAGCTAGGGAGACTTCTTGCAAAAGAACTTAAAGTATATAGAAGAAATAAAAGAGAAGATTAGTCAACCACAAGTCCTAATTTGGTGGGATGAGGATTGAGAATTGAGTTGACATCAAAGACAAAGGCTGAAATCCATATTGCATTAGGATTCTTTATTAAATAGGAAGTAGTAGTATTATGTTATTCTATTTTAGATATGTTATCCTAGTTAAATAGGACTTACATGTTTTCTATTATATTAGGATTTAAATTAGAAATCCTTTTCTTGCTAGAATAAGGATTCTAAGAACACTATATATATGTACTTAGCCTTTCATTAATAAGAAGCAATCTAGAATTTTTTTACAACTTTGAGTTTTCAACTAGAAGGTGTGATGCTTTCTTTTAAGAGTGATTCTTAGACCCTATGAGATATTCCTAGTTTCCTACCTTCTATTCTTTGTGTTCTTTCCTAAAAAAATCCAACAACCCTAACCTAAATTCCAGCCCTCACATTCTAGCCATCTAAAACCTATGTTCCAACCATATTAAACCCTAAAATTCTAAGCCTAAAATTCTAACAATCAAACCTTAAATTCCCAGCTTTACAAAATATGAAATTTCTACGTTCCTAGCCAAAATTCAACCTTGAAATCCAATATTCCAGCAACCGAATATCATCCACACTTCCTAATTTTGTGCTTTTTAACTACTAGTTCATAATTGTTCTATTTATCCTACATCTCAATGACTGTAAATAATTTAGAGATAATATATAAATGTAATATAAATTTTATAATTATAATTGTAAAATAATTTTATTTGTAATATGTATTTATCCCATAAACTTTATCGTGTACATCTAGATATATATAAGATAAAAAATATTTTTAAATAATTATCTTAGTAAACTACAATCAACTAATTTATTGTAGGGCATAAATCAACAAATTAAATGAAAAATATTAGTTAGAGTATTACTAAACTCCATCACAAGTTCGCCTGGTAGAACTCTACATTTTGCCTGTGATCATTTATAACTCATGATTTTATCAAAATTTTGGCTCACTGACCATCCGATCACAAAGTTTGATAAAGCTCCAAGTCTAAATATTTAGGGTGTGTTCTTGCAGCATATATGCACGTTACTCTCAGTTAATTAACAAAGAAGCACAGCAGTATTTGATAGCAGCGAGCTAATTGTGTAAATGTGAGGCATCCTAACTTTCCAATCTCAGTTGAAAGCGTGAAACTAGTAGCTTAGCTTTCCACTGCCACCACACGTATTACAGGATCGAGATGATGAGCACTTCGTACAGTAGCTCCACTTCTTTGGAAGCCTGATACAAGTTAAATAATAGGATAAACCAGAGCATCAAGGCACTTGATATTCTGCGAGGAAGTTATCATGCATGTACATGCAACTTCTACTCAATGTGCACAAAGAAAGACGGTGTAAATGTACCCTGCTGTATATCGAGTAGCCATATTCTTTGCAGTCTTCCTTGCTTGCTCTGCTCTTTCTTCTGACAGTTTCTTCAGCACAAATCCTTCACCTTTGCATTCAGAACATATACCAGAACCACCACAGTCTTCACATACTTTGATTAAGATCTGTGACAGCATACCCATCGGATAACTTGACTATTGTTGGATAACAAGCAGTTACAAGATTAAATGATGTGAAAGTATTGATTCTACAAAAGTTATTGAAAGCATTGATTCTCCAAGTTATTTGTTCTTGAATAAGATTTGAGACAGAATGCCTAAAATATAACTTGACGTTGCTACAGAAAGCATTTTAAGAGATTAAGGAAGGCGAAAGTTTAGATTCTGCAAGTTTTTGTTCTTTGAATCAGATCTGTGATAAAATGCCTATTAGATATGTTGACCATTGCTGGATAACAAGCATTTGATGGATTAAGGGAGGTGAAAATATAGATTCTGTAAGTCATTTGTTCTTTGTATGTTTGTGGGTTTTGAAGCAAATTGTATTCTCTGCATGCATCGTCTGTTCTGCTTTCCCATGAAATTCGTTCCAGGATAGAAAGTAGAAAGAAATTTAGTATGGTTTGAATTTGATAAAAGAAGGGAAATGTAAATGCTGCAAGATATGCTAATTATTGCTCAAGAAGTTTGATGATAATCTAAGTACAGCGTTTTTCCAACTCTCAGTAAAAATATACAGCTATGCTTTCAGTTCTAAAAGATAGGGAAATATCTTTTACTTCCTATAACGAGAAAATTTTAAGTTTTCTTGCCAATCCTCACAAAGAATTTCATTCAATTGAAGATTCCTAGAGTCCCATCATGGACTCCCTTTTACTGGAAAAAAGCAGTTTGCGTTGGAAATTGCGAAAGTTTTGGTTTACCTCATTTTCCTCAGAAGTTTTGGTTCTTCT
Organism: Erythroxylum roigii; assembly: GCA_027576455.1. Classification (NCBI taxonomy): domain Eukaryota; kingdom Viridiplantae; phylum Streptophyta; class Magnoliopsida; order Malpighiales; family Erythroxylaceae; genus Erythroxylum; species Erythroxylum roigii. Next base: position 6,898,326 of record JANZXV010000211.1, on the reverse strand, counting down.
TATGAGAACAGAAGCTGCTGCACCTACAACTGTGACAGCAATTGCAATAGAAGCAGCTGTTTCTGGTAGGGCGGAGGGTATGGTAATGGCTTTCCTCCCATGTTTTTGTAGCTTGATATCACTTGAGCAATAAGCAGTAGGATCCAGCATGCATTGACTCTTAGGCTTAGACTCCCTAATTACTTCACCGAATCAAAGTAAGATATTTGACAGACTAAACCAATTTACATATTTGGGTTCATCGATTTCAAATTCCTAAAAGACTAGTTATTTGACAGACTAAACCAATTTGCATATTTGGGTGCATCGATTTCAAATTCCTAAAACACCCCAAAAGCGTGCAACTGAAATGGCATTTTGAGATGATCTTAACACCCTCATCAAAATTAAGATGTTGCCATACCAAAGGCGCCGCTAATGGTAAATTAAAGTTTATCCACATAGTGACCTATAAATCCATCAAGCTTTCATTGGAATGAATGTCGTTTTTTCATAGAAAAGATGGTTTCATACACTCGAGAATTTTTATCCAGATATTCTACAACTAAAGCCAAGGACAGAACAGAGCATGTTCATCTTCAATCATTTACTTGACTGGATGCTTAAAATTATTCAGCAGACCCACAGGCTGCGAGATATTTATCTATTTATCCCAATCTACCCATTAAAGGAAAAAGAACCCAACTCGAAAGACAATCAATATAGTCCTTTTTAACCTCAACAACAGCTCAAGTTGGTTAGATAATTCAACACGCAATGACTCGTGCTGAATTAATGTAAGCCGCATAGCGTCCTAAATGATGAAGAAGGTGCAAGTACAGTTTTAAAAAAACCCAACAAAAGCTTTAGCGCCAAATGGTCAGTGGACACCTTCTTTTAATGGGTTTCTTACAACAGTGATCAGCATTGCATTCTTGACATGTCTCAAATAAGTAACAATAAGTAGAGAGTCGGTGGAAAACGTTCAACATTCGTAACATACGACAGAGAAAGTAAAAAGACTTACTTCCACATCTACTGAAGGAGGTTGATGATAGAGTTTGCATTGCCAGTTCCATACCAGAATTCAGCGGTTTAAGTAACAGAAACAAATAGTGTATTCCTTCATTACGAATTGATTTTACCTTATCTTCGTGGTCTGATCTAATTCCTATATCACCCCTTGTTTATTAAGAGAATATCGCAGTTGCCACCACGACGCGACTCCTTTCCCAGCTCCTATCCACATTTCCTTTACATTGAATTGATCATTTTAACCTCAAATTTTACATAACTCTTCAAGTTTAAGATTACTTAACACCTTAATATTTAAAAAATATTAAAATTTAACTCTATTATTACGAAATTATTAACAGCTTGATGACTCCGTTAGTTAAAGCTTACTTGACAGTTTTTAATAATTTTTATTTCATTTGTGGGCCCCACAAAGTCAAGATAGGATCTATTTTAAAAAATATTAATATTTTATTTATTTTATTACTATGGGACCCATCTTTTAAATTAATTAATCCTTAAAGAAATTTTTTAGCATAAACAAATATATTATGTTAACTAATCAGAAAATTAATCAGAACTTAATCCTTACCATATTACTTAACAAAAATGATCTCACCCTCACTACATTGTGTTTCCATTTGTCTTCTGTTTCTACGTCTAGAATCCCCAAAACCATCCTTCATTGTCTTACTTACAGCCTGTTTGGAACACGATAGATTGAATTTAATTACTAAATTGAATTCAATTATTCAAATTCACCTATTTGGAACAAAAAAATAGTCATGAATTGAATTCACATGTGGGTTTAAATCTTACTCTCTTTGTAAATTGAATTCACGGTATAATTCACGTGAATTCAATTCCAAAGGTTGCTACTCTTCGTTTTTTACGTTAAAACCCAATAATACCCACGACGAACCAGTCTCCTCCTCCATAGCTTTCTTAGCCATTTTTGCAACTTCCTTAACCTTCTTTCTTACCTCCTTATGCTTCTCTCCCTCCATTAGCTCTCTCACCATCTTCTTCAATCCTTCACTTTTCACATACCCTTTCACAAAATCATTGCACGTCTCTACTTTTAGCCCAACTTTGATCTCCTCCACCACCATTCTAGCATTCAATGGCTGGTCCACCATCATCGGCCATGCAAGGATTGGCACTCCTGCACATATGCTATCCAACACCGAGTTCCATCCACAGTGACTCAAGAACCCTTGAACACACTCATGCTTCAATATCTCCCTCTGATCAACCCAGTCTCGTACTACTCTTCCTCTTTCTTTGACCCTCTCTTCGAAACCATCTCCCAATTCTGATGCATCTTTTCTAATAATCCACATGAAGTTCACCTCGGACTCCTCCAAACCAGCTGCTATATCTCGGAGCTGTTCGGTTGAGAGCTCTGCCTGAGTCCCGAAAGCTATGTACAAGACTGAGCTTCCTTGGTCAAGCTTTTGGTCTAGCCACTGAATCCAAGCTGGTTTCTTTCGTGATTGGTCGAGTCTTGGTGGTGGCTCGGCGAGGCATAGTGGTCCAACATTCCAAGACTTTGAATCTCCATCTCTGTTGATGTAATCGGCAAAAGTAGGCTCAAGCTCGTAGAAGCTATTAACGAGTGTACCGAAACTTTGAACTGCTGCTACAATCGAGTCCATCACAAACTCAATGTGAATACCTTTGGGATTAGGGTCTGTGAAAACTGGATCAAAATCATTTTTAGTGATCTTAATCCATGGAAATTCGGGGACAGTGATAGGCTCATCGTCAGACTCAGGCCCGAACAAAAGCCTTCCCTGGCTCACAGGTTTTGAAACGGACGACGCATAATTGGACATACCAAAAAATACCAATCTCGGGAAACCAAACTTGTTTGCAGACTCAAGAGTCCACCAGAGAAAACCATCGGAGACCATGAAGTTCACAGGCTCTATAGTTGCAACCACACGTTCAAATTCCGGTTGCATAGCCTTGGTGGAGCGAGCAAATTCCGGGAACAGCGACATTGAAGGCAACTTGTCCGTGCTTTCAATCCCAGAAGGAATTCCAGGGATGTTTTGAGGGAAAGGTATCTCAACGATAGATACAGTGGTGTCTTCAAGAGATTTGGCAACAAAGGGTCGGTTCGCCGGAGTTGTGATGAAGGTGATAGCAAAACGGCGACGTAGGAGGAGACGGGCAAGTTGGAGAATAGGAATGAGGTGGCCTTTGGACATGAAAGGGAATAGAAGTGCATGGTAATGTGACTCGTAATCACAGGAGTTGGATCCCATCTTTGGAATTGCGCTTTAAGCCTTAGCAGCTCTAAAAAGACAGCTTGCGAAGTTTGCGGAGAACAAAATAATATATAGCGAGAGTTTGTATCCATTTGCGTGACTTTGAAATTAACGACGGTCAAGTCACGAGTACTCAACTTGGTTGGTCGTCTCTTACCTTTGGACCGGCTTGTGGTCGTCACCTCCATGCGGAACTTTCATGTCCGTTTCTGATTATGACACGCAGACTATTGTGTCTCACAGTGCTTATTCGCTATACATGTCTTGATTCTCTTAAATTAATAAAAATTTTAAAATTTATTAATTATAATTAAATTTTAGTGTTCCGAATAATATAAATCGTAAGAAATATTAAGATTATTAAAATAATAAAATTCATTTTTAAGTTTAAAACATAAAGAAGTGATTGAAATTTTAATAAATAATCAATTATATTTATAAGACACTTCTAGAAACAAAAATTTCGTGGGTCATACAAATATCAAGGATATATGTCGAAGACCCATGAATATATAAATGAGAAGAGACATGCACATGAGTGGTACAAATCAAAGACTAGACGAAACCAAGCAGCAAATGAGTTTTATATACAGTAGACATCAACTGAAATAGAGGATAGAGTGGTCATTTTTTATGGCAAGAAATGAAAAGAAGACTACCAACAATTACGTAGAAATTCAGCTAAAACCCAGCTTGGGGTTAGAAATTTACAAATAGAATAACGAACCCAACTTGGGGGTTAGAAATTTACAAATAGAATAACAACGGTTTGTAAAGAGACGTGAAGATAAAAGTGAATTGTATAGAAAGATAGGATTCAAGATCTATTGTTTTAAATTTTTGGATCCAAATATGATATTTTATTATATATAAGCTCCCTTAAATTTGGTTTAATTTCTTCCGAGACCTCTTAAAACCCTTTATTGATATCAAAGTTAAGTTGACCAAATTCAATAAATAGAAATTAATGGATTTAAGTCAAATGAATGGAAGATTGATAGAGTGACTCAAATGTCCAACGAGGGTGATTTCTATAGGAGGTTTTCATTCCAGCGAAGATCATAGGTTGAAGGTGAGTTTCTTTACATACAGTGTGTATAAGTTAGTGAATGAACCTTCTTACCCTTACGGTAGGTAGGGTTGTGTATACATATATATATAATTCTGTTGCAGTTTTATTACAAATTTACAACAATGATGAGAAATTTGTTACGATGATGATAACGACAGCTAATGATACATGTATTTATAACACCCCCTGTAAGCTTAACTTGGGGCACGAATGTTGAGCTTGTCTCTGAAAGATATGAAATGGAAAAAGCTTAAGGACTTGGTTAAAGTATAAGCAAGTTGTAGTTCAGTAGGAATGGAGCTAATCCGGAGGGCTCCACTGGAAACTTTCTCCCGACAAAGTGAAAATCTAACTCCAAATTTTTGGTGTGTTCATGATAGAGAGGGTTGGCAGCGAGGTAAATTGTACTGACATTATCACAGAGCAGAGTTTTGGAGAGGAATTCTAAGATCCTGTGGGATGTTTTTGATCCACTGTACTTCAGCGACAACTTGAGCAACTGCTCGGTATTAAGCCTCAATGCTACTTTAGGAAATTGTTCGTTGCTTCTTGGAAAACCATGAGATCAAGGCACCGCCATAGAAAATAGCTACGCCAGAGGTGGATCGTTTTGTATTTGGGTATCCTGCCCAGTATGCGTCTGCATAGGCAATTAGATCAAGAACAGATAACCTTGGAAGATGGAGACCATAGTAAGGTGGAGACCATAGTAAGGTGTACCTTTTACATAACGAAGGATAAGTTTTGCAACTTTGAGGTGAGTTGTGGTTGGGTTATGTAGGAATTGGCAAATGGAATTGACAGCAAAGGACACGTCTAGACGACTCCGGATCTTCTGTCGAGACTACCCTGTCTTATTCTGTCGAATAGCAATAACGACGTCATTTTTGTATTAAATTGGACAGCGTTGTT
>JANZXV010000211.1:6868389-6878741 GCA_027576455.1 Erythroxylum roigii | reverse complement strand
TTCTTTACACATAGCTAATTGCCAATAATTTCTCATTTACTAGTCCTAGCTTACAGAAAGGTTCGGGGTCCAACATAGATATAGCTCGTTGAGTTCCCTTAAAAACAAAATCCTAAAGTCTCTAATTTTAGTTGCAAAAGGATTGCCACGTCATCGAGAAGATGCTTTTGGTTGGGACAAGATCTTCTGTCCAGTTTTATGGTGTCTTATTATGTCCCATAAATCTCAACCATTCATTTATACGAGTCCCACGTTTATTTATGCGGGATCCACGTGGAGCTCACATAAATGAATGGTTGAGATTCATGGGATAGAATAAAACACTATAAAACTGGATAGAGGATCTGAACTCTGACATTATTGTACGTCACCCGATACAGATATGCCATTTGGCACTTGACGCACAGCAAAAGCCAAAATTTTGTTTTAAGGTAGACATATTGTTCAATGAACTTCTTAAATTCGAAAGAAGCTGTTTGAATTTTCTGAAATTAGACTTCTAGTCCATAGAGTGTGGAATACTGACTTCCAAGTAAGCCATTATTCAGAATTTAGGCTCGACTAATGGGCTCCTATATTTTATTAAAAATTGGCTTGATGATATTAATATCCGATATATCAAATTACATTGTTAAACTGAAATTATAATTATTTTGAAAAAATATTCACAATTGAATTTAAATTAATTTCTTTTCTTTTTTGGTGAATTTATAATTTTTCATTGAATAAGTTTAGGAGGACAGAAAATTGTAATTCCAATTTTATAAACGTACCAATAAATGAAGACTTTTTTAAAAAAATTATAAATAAGTTATTCGTTTTTAAACCTACGATGACTAAGTGTTTGATCTTCGTAGAGAAAGTTAGTACTTAATCGTATATATGTCCTAGTATGAGTGCCTAATTAAATTTCCCATATCATTAACACAAGTTGATGGATACTTGGAGAAGCAATAAAGGGTATCACGTGTTAAGGCTCAACGATCAGAAACTTAAATCAATGTTCCCATGTCTGGTAACGGTAAGCATCCTCAAATACTTGGGCCATAGTGGTCAGAATAAGCTAGACATGTATAAATACATAATATTAATATAAAGACTCTCGTTGTTTAAAGCTTCCTGATTGCTAAATGTCCAGAGTTTTAATGTGTAGTATGCATTATTATATTTATGTATGTAAATAGACAAATTTTGGAGTCAATTAATTTCGTGGTAAAGAGATATGCTAGAAGGTGCAATAGCGATCGAGAGTTCACGGGCATTCCCACCTCTTCCACAACCAAAGAAACTGTACGTACAAACCTCACCAACTCGTTATCACCGCCACAATCCTCAAAGCATATAATTGCTTTACCTTACTAGCACTGATTAGCTAGCTGTCTCATGCACACTATCTGCTTTATCTTAATAACTCACGAGCTTCTTTGAATCCTTTTTCTGCCCCAAGTCCCTTCACTCTCTTTATCTCCCTTACAAATCCTTCATCACCACCGCCTCCCACAAAAACGAAAAAAAATCGACCAGAGGCTCATTAAAATGTCTATCACCACCACCAATCTTAACGCATGGCTCGTCTACCTCCTGCTGGTTTTCTCTTCAACTACAATGGCGGCTGGACGTAGCATCCCCACTAGTGCACCAAGCACGACGAAACCTGCAGGTTCAGCACGTGAGGACTTCGTGAAACTGAAGCCCAAGTGGAACCACAACCCACCAGTTTTCGGTGGCAGAGAAGTGAAGAATTGTTTGCCAAAAGGGCTTAGACATTCGTCTGCCCCAAGCAGATATGTGAACTATCAGCCTCTTGGCTCCTGTTGGCTGCAATCTAGGAAACCCTGATTTTTGTTCTATAAGGTATATATAGTATGCATGTTTACTCTTGGAGGAGGGCATATCCGTGCTAGTGCTCCTTATTAATTAGTAGTTCCGATGGAAGGATATGGTCATATATGTTTTTCTTCCATTATTTTGGGTAAAAAAAGGTGATGATATAATAATTTCAGTTGAAAACGTTTTTCTTTTTTGGTTTCTATTTCATAATTTTGCCCTCACCGTGTCGATGTTGAGTACGGCAAAAAGAATGAAAATTTAGGGCTCGACCCGCAAGCACTTGTTTTCATTTAACAGGATTCATGTTAATACCAAAGGTAATGATAAAAATACAAAAAATACTCATAATTTTGAAATATTCTTAAATGAAGGAATTAGAAATCAAAAAATGAGAATAAAAATGATAATGAAAAGTGAGAATTAAATTAGGATAAAATTATTAATTATACGTGTTTAGTGCGAGATTAAACAAAGTTCATAATTATAGTGCTAAAATTTGATATCAAATATAGGAATGATAATGAGAAATTTTTAAATCATATTTATTTAGTATGTGATTTATTTTATAAGAAATTAATTAAGATATTTTATATTTAACAAATAATTAATAAAAATTACTTATTTATAAAATTATTATTTTTTCAATAATTATGAATGATTTTTATGATAAGAATAAAACTATAAATAAAAATAAAATAATTGTTAAAGAAATTACTAGAAAAGATCGTAATATTAATTTTGATGATAATATTATGCTAAGAATCAATATCTTGACAATATCTGATAATATTTTAATAATAATTTGATAATATTCTAGTAATATCTCTTATCTCACTTATACCTAATATTTAATTCCAACTTTTTTCATAACTCTCTTACAAATAAAAGTTTAGGACTGCTTCATTAACTTAATAAGTAAAAATTAGGAAATAAAGGTTACATTCTCATTCTCACTTCTTTATTACTGGTTATCAAACAAGACCTTAATGTAACACTCCTAAACAAGGATACTAAATACATAAACGGAGTCAATTTTATTGTTTATTCTTAAACGTATATTTCCACCTATTAATGTTGAGATTATCTAAATAGATTTTTAAAATTTTATTGTAAGTTAATAATTATACGCAACAAAAGAAAACAATTAGATGATTAGTTTAATCTTTTTCAACTACTAACAATCAATTCAATAACATAAACTACAACATATTTTTCCAATTCTATTATGACTGTTATTGAGTTGTCCCAATTTTTCTTATTTAAATGAATTCATAGCATATAAATAATCTTTTTTATCTTTAAAATTAAATCAAAATTAGTGTGTATTTAATTGTTTTAGACAACAATAGAAAAGAAATCAAAAGATTTTGGGACTAAAACTGAAACAGAGCATCGAAGAATGAAAGTCAAGGATGAAGCAAGTGAATTCTAAATATCCTTCACTATAAGCTATGTATGATTAGATCAATTGCATGATGTCTTTTTTCAATCACGTATGATCGTTACCCTTTGAGTATTCATTATATAAATGTTTATGTGATGTAATAACTCATAAATCATGGGTTTTTGAGTAATTTATTTGATCATCCAACAATTAAAGTCAAGTGATAAATCCGAAAAGTTTCATCCCAAAGTGAAAAATGAGTTAATGGATAAATATATAGCTTTAATATTTTCATTATATACATATATATAGTAAAGAGACATGCTGATAAGACAAATACATGCAAAAGGGGGGTGAATTGTGTGTGACAAAAAACTTTTTGCAAATTCTTTCAATTCGTATAATAAATATATCCTAGTTATCGAACAAAAATATAGTAGGACCCTATCAAACGATAAAGTCTTTTAAATGACAGGAGTCTGTTAGGCGATAGGAACCTTTTGTGAGATAGGAGCCTGCTGAACAATAAATCCTGTTAAAACAATTTAAAAACAGACAACACCTGTTAAAACTGAAAGGAACCTCTTGCAAGTTGAAAACAGAAGGAGCTTCTTGCTAAAAAGAACATACACACAATATACTTCAAAAATTTAAAAGTTAAAAAGAGAGAGAAAAGGACGCAGTTGATTTATACTGGTTCAGCTAACAACCAAGCCTACGTCCATTCCCCAAATATCTAACTTGAATATTTCACTATAAGAATCTGAGTATTAAATTTGATGAGCCTCTCCTAGCTCACAAGTATATATTTTTCAAGATTTTCTAACCTTCCACACTCGAAGTATATAACAAGTTTCTAAAAAATTACAGAAAAATAAAATGTAAAATAAAAAATAAGTTCTCAAATAACAATTTATCTTTTGATAGAGTTATTTCACTTTTTGAAGCACAATAAGAATGATATAACTCTTAAGAATGTAAATGTTGCTCAAATGTTTCGAAAATCTGAGTATGTTCGTTACTTCATAAGTGTTGTTGATCTTCTTTAAATAGTCAATTTCTTCAACTAGTTGTTGCTTCATCTTAATTTTGAGTTGACTTTGGATTTTCAATATCATCTCTAATTGAACAAAAATTTTCGAAGCTAATTGTTCAAAAAGGTAAGATCCTTCTGAATGTTAATAAGGAAAGTTTACTAAGAAGGTTCTTACAAGAAAGGAAGTAATTTTTTATGATTTTATTTCCTTTTGAGAATTAGACCGTTAATTGTACAACGAAATAAATCCAATTTAAAATTTGAAATATTACACAATTATCATCAAAATTGATAATCCTAAACCTTGAGCTAACATCCTTCAGTAATTTCTTTTAAGATTGTGAGGAATAAATTGCTGAAACTATAGTAACAAATTTTGATGTTGCATATATAAGACTTTATTGCTACTATTTTTTAATTTTGTTGTTTTTTTGTATGCAGCAACAAGTTATTATTATTGTTGCCTTTTAATATTATAAAAGGCAATACTTTAAAAACTATTATGTTATATTAATTTTTACCATCACATTTTAAATTGTTACAACTATAACATTGCCTAAAGCCCTTTTTGTCGTAGTATGTGCCAAGTAATAAGAATGTCTTAAATAACATAATTTACTTCATAGCCTCATAAAATGAGTTTGAAGATTACACACACAACATGCCATATACCCTCTAGTACTCCATCTAAACAAATTGCTATAGATTGAAAAATCATTTATAGTCTATAAAACAACCATAAGCATTTTAAAATTTTCACCTTCTATAACAGCATAATTTCTAACCTAACTTCCTAAAGATCTTAATTAATGGTTGTACATATTTACTAGGAGTACTAGGCATCGGAATAAGTAAAGACAATAAGAAAAAAAGCTCATTCTTGCACTTTCATAGGGGTAAATTATATGGCACAAGAATTAAGACCTACATGCTATAAGCAGCACTCATATTACTAAATAGATTAAATTTATTAGAGGCAAACCAAGTCGGACATTATGACAATCTTCTGCAAACCATGAAAACTTTCCATAAAAGTATTTTCCTTCATTTGAGTTTGTTGGATGATATAAGAAATTATCATCAATTGTTTTTATTTATGCCACCTTACATATATGACGACTTTTATTGACATAAATAACCTTTGTAGTCATGGTTTAAAAGGGAAATATCTCAAGACTTTTTGGGTTATCTTTTTCCTTTTTTATTATCCACTAGCCACCTGGATGTACCACAAATTGGACCTTCTTAAAGATTGTTAAACTCCTTCTGAAATATATCATAATCATACTTACACATATTTATTGATATATATCATAAGCCTAGGTTCCTTAATAATTTGTTGGCTTCACAATAAGATTTGGACAATTTGTAGCCAACCGATAACATATCTTTGAGTAAGTCAATCAACATATTAAAAGATTTGTTACTCTACCTATTATGTACCTTCAAGTGCAACAACTTCACAATAAAAGATAGTTGTGAGAAATTGCGGTATATATTTAGAAGTGTTTGAGTCAAGTTTTCATCAAGAAAAATAAGTGAGATAATTTAAAGATGTGATAATCAAGATTTTAGGTACATTGGTCGACCGATATAGGTTAGTGGTCAACCAATGTACGTTAAAGTTATAAAAATTTTGTGTGTTAAAACTATATAGTGATATTAGTTGACAAATTAGTCGATCAATATTTCAACTAATAGATTTTTATGGAATAAATGGACATTGGACGACTAATAGTCTATAATGATCAGCTAATATACTAAAACTAGTCATTCCATCCACCAAACCCTATCCTAGTCCTCTATTCCTTCCTTCTCAAATCTGAATACCCGCCCTTTTGCTGTTTTTTTGCTCCTTCCTTTAATGAGCTAAGCTTCATAGAAACTCTATCTTCTCCCAAACCTCTTTCCACCCACCAAATCCTAACCTAGAATTGAACTCCTCTTTCTTTCATCTGAATACCTTAGTTATTATTATTTTTCCCTGCTACCTTTATTATTTCACAAAATACCCACCTCCCTTCATTTCGAAAACCTGCTCTTGGCCTCTTTCTAGTTGCTCCTCTATTGGATGACCTGCATTCAAATACCAACAGATTAGGGTTCCATATAAAATGGAGACGGATTTTCCTTCATTATCTTCTTCTCTAAAAACTGCTAACCTACATGCTACACCCTCCTCCCCCTCCCAATCTTCTACAACCCATTTTTCCTCTCCACCCCTCTCTAAAAATACCCCTCCCTCTACCTTATATTTTCCTCCTGAAATGATAGTTCCAACAAAAGGAGATTATATTAGAGGAACTAGGAAGATATGGAAATAGGTAGTGGGAGATAATTCTGATTCTTCTTTGGTTTTTAGTTCTCCTGTAGAGATTGAAGGGAAATTAATGGTCGCTCCTAGCCTTGATATTCTACAAGAAGGAGCTAGGACATAGGAGACTACTCTAGTTAGTATTTTTATGGACAAAAGACCTACTTTTCCAGTGACACAAGCTTGGGCTTAGAGTAATTGGAAAGGAAGAGGTTTAAAGGAAGTAATGCTCAATGAGGAGGATAACATAATCTTCACTTTCTCTTCAAAATCAGAAGCACAAAAAGTAATTGAAGAAGGCCCTTGGCACATCTTTTAACTCCCCTTATTTCTTCAAAATTGGCAATTAAGAATGGAACTAGAAAAAATCAAAATGAAGAACATTCCTTTATGGGTGAACATTCACAATATTCCTTTAGAATATTAGGCTACCAAAGGGTTTAGTATGCTAGCTAGCTATTTGGGGAAACCTATATATATGGATGAAAACATTGCCTTGAGAAGAAGGGTCGGGTTTGCTATATTGTGTGTGAGTATGGACATTTTTAAAGAAATGAAAGATTGCATTCCTATCTTAAAGTTGGAAAATGAGCATTCTCTTAGAGAGAATAGAGTTATGGTAACGTACCAATAGAAACTGTCTCTTGAAGCTCAAGGTAAAGAATGGAAACCTATTGGACAAATCTTCACTAGAGGAGGCTATTGGGAGGTGATGGGTATAGAAAAGTATGATTCGGAAGAAAAGAAAGATGGTGAGGAGGCTGAACAAGTTGCTAAAATTCCTTAATCAATTCAGTTGGAAAAAGATTCTCTTAAAATTGGGGAGAGCTTTCATGAAAGAAATAGACTAGCTTCAAACAAAAAGGAAGGATTTGGTCAAATATCATTGTTTGATTAAAATAATACTCTAATGGATAAGAAGATGAATGGGCTGAAAATTAGTGAAACTAACCTAGATGAAGGAGTTTCTGATTCCCAACAAAATGAACAAAGCCTACAGAAGGTTGATCTGTCGAATGGTGGGCTTCAAGAGGAGCAGTTTGAACAGGTGACTCCTAGGAAAAGTAATAAGAGCACTAGGAAAGGCTCCAAAGGTAAAAGCAATCTCCTATGACTGTGATAGTATGGAATGTACGTGGAATAACTAACCCTTCCAAGTTTAATGCGATAAGGGATTTTGTCCTAAAGGAGAAGCCTCAGAGTTTTTGTCTTTCAGAAACTAAAATTAGGGAAGCAAATCTGAATAAGCTTTGTTGTATGGGTAGGAAATGGCAATTTTTACAAACCACCAAAGCCATGCCTATGGTAGGATTATTATTGCTTATGATGGTGATTTCTTGAAGGTGAATGTTCTGGAAACAAATTAGCAGTTTATTTACACTAAGATCTACTTCAAGATGGAAAACTCTAGTGTTTTAGCTACTTTTGTTTATGGTTTTAAGCTCGGGTTTCAAAGGACTGAACTCTGGAATTCTATAAGAAGATTAAAGGCCTCTGTAAATTCTCCATGGTTAGTGTGTAGTGACTTTAACACCACTTTATTCGGATTTGAAGCAGATGGAAATTGTAATTTACACAATTATTCTTCAAATATGTATGATTGTATACAGGAGGTGGAACTCACAGATCTGAAATTTGAAGGCCATAGATTCACCTGGTCTAACAAACAAAGTTCAATTTAGCATATCAAGAAAAAGTTGGATAGGGCTTTGGTAAATGTGGATTGGCTAAATTCTTTTTCAAGAAGTTCAGCAAAATTCCTAGACCTTGGAATTTCTAACCATACTCCTATAAGGATTGCCAACTTGTTTAACTCTGTCAGAACCCTTCATCCTTTCAGATTTAACAATTTCTTGGCAAATATGGAGGGTTTTCAAGAGGCAATATTGAAGGGCTTAGAGTATGACTTCTTTGGGACAAAACAATTCATTTTCCTCCAAAAGCTCAAGTTTATCAAATAAGAACTAAAATCTCTAAATTCAGAAAGAGGACAGAATCTCTCGAAGGAAATTGAAAAAACTAGAGATAAATTGTTAGGTATTCAGACTTCATTGGCAGATAATCCTATAGATGTTTCTTTAGCCTCGGATGAAAAGGAAGCTCTAAAGAACTATTTGCAACTGGTGGATAACCAAAGCTTATTATTGAAGCAGAGATCTAGAGTTAATTGGCTAAAGGATGGGGACAGATGTGTAAAGTTCTTCTTTAACTCAGTGTAAACTAGGAAGAATGTAGAAAGAATCACCTCTATTAAAACTGAAGATGGAGAGGTCGTGGTTGGACAAAAAGGAATAGTTAAGGAAGCAATGAACTTTTACAAGAACCTTCAAGGTTCAGTAGCTTCCTCTCCAGACATAGGAGATGATCTTAGAAAGTTTGTTATAGTAAGAATTCCTGAACATATGGTCTCCTTGTTAATTAGGTCAGTTACAGACCAAGGAATAGAGAGGGTGGTGTTTGTCATAAATGGCTCTAAAGCTTCAGGCCCTGATGGTTTGACTGGTTTCTTCTATCAAAAAAATTGGAGTATTGTGGGGGGTTAGTAAAGGAGGCTGTGCATGAGTTCTTTCAAAGAGGGGTACTGCTAAAGGAGATTAACAAGACCTTCCTCTGTTTAGTCCCTAAAAGATCAAATATGTCCTATTGGAGTGAATTCAAACCTATTTCTTGCACAAACTTTCTCTATAAGATTATTGCAAAGATTTTGGCAAACAGGTTGAAGGAGGTTCTGCATTATCTCATTAGTGAGAATCAAAGAGCTTTTATGAACAATAGAGATATTGGGGGCAATATTCTTCTAGTCTAGGAGCTATTGAAAGGGTATAACTATAAGAAAAGTCCTCATAACTGCACTATCAAAATTGGCCTACAGAAAGCTTTTGATAGTGTGAACTGGAGCTTTTTGCTTCAAACCATGGAGGTCATAGAATTTTCTCATAGGTTTTTAAGGTGGATTCGGGAATGCATTACTACTGCCTCTTATGGAATTCTGATAAATGGGAGTCCTACAAAGATGTTTAAAGGAAAGAAAGGACTTAGGCAAGGGGATCATCTATTCCCTTACCTATTCCTAATTTGTATTAAGGTTCTTACTCAAATGCTGAAGCATAACTCTTCTAAGGATCCAAGATTCAAATATCATTCCAAATGTAAGAAGATTTCACTAACTAGCTTATGTTTTACAGATGATCTCATACTCCTAAGCATGGCAAATGTCCACTCAGTCTCTCTATTGATGAGCACTCCCAATTCTTTCAAAGAGATGTCGGGTTTGAGTGTTAATCTTTAAAAGAGTTACTTAATGCTTTCAAAAAGTGCTTCTCACCTCTCTAATGCCTTGACTCTAGCAACAGGAATGGAATTAAAAGAGCCTCCTCTCCTTTATTTGGGCATTCCTATCTCATCTAGAAGACTAAGTTTTTGTGAATGTATTCCTTTAATTAAAAAATTTAGAAAAGATTGAGTTGATGGACTAATAGAGCCCTATCCTATGGAAGGAAACTTCAGCTCTTGAAGTCAATGCAAACTTACTAGTGTTCCTACCTATTTCTCTCTAAAGGGCTTACCAAAACAATTGAAAGAATGATGAAGCAGTTCCTATAGGAGGAAAAGGAATGGTGAGAAAGGGAAAGCAAAAGTCAGTTGGAAGAGTATCTGTCAACTGAAATAAGAGAGGGGATTAGGACTGGAGTCAATAACCAAGAAGAACATATTACTTATGACTAAGAGGATTTGGAGAATCCTAAGTGATAAACAGTCAATGTGGATCAAATGGATTCACATCTACA
>JANZXV010000211.1:6774857-6791453 GCA_027576455.1 Erythroxylum roigii | reverse complement strand
TCTTCAGCCATCATATCCATCTCCTTCGTATCAACGGTATCCAGAAGAAGCTGACTATTCAAAGGTATTCAAGTTTAACTATCCTTTGATTAGACAGTATGTTCATCCTCAGACAACTCAAGAGAAACCTCGACGATCAAAGACAAAGTCAACATCTGATCGTATGCCTAAACCTCGAGTTTCTGAGTATTATTCAAAGGTTCCAGAAGCTTCATCTTCTCATACACCATTTAAACCTTCACCAGAGTGGAGAAAACCAGTATAGATACGTACACCACCAAAATCTCCACCACCAGTTCAACCTTCCACATCTTCTCTTAGGAAGGATAAAGCTAAACTGCCAGAGTACATAGCTACTCTTACTTCTGATCCTCTTGCAGATAATTCTAGTTCACATTCAGTTGAAACTGAAGCAGAAAGCAATACATCTGAAGTTTCTGCAACACCATCTGATAACTCATTCGAGTTAGAGTGTTCAGGTGAACATGAACCAAACTTGTTAGAACTTATCTCAGACAGATCTTCTGATCAAACAGAATACTCTTCAGAGGCCATCTACGATTCATATTCAGTTGATGGAGATACAACTGATGACTCTTCAGCAAACCTTGCTGATCTGTCAGAACTATCCAACGTTATGATGACGATGCCTCAATATACTGAAGATACTGAACCAGTAATTAGTGAAGGTGAATCCACAGGTCTTGAACCTTACAGACCTGAACCTGCACCTCAGGAAATACCAGCTATGGCAGCTGCACAGCCGACAACCAAGCCTACCTCAGGTCCTTAGTTTACTTTTAATGATCTACCTCCAAAGAAATGGCGGGATAGACTTCATGAGTTTCGGTGCATGGATTGATCTACAAATGACCAGACCTAATCATCCTTTTCAGGATATTTTGTCTGAATTCACATCCAGATTCACTGGAACTTTGTGAGAATGGTGGTAAAGTGTTAGTGAGTATCAACGACTTCAGTATATCCAAGTTACAACAGCTGGAGCACTACTTGGCATAATTCACAAAGAATTTATTGGTGATTTCCAGTTGATTGACAAGCAAATCCGTCAGGAATACTTTGCTATGAAATGTTGTTCTCTTGATAAGCAAGATATCCATAGACATTATCAACGTATGACAGAAAGGTATTATCTTCTGAATGGATGGAACGACGTTAATCTTCGTTACACATTTATCTCATCCCTTCCAGATGAAATACAGGCAGAACTCTCTGTTGCTGAAAATAAGAAGAGAAGAGCAAGTGCGGCAATCCAAGAGAGGATGGGACGATGACGTGTTGTGCTGTTGAAATAAAAAGAAAGTCAATTACGGCAACGTGAATAGAGAAGAAACCAAGGGCCGGCAGCAAGTAGAACGATATGCGATGGTGATGAATAATAAAGAATCAAAAGGAAAGTCCAGGTGCGGAAATTAACAAGAGAAGAATAGAAAACGATGGGTATTATTGATTAATTAAAAGCAAGAGGAACCAGGATGCGGCAATCTAATAAGACAAGAAGAATAAAAAAAATCTAACCTAACCTAAAACCTAATCTAATCTCCGACTAAACCTGAGCTAATGTTCCTAATACATGAATAAATAAGTGCAGCAACTCCAAGCATCCTTCTTGAATTGAACATCTTCATTATCTTGAATTGTTCTTGATCTAGATTGAGTAGTCTTTAAATTTCGGTGGAAGATGTCTTGAAAAGAAGTCCAGCAGATCTTGGATTGTTGTGTTCTAGTTGGAGACAAATTCTGGAATTTTGCAGAATTGGGATTTCTTTCATAATTTTCCTCTTTTCGATCCTTTTTCGTCTTTACGGCATTGGAAACCCCCTGTGAACATTTAACAATTAATTCCATTAATTTACGAATACCAATTTCACAAATCAATAAATATTAAGTCCAACAAATTTGTATTATAATTGACTTATCAATAACTAAAAGAGCAAAGACTTTAGGAACGTAAAGATGGGTAATCAAAGTTTTGTTAAAATTGTTGATATGAGTGATATCCAAGTTAAAATAATGTCAAATATTTGTTGACCTTGAAAGATGTATGACACATTCCTAATTTAAGGCTGAATATATTGTCAGCAAATGTGTTAGCTCGAGACGATTTAAGCACACTTTCAGGAATAGGAACTAGAAGCTATCTAAGGGACCAATGACTGTTGGTCGAGGAGAAATGTGTTGTACATTATACAAGCACACTTAAAAGTGTGTGGAGATGGAGAAGCATACACAATCGAAGAGGAAAATTTTCTAAATTTGTGGCATTGATGATTGAGGCACATGAACGAAAAGAGAATAAAGTTGTTGGTTGATAAATTCCTTATCCCATTCAAAAACTCTTAAGCCATTAATCCTTGTAATCATTGTTTGGCAGAAAAACAACATAGATTCTCTTTCAAGAAGTGATTTATAAGGAAGACAGAGATATTAAAGTTGGTGCATTCAATATGTTAAGAGCTAAGAGTCAAATATTTGAAACTTTAAATAAGCTTTATATTATAGGAAAAAGGGAAGTTAAGAAGAAGCTGAAGTGCCTACAAATAGATAATAGAGGGGAGTATACTTTGAACGTGTTTGAGGAATACTATACATCATATGACATTAAACTTGAGAAACCGAAATAGGGACTCCATAACATAATGGGGTTGTTAAGAGGATGAACAAAACTATTGTGGAGAAGGTTCGTTGTAAGCTTAGAATGTCCAAGTTGTCAAAAACAATTTGGGGTGAAGTAGTCCAAACTATAGTCTATTTAATTGACTAATCTCTCTCAATTTTGTTGAATTTTAAGACTCCCAAGAGAGTGTGGATTGGTAAAAATCCTACTTATCATCATTTGTGAGTGTTTTACTACAAGGTATTTAGACACATACCTAAGGATCAGAGACAAAAGCTTGACTCAAAGGCAATATGTTGCATCTTTGTAGGCTATGATGATGAATAGTTTGGCTTTAAAATCTATAACCCAGAGAAGGAAAAGGTGGTCAGGATCAAAGATGTGTTATTTCAGGAGCACGAGAGAGGTGATGATCTTCTGAGAGAAGATAAGTTAACTCACTTTAATTGATCTTATGATATTGTTAATTATTCTTCCAATGCGGAGCAGTCTATAAGCGAAGGAGATTAAGTGTATGAACAAAAACACATTGATGACGATCAAATACAATCCAATAATGATGAGCTACATGAACCATATAAAGACAATGCTAAAATGAAACTATTAAGGATAATGAGATGAGGGAGCAATCAGATCCTACAGTTGATGAAACATAACTTCGAAGGTAGACAAGGGAGACAAAGCCTTCTACTAGATATCCTAGTGCAAAATATCTATAGGTTGCTACTAAGGGAGAGCCTGAGAATGTGCAAGAAGTTACATCTTAAGATGACAAAGATCTTTGGCTTGCAGTTATAAAGGAAGAGATGAACTTTTTAAATGAGAATGATACATATGTGCTTGTGAAGCTTCCAAAAGGAAAAAAGGAGCTGAAGAATAAGTGGGTGTTCAAGATGAAGACAGATGGTGAAAAGTTGGTAAAGCACAAGACAAGGTTGATGATATGTTGATTATGAGTTAAGATGTTAGTAGAATCTAAAAGTTGAAGGTAGGTTTGTCTAAATCTTTTGATTTATAGATTTGGAACCTGTAAAGCAAATTTTAAGCATAAAGATAACCCAGGATAGGAAGAGTAGGAAATTGTGGTTGTCAAAGGAAAGGAATATTGAACTAGTGCTATAAAAGGTTGAATATGAAGCATGCTAAGCTAGTTAGCATGTCATTGGCACATCATTTTAAGTTGAACAAATGTGCATGTCTCTCAACAGAAAAGGAAAAATATGGTATGTCTTTTGTTCCATACTTATTTGCGGTAGGGTCTTTGGTGTATGTTATGATGAGTACAAGGAGCTAGATATTGCACATGCTATTTAATTAGTGAGTAAATTCTTATCCAATCAAGGAAAGGCTCATTGGGAAGTAATGAAATGGATTTGAGATACTTGAGAGGTACTTCAAAATGAAATTCATGTTTTGGTGATGGGGAATCAATTCTAAAAGGTTATACAGATGCAGATATGACTAGAGATCTTGATGAAAGAAAATCTACTTTAAGTTTTTTGTTCAAGTTTGCAAGGTAGGTATTTCATGGCAATCAAAGCTACAAAACTATGTAGCTTTATCACTATGTAGCTTTATCTACATCTCAAGTCGAGTATATAACTGCAGTGGAAGCTAGTAAGGAGATGTTTTGGTTAAAAAGATTCCTTTAAGAGTTGGATGTGAAGCAAAAAGATTATGTAATGTTTTGTGATAGTCAAAGTGTTATCAACTTGAGCAAAAATACTACGTATCACTCTCACATAAAGCATACAAATGTTCAGTATCATTGGTTTGGTTTGTGATTAAGGAGCAACAATTGATATTGAAAAAGATTCATATAGACTTAAATGATGTTGATATGTTGACTAAGGCAGCCTCCAAAAGTAAATATGAGGTTTGTAGTAAGCTTGCAAGGATGTCTCTCAAGTAGTTGTTTAAGTATAATATGTCTTCCCTATAATTGAGTTGGAGGGTGATATTGAGTGTCCAACCCTATTTTAAGTGATCGTAGACAATCTCTATTGTTTATGAGGATGACAAACAAGTGAAGACAAGATGGATGAAGCTCTTTTTGGGAGAGTCATGGTCGTGTAAGGTGCTACACACTCGTTTCCTTAACTTATGTGGTTGTGTAAATTAACCATATAAGCACACACACCCGTGTAGAGTGACACACACTCATGTCTTAGCCTACACGATAGTGTGGATTAATTGTGTTTGTCTCTAGAATCATGTGAAGGAACATATAAAGAGTAAAGACTTACACAATTATGTACACACTTGTGTGCATAACATACACGGCTGAGTGTGACGACCTTATAGCTTTCTATAATTGTGTATGTTCGTGGCTCAAGTGACACTAGAAGACACACAGTCACTTACATAGCCATGTATGTGATCATGTATATTGCAGAAAACATAATTCATGATACAAAAAAAGGATAAGACATAGGTTTGTTCATTAGGAGGTGCAAAAACACTGAAAAGGAAAAGAAACAGAGGCAGAGCAAATAGTTTCTAATTCTCAGTCCTTGTTTGATTGATTTTAAGACTGAGTTGTGAGTTTGTTTGATTTGCGTATCAGTCAATCTTGAATCTTTGTAAGACAACTCTTGTTGTTGGGAATAAGACATTAAATTTTGTAATCCTTATTTGTGATTAATGGATCTGCTTGTCAGTTTGACTTGTAGTTTTTCTCTCTACTCCGAAGGGCTTTCCACGTAAATCTCTGTATTTGTTTCTTTATTGAGTTTTTATTCTAATACTGATATTATTTGATTAAACTTGATTAGAGTACTTTGTTGTTTCCATTAAGTTGACTTTTTAGAGAGTTGCATTTCAGTTGTGCTTTTCTCTTGGCTCCTAACACAATTAGCTAATCTTTTCATTAAATCTAATTAAACCTCGTCATTGGTCTTCAATTTTAAATATCTATATTTAAGCTAAACTTTTATAATATATGCAGTCCAGTTTGAGGGGAATAAACTTTATTACTTTGAGTCGGTTAATTGTTGTTAAAAATATATTGTGTCACTCTGTAATTCTATAGTTTTCCTTCTTAGCTATTGTTATATAAATTCACAACTCCTTTAGTCTTGATAACTAATTATTCCATAAGAAAGTTTTACACTTCCAAATATATATTTGTTAGCAGCGAAACTTCCAACTTTGAAACTGATAGAAGGAAGATCGGCCGAAAAAGAAAATGGAAGCCCTGTTTCTGCCTAAAATGTAATAGAGCCCATTAGTGAGTAGTAATGCAGGTGTTTTTGATGCATTTGGGTCACTCATCCGAAGCCTATACGAGGAGAAGCGGAGCAATCCCCCCCACCAACTGAAACATAAATTCTACATAGTATTCGTTATGGTTATCATCCCCTCAGCGATTCACCATTCCCAAGCGCAAACCATTTCAACTTTGCTTTCACATGTTGTGACAATCCACGAGGTTGTTCCCTTCCTACTTCGATATTTTTCCTTTTTACCTTAAGATGGAATTGGGAATTGGGCTTTCTATAATCAACACAATACACTGATTTCATTAAGTTGTAGTGCATGGATTAAGTAAAAGCTTTGACCTGTTTGTCTAATTTTTTGTGGTTACTTAACGTGGGGTAATCTAACGATTAATGAACATTTGGTAAATAGGAGAGGAATCTTGACCGTGCTGTATATTTAAGTCAAGTCTTGGTCTAATGGTCTTCCCTTCCAATGAAAAAAGACATGCTTTTATCTTTATAGGGTCCACTTTTTTTTTTTTTTTTACATGATCCATTAACGTCCACATGGGATTGAATTCTTGTGATCATCACTTGCAGAGGAAAAAGGATTTAGAAGAACTTCCCTTCACACGTATTTGGAATCTCGTCAACCAACATTCCCATATTGAATATACGAAATTGAAGTATATATATATATATGAAACAAGAAACGTAAAAAATCATTTACCAAAAGAAACATAAAGAATCACACCAAATTCTTGGAAAGCAAATTACTCGTAATTTAATAAGACAACAATATGGACTGGACTGGACTAGTGTTGAATTTGGCAATGTACATATGCGTTTTCGTTCCAGTCACCGACACTTGCCCCCTTCTTACTTGTCATGATATGTACATAAATACGAAATTAAAGATTTGTGTTTATTGCTATCACCGTGACATTTGCATGTGGGTTGTGACATTTTTTTAGCAAAACAAAAGCCTTTGAAAAGTGATTTTGTTCACATGCAGCAGCCAGCTTCTTCCACCCTTTTTCTATGCAAGTTGTTTGGATACTTGAGAGAAAAGGCAACAAAAAGGGAAGATCGGGAGCCATGTCACAATATGTTAATTACACCATATCACATACACCATATTACGTGCATTATATATGATTCGGATAAGAATGAGTAGAGTCACTGTGCATGCACGTGTATACGTAAAAGCTATTATTATTGCATGCCCAAGCCTAACGCCTCCTTTTTCTATAGAAGTTTTTTAGGGGAAAAAATAGAACTCTGTGGAACATGGTTTTTACTCATTACATAAACTTGACGTGGAAAATGGTGAATGGTCTGTTCTAAAGGAAACACTTAAGAATTTTTTAGTACCCTAAAGTTGAGCTGTAGAGTCTAAGAGGGGACCGGAATTTCTTGCCATTCCGCTCACGGCATCACCAATCCGTAAATCATACCAGGCAGGCAGGTGTTTTGTTTTTTGAACCACACTTGAATCAGTACAGAGAAGCTGGCAGCAGAGAGCTAGGTAGTAGTACTGCTTGCTAGCTTGCAGATGTGGTGGTGACGCACACAAAACGACCCATGCTCCAGGAAAATGCCTGACAAAAAGGACAAGCAAAATTCCAAAAACAGGACAGCCGAGCCGTCTCAAATAAGCTGTACGCAGGTATGTATTTTACATACGTATACAAAATAGAAAATACAATATTTATTTTATTTGTCGTTGCAGTGCATGATGATGTTGTGGAAGACAGGCTCGAGAGGACAAAGGAATACGGACATTCCCCTCTCTGAGCATAATACTCCTTTCTCTTCCCCTCCCTAGGGAACTCACAGTCACTGCTGGTTTCTTCTTAAAATCAAGGAAAAGCGCTTACTTTGATAAAAAAAGGAGAATATCATAACCATATGAGTTTCAGCATAATGTACAAACTGGAGGAGCTGTATAGCATAGGCATTGAAAGGTGGAGAAGGCCTGGTAGTAGCTGTTGTTTCTACTTATTCGATTGGCAGTTGGTGAAATAACTTTTATAACAAAGAATATTCCATCACATTTGTAGTTGGAGTGCAACCCTGTCAGTACGAGACTTGTGTCCCCGCACCTACCACTCGCCGGTACTGTTTGTATTCAAGAGTTTAGATTTTCTGTTTAATATTATGGTGTCTTATTGTGTCCAATAAATCTTAACCATTTATTTATGTGAGATCCGCATGGAGCCCGCGTGGATCCCACAAAATAAATAGATGAGATTTCATGAGACAGAATAAAACAGAGTAAAACTGGACATTCTACTACAGCTAATTACCAAGAGATTAGGTATATAATTACCAATTTGGTTTTACTTCCATATTTATTTGAATGATTTAACAAAATAATCGCTACATTTAGTAATACTTCCAAGTTCAAAACCTCGTATTACCGTGTCATTTCATAACCTTAAATAGAAGATAAGTTGCATATTCCCAACCAAATAACTGACTGTTTGTTTGCACTTTGCCCAACCAATGCCCAAAAATTTCCACCCGCATACCCAACTCTATTTTATTTACATTCTTGGTCCCCACATTCAAAGTCGAGCAAACTGCCTACTAGGGCTAAGTTACAAACTAGTAACTACATAATTGAGCAGGCATTAGGGTTCTCGTCGCTGAATTTCAAGTGAGCTGGGTAACCCGCCACCTGCCCGTACCCATAACCATAACCATAACCGTAATTTGGGGCATGGCCACATGGATAGACAGGCGGACCTATGTAATTGCAATTGGCCACCACGGGTTGACCAACATACCCATTTCCGTATACAGGCTGACCCATGTACCCATAACCATGCCCGTACCCGGGTTGAACCATAAACTCCATCCGGTTACTGTCAACTGTGGCGACGTCAGCTCCGCCACTCTTCTCCTGCCCACCGCCTCCAGCGCCACCATCACCTCCCTTTTTCTTCTTCTTTCCTGCTCCCTCCCCGCCTTCATCTTTATCACCGCCGCCGCCGCCGCCGCCGTCTTTCTCCTTCTTAGCCGGAACGATCTCGACGGGTCTCTTGAGTCTGCCCTTAAGAGTGTCAGTCAAGGCCTTCACGTCCATTGTCCCTTTGACCGTCACCGTCTCTTTCTGCTTGTCCAGCGACATCTCTTGCAATCCTGTAAGAACAAAAACCATAACACCGTTACGGTGAGCGAAATGGAAGCGAGTATTGAGTGTTTGGGGTGGTTTACGGAATAATAAGGTCACCTTTGGTCTTGTAGACAATTCTCTGAATCTTCTCAATGCAACCTTGGCAGTGAAACCCCAGTTTGAGTACGGCCGTCGTCACCGGTGGCTACAACATTAAATTAATCATAATTTGGATATTGTATTAAAATCGCTTCGCTAAAATGCGCCACCCCACTTGGCACGGTAATGTAACGTCTAAGTAATGAAATTAGACATGTTTGATGAGATTGTGATTTGAAAGCACTCTATGAGTTAAAGAAGTAAACACCAGACCAGACTGTAATGTAATCCACCCACATACTTTGGTTAAGTAGGAACAGCATTAAAATGCCCCCTGTGTCGAAGAACGGCGATTGATCTTTTTATGGTACATCGTAAATAACTAGCGATTCATTGTTACCTCCTTAGGTTTCTTAGTATTACTCGCATTATCATCCGGTTTCTTGTCGTTGGATTTCTTCTCATCTTTCTTGGTGTTGGGGTCTTCTTTTTTGAGCTGCGGAGAGATGAGGTCAACTTTTTTCTTGGTCTTGAGGTGGAGGTCCTCTTGAATCTTCAAGGGATTAACTTTGCCGATCACCGTCAACTTGTTGGAAACCATCTCTGCCTTAGCATTCTCAACCCCTAATATCAAAACCAAGTTAAGAGGATTTTGAAAAACAACCATAAACATCGAGGGCAAGTGGAAATAGAGCAGAACACTTATTTAAAGCTGATGGATCAGTTTTCTCATGTCAATTAGTCAAGGAGATAGATAAAGACGGAGAGAGGGATGGTCATGACTCATGACAGAAAGAGATGACGTTGCTAAACTACCTACCTTCAAGGCCACGAGCAAGTTTGGCAATCTTAGACGCGCAGCCCCCGCAGTGCATCTCCACTTTCAAAATAACAGTGGTTTGATTTTTACTATCCTCATTTTTCTCTCCTTTCTTCTTATTCACTTGGTCCGTCTTGTCTCCTTTGTTCTTGTCGTCGTCGTCGGTATTGCTGTTGTTGTTGTTGATATTCTTCTTCTGCAAACAACAGAAACACATCGGAACAAAAACACCATAAAAACCGGTCCCATAGAAAAAAGGGAATAAGAATGGAGATAAGAAAGTCACCTTAGCCATGGTAAGTTGGAAGGAGCAGTTCTCTTCAGTTTCTACTAGGAAAAAGGAGCGAGTATTGGGGAGAGTGAGTTGTGGTGTGGGGACTATAAAAGGGGCATGTATGTATTTAAGGGGAATGAAGATGTCAGAAATCGAAGGGGGCCGTTATGTACATGATAATGATAAATGACATATTCATCCATTCCCGGAGTTATAACAGGGGGAAAAAAAACAGAGCCTTTAAGTGTTGTGAGTTGTGACTCCAATATCAAAATTAAAAACAAAGCTTTTGTTGGTAAATGGTAAGACCTGCAAGGCTGGGAATAAAAAACTGACATCTTCCAAAAATGGAATTTGGAAATTGGAAACATGACTGAAGGGTAAATTGTAAAAAAAAAAAAAAACAAAGTCAGAAATATAGAAAGGAGACGCTTGTGCTTTCAAAAGTCTCTTTCCATTGGAGGTTGTTGGCTTGAACAAGAGAGACTCACCCAAGACTTCTTGTAAAGAGGCACAAGACACGCCTTGCCTTAAAAGCTTTTTATTAATTTATTAAATATATAATTTATAAATTATCGTATGAAGTGAAAACTAACAAAAGATTATATAAAAAAACTTTTAATAATAATCTAACCTTTAAATTTATGAATTAGGCACCTAATCTAATAAGTTATGTAATTAAGTAAATCTTGATCTAACGCCAAGTATTGTCTACTTCATCTATTAAAAATAAATTTGGCCTATACCTTAATTTAGAAATTCACATAAACAATCAGGAAATAATGATTAATTTTTGTAAGTATTAGTTCATTATCATTGATCAATATATAAAGATTATAACATTAGGCTAATGTTAATATACTTATGAAATTAAATATTCAATTGATAGCATTTGAATTTTGAAGTTAATTCCATCTCTGAAATTGTAATTGTTGTACAATTTATCCTTCAAGCAATGTAGTAGCAAAATAAAATAGCATCAGATTAATGATTTTGAAAGTAAATTTGAGATTAATATTTACTAAAACAAAGAAAAAGAGAGAAAAACAGGAGGGCTGGTTCTATAGCAACATGGGGGTTATGCCTGAACGCAGAAAATAGACATCGTTTAGGTAGTATAGACTAGTCAAATTCTACAAACCTCGCGTAATTTCAGATACAGTACAACATATGATGCCCTAAAATATTTCCTAAACTCTCAACATTATAAAATTAATCAAATATTGTGCACTCGTAAAGTATCATAACTTAATTTTAAAATACTAAAAAAAGCAACTATGTTTTATATTTTAAAAATATTAGAACATTAACTAATAATTTGTTATAAATCATTTTTATTTCCTTTTAGATACTAAACAATTCAGTTATTAACATTTTTAACCAAATTAAACATGTAATAAAATGACTCGTTACATCTTAATCAAATATTTCTTTTCTCAATTGAGTTAAAACTTGGGTTATAAATTAATTTACAAATTAGAAGATAGTCAATGTCACATTAAAAATAGATATTAAACTATGAACATTATATGTTTGTATATACATGTTTCTGTTGGGTTTGGGTTTGGGTTCCCTCCTATGTGGTAAAACCCAAAATTTGTTGAAACTCACTTTCTTTTGAGCCCATTAGGGCTAATTTTTGTCTTACTATTCAACCAAATTTCAGCAGTCAAGAGAGAGTGAGAGAAAAGAGTGAGTTGGTTTTCTTTCAACCTACACAAAAGGAGAAAATTTTCACCCTCACTTGTTTTACATTTCTGGCTGGGAAGTTGTTCACCATTGGATCGGTCTCATTTTTGGTATACAGTTTGAAGACATTATTCTTCATTTTGAATGGTGCAGATTCGGCTTGGACGTCTGGAGGTTGAGTTTTTGGTTCCAAAATCGGATTGGTCTCAAGGTGTTTCTAGAATTGACGAGCTTCACTATATTCTGATTTTGGTCTGCCATTCTTTGTCTAATCGGGCTGAATTTTGGTGAGCATGTTTTTTACTCATTGTTCTTTATTTTGAACGGTGTAGATTGGATTTGGATGGCTGGAACTTTTTCAAAATTTGTTAGAACAGAAGCTTTTTGTTGTGATTGCTCTCTTAGTGTAGTTCTTTACTTTGATTTGTGGTTATATGAGATTGAGCCTTTGATTTTGGATTATTGTGATTGTTGATCTGTGTAAGACAGTATTTGTGATAGTGGATTTCATTTGCTTGGACCAAGAGAGTTCCGTGGTTTTTATCCTTCACACCGAAGGAGTTTTTGCTACGTTAAATAATTATTGTGTTTTGTGATTTGTTTTTTTTATTTGTGCATTATTGAGGCAGCTTGTGATCATTTAGTTTGCTGCAATTTTTGCTCATTATTACTCCTAATAGATTCATTCAAGTGGGGAAAAGATTTATTGATTGATTGTTGAGTGTGTTATACCCTCTTCCTTCCCAACACAGTAGTATCAGAGCCTAATTAATTTGTTAATTGGGTCTATTTTTGCTTGTTTGAATGATGGAGGTAAATATGAGTAAATTGATTTGTTTGGATGACACAAACTATCACATTTGGAAAGGAAAGGTGAAAGATCTTCAATTTTTAAAGAAGTTGCATTTGCCTGTATTTGCTACTAATAAGCTTGAGTCTAAGTCTGATGAAGAATGGGAGTTTGAGCATCAACAAGTATGTGGCTTTATTAGACAATGGGTTGAGGATAATGTATTGAATCATATTATCACTGACACAAACGCCAAGACTTTGTGGGAGAAGCTTGAATCTTTGTATGCTTCTAAAACTGGAAACAACAAGTTATTTTTGCTTAAACAAGCCATATGCTTGCAGTACAAAGAAGGGAGCTCGGTTCTTGACCATGTGAATGAATTTCAGGGTATCTTTGATCGGTTGTCCAATATGGGTGTGAAATTTGATGAGGACATTGTGAGAATTTGGTTGTTGAATACACTTCCTGATACTTGGGAGAACTTTAAAGTATCTTTTACAAATTCTGCTCCTAATGGTATTGTAACCATGCAGTATATGAAGAGTGGTGTTCTGAATGAAGAAGTGAGAAGGAGAACTCAGGGGACTTCCACATCACAGTTAGATATTTTGGTTACTGAAAGCAAGGGGAGAAGTAAAAGCAAAAGTCAAGATCATAGTAATAGAGGCAAGAGCAGGAGTAAATCAAAGTCAAGGTATAAGAACCTTAAATGTCGTTATTGTTGTAAATCAGGGCACATCAAGAAGTATTGTTTTAAGTGGAAGAGGGAGAACAAAGGTGACAAAGCAAGCAAGAAAAGAAGGGAAATGATGATAACAATGATCTGGTTGTTGTTGCTACTTCAGTTGATTTAGCAGTTGTTCATGATGGAGATATGCTTAATGTTGCTAGCAATGAGATTCTCTGGGTACTTGATAGTGGTGCTGCACACTATGTTGCTTCAAGGAGAGAACTCTTCACATCCTATACTCCTGGTGATTCTGGAATTTTACGAATGGGTAATGAAACTGTATCCAAAGTAGTGGGCATTGACATTGTGAATATGGAGACCAACCTTGGAATGAAGTTGGAACTTAAGAATGTTAAACATGCACCAGATGTGAGGTTGAATTTGATCTCTTGTGAAAATTTACATCATGATGGATATGACACAAATTTGTTTGAGCACGACACAATTTATAAAGGGTCCTTGGTTGTGGCTAGAGGGTTTATAGCTTCAAGCTTGTGTTGGTTACAAACTACAATCCCTACAAATCTTGTGAATGCAGTTGAGAGTGATGGCTATTTAGATTTATGGCACAAGAGGTTAACTCACACCAATAAGAAGGGGCTGAATATTCTAGCTAAGAAGAATTTGCTTTCTGGTTTGAAAGGTGGAGAGCTAGACACTTGTGTTCATTGCTTGGTTGGAAAACAGAAAAGGGTGTCCTTTAAACATCATCCTCCTTCTAGGAAGGGAGAGTTGCTTGAGTTGGTACACTCAGATTGTGTATGGTCCTTAGAGGGAAAAGTCATTTAGTGGTGCATAATATTTTGTGACTTTTATTGATGACCACTCAAGGAAGCTTTGAGTTCGGGTTTTGAAGACGAAAGATCAAATACTTGGTGAATTTAAAGAATTTCATGCTTATGCTAAGAGAGGAATAGGTAAGAAGCTGAAATGTGTTCGCACTGATAATGGAGGAGAATACTATAGGCCTTTTGATTCATATTGTAGAGAGCATGGTATTAGACACCATAAGACACCTCCTAAGACTCCACAGCTGAATGGCTTGGCAGAAAAGATGAATAGAACTTTGATGGAGAGAGTTAAAAGAGTACTTTCAGATGCTAAACTACCTAATTCTTTTTAGGTGAGGCATTGTGTTGGATCCCGTTCTCGGAACCCAACTCTCTTGCTTAAAATCGTGAAACTTGAGCGTGCATATAACTTTGAAGGGTTATAAATTTTTTTTCCTCTTTGATTCCATGCCAACATAATCAATTCATCTTCATGCTCAATACGATCCAAAAAAATTCACTTACAATAGTTCCATAGTGTGCCCATGCTACCTATTCACTATGCTTGAACTTATTTCTTCTACGCGTACACCGAATTTGGAAAAATTTAAAGTCTTAAATTCATTTGGAATTCTTCATAGAAATCATAGCTTTATATCTCTTGTTCAATTTGGCACAAGAATTACCTCAATTAGAGCTTTATAGCTCAAGATATCATCAAAATACCAAAACGTGCACAAAACTCTAATCATGCTCTCTTAACCGACCTCTTACTTGCTCTAATAGGAACTTCCTCAAATCAACTCCAAATGCTACAAAATTTTATGGAGAGATAGCTATATATCTCATGAAGCCATTGACTTAAGAATCACCCCATGTGGATGTCGAATGAGGGAGTTATGCCCTAAACAATAAATTTTAACATACTTTGACGCGAATGCTGTAACTTTCTCTAAAAATGTCGGAATGACTTCGTTCTTATGCCATTGTAAAGATAACATCGAGATCTACAACTCATATTAGAGGCCTCAAAACGAGATCCGCACTCTAAACTGGTCAAAATGCATCATCTTTCCAGTGCATGTCCGTTTACAAGTCGACTTACACTTCATACAGGTCAACTTATACATATAAGTCGACTTATGCTGACAGACAAGTCGACTTATGCTGACAGACAAGTCGAGTTATACAGACAAGTCTACTTATGCTGACAGGCAAGTCGAGTTATCTAAGAGCGGAGAAGTTTCCGAAAGCTTCACAAGTCGACTTATACACACTCCAAACTCCTTCCACGGCCTCTCTCAAGCTTCCAAACTCCATCCTAACAACATAAACACTTCTAGTCTTGCAAGATTCACTTATTCTAATGCAAATTCACTTCATACTAACTCAAGCATCAATCTTAATTCATCAATCTAGCAATCCTTAACCCAACCAAATCATAATCTCTCATCAAATCATACATTCTTATCAATTACCATACTATCCTTTCCATAGCATTTCCTTTTCATATATCTCAATTCACATGCCAAGTTCATCAATTCAGTTTGATTACTTCCTCAATTATGCTTGATCTCAACTTAACATTATTCATAAATAAGTCATGTATCCATTCCACTTTCTTTTATAACCATTTAATGTCCACTTTTCTTCATCCATTCTTAACTAGTAGCTCAAATTGACTTGCCACAATAGTTACATCCTGTCATCCAAAACCATTTCTAATTTCTACATGGCCTTTCCATAATACCTCACTGAATATACATATACATATATACTAACCATTTCTCAACCATCATCATGATCATCCATATACAAAATTACACAATTCAAGTTCCGCATACAAATCCATTCCTTCATTAACCTCATAAAATCATTGTTTACATGTTCCAATGGCATTTCCAAGCCAAGATTATAATCCCAACATCAATATCCAAATTACATAATTCAATTGCTACAAATGAAATTACTGCTCTATACACATGATCTAACTTCAAATATACAATAAACATGCAAATAGTGCCTTGATCCACTTTCCTTGATTTCTTGATCAAAACCTGTATGTGGGGAAAAATAAGGGGGTGAGCTTGGGGAGCTCAGTAGGTAATATGCTTATAACCAAATAACGAACAAAACAGTTTTAAAAGTCCGTTTCCATATAAATTTCCTTTGAGTCGTAAAACCTTTGTTTCTTTCAAAACTCTTGTCATTTACTTGAAATCACAAATCATGCATTTTTCAACTTGCTTATAAATCATGAATGCAATTCATGCCCTTTTCAAACGTTCATAAAATCATAAATGCAATTCATGCATTTTTCAAACGTTCATGAAATCATAAATGCAATTCAACTTGTCACAATTCACATCATATAACACATAACACCTAACACATCATAATGGTTTGGCAAGTCCACAATTCATGGCACTACATAATTCCATTAAATGGCCTTATGTAGGCAA
>JANZXV010000211.1:6760486-6773876 GCA_027576455.1 Erythroxylum roigii | reverse complement strand
TTGTTGTTATCTAGCAACACGCCTCTAACCAATGAGCCATAACAACAAAACCTTGAGGTCTTGGGTTCGAGGCGTGGCCTCACCCTTAGCCAAAGAGGACAATACCGATTAAGATTGGGGGGTCTGGTAAGGGATTTAAGCCCACCAGACCTGGGGGTCTAAGCCCATTGGCCCAAGGGCCGGACCCAACAACCAACGAATGATGGAAAGGTACTATCTCTTGAATGAATGGAATGGTGTTAATTTGCGATATACTTTTATCTCATCCTTTCCAGATCAACTGTAACCAGAACTACAAAGGATCATGGTTTCTCTACAACGTAATATGTCAACAATATCTCTTGGAGAAATCTACCAGCTTGCTCTAGCTTCTCTTGATAAGTTATGTGACCAACATACTTTGTTCAAGAATATCATTAAAGGTGGTCTAGTTCTCAAACAGACTTGCAAGAAGCCTTATCTCCAGATTAAATGCAAAGATACAAACACTTGTGAGTATCATATCAAGAAGAAAGCTCATCTTTCAATACGTCTAACCTCGGAGGAAGTTCCACAGGAAGAAGGAAGGCTATAAGCCTTTGAAGAAAGCTTATGAAAGGAAGACCGGCCGAAAAAAGAGAAGATTTGTTTGGTTCTTCAAGAAATCTTTACATCGACAGAAGCCTACTCGATGTTTCCTCTGTGGACAACATGGACGCTTTGCACGTACATGTCCTCACGCAACCAAGAAAGATGCAAAGTTGTTGAAGCAGATGCAATCTATTCTGCCTATCCATTCCTCCAACAACTTTGAAGAATTGATTGAGGAGCAATCTCAACAAGATGAGGACACCAAGTTTGTTATTTCTATATCAACATCAGAAGACGAAGAATCCTCTATTTCCTCTTATTCTCAAGAGGATGATTCTCATCAAACTTGCATGAAAGTAGATCGTACACCAATTCAACGACCTTATGTCCAGATCCAACTCTTTCAACAGGACAAATATGATAAGCTCATAAAAGCTATCGGGTTTATGGATACTGGATCCAATCGTACGATCATGAAGCTCAATATCTTATCATCTGACACATGGACTTCTCATGAAGAATATTTTATTGCTGCTAATGATAACTCTTTCAAGATTGGGTTAATCACTAAAAGAAGAATCGAAATTCGATTCTTTCCTCAGTGTACAGTTTGGACTAAAGTTCTTAGAAGTAATCTACTTAGCCCAGACATTCTGATTAGCATGGATACATACAATAAAGCCTCACCTTTGCAGATCTTACCCACAGGCCTTAGGTATCAATCACTATTCAGTCCATACACTGAAATCAAAAATGTATTTGAACTTACCCAAGTTCCTACACGTTATACTGCACTTCGAGATAAACCATTTGAATATAGTCCTGAATCTCATGCACAGTTTTCACCTATATCGTCTGTGAAAAATGCTGAGTTTTTCATAAGTCTGCCTTTTAAGAAGAATGAGGATATCAAACCTACAAAAGCCACACATCCAAGGATGAACCCTAATGACCTAAAGCTCGCACTAAATGAGTGTGCAATCCTTTTAAAGCAAGGACTTATTGAGCCCACAAAGTCGAATTAGGCTTGCTAAGCATTCTATGACAATAAACGTTCAAAGTAGAAACGTAGAAAAAAGAGATTAGTCATTGACTATAAACTTCTGAATGTTTTCCTGCAAGATGACAAGTTTCCTTTAGCAAATATCAGTAATCAGATACTATTTCTTAAAGAAGTTGTTATCTTATCAAAGTTTGATCTTAATGCAGGATTTTGGCAATTGGGTATTCACCCAACTGAGAGATACAAAACTACATTTTGCATTCTCAATGAATAATACCAATGGACTGTTATGCCATTTGGGCTTAAAGTCGCCCCATCATTGTTTCAGAAATCCATCACCAAGATTTATCAGCCTATCCTCTACAGTGCACTAATCTACATTAATGATATCTTACTGTTCTCAAAGAACCATGAGGAACATCAGTCCTGCTGCAGAAATTCTTGGATATTACTAAATAGTATGGAATTATGCTTTCAGCTTCGAAAAGCTTCACTGGTACTACAGAAATAGAGTTTCTGGGTATGCACTTCAAAGATGGATTCTACCAGCCTGATCCACATATTGCAAAAGAATTGTTACAATTTCCTGATGAATATCTCACTATCAAGCAATATAACAATTCCTTGAAATTGTTAATTATATTCGAGATTTCATACCACATATGGCAGCTTATACTTCAAGCTTATCTAAGCTTCTGAAAAAGAATCTACCACCTTGGACTAACGAATAAACCAAGGCTATCCAGCAATTAAAGCAAATATGTCAAAATCTTCCACCTTTAAAGATTCCTGACATTAAACAAATTAATGCTAATGGTGATCTCTCATCTTTATCCAATTTACTCCGATAACATCCATTATGGCCTCTAAACATTTCATATACTTTTCCTCACTATAAGTATCCTCTTTCTCTTCAAAGTATAGCCACAACTCCTTTCGTTTCTAAACATTTTTGTCAAAGTAGTATAGCTAGTCAACCTCTCTTTGCTTTCACAAAGAAGTCTTTTCCTTCTATACCTAGTAGTCCTACTAATATGTCTAAAGTTGCCTCACTTGCTCGTATAAGTTTGTTTTATTATTTACATCAGTTTCTGAGTGAACATAACTCTTTTGGAAGTTCCACAATGTTCAATCTCAAAGCACCCTACCTTAATATGACTTTCCTCCAGGATACTCTTTCTGAAAACACATTATGGTATCTTTAGGCACTCTCTACCCTTTATGCTTGTGATATCACTATATCTCCTCTGCAGCTTTATCAACATCTCTGTGACATAAACAATGGAAGTTCTTTGCTATAGACATTTCTGGAATGGTTCCAACCATTAGACCAATGGAAGCAACAATGTTTTTTGATAATATCACAACATCATCTATGGAAAGCTTCTGCTATATGACAATCAACTCATTACTTCTTCATTCTCCATCGTCCATATCGAGAAACACATACTGGTGTTCTTTACACGGAACATTGTGTCCAATTTTATCACACATCTTTATGCTGGCCACGACATCAGGACAATTTGCTGGAGGAAAGTCACATTAAGGTAGGGTGCTTTGAGATTGAACATTGTGAGACTTCCAAAAGAGTTATGTTCACTTAGAAACTGATGCAAATAATAAAACAAACTCATATGAGCAAGTGAGGCAACTTCAGACACACTAGTAGGACTACTAGCTATAGAAGGAAGACTTCTTTGTGAAAGCAAAGAGAGGTTGACTAGCCATACTACTTTGACAAAAGTGTTTAGAAACAAAAGGAGTTGTGGCTACACTTTGAAGAGAAAGAGGATACTTATACTAAAGAAAATTATCTGAAATGTCTGAAGGCCATGGTGGATGTTGTCAGCATAAATTGGATAAAGATGAGAGATCACCATTAGCATTAATTTGTCCAATGTTAGGAATCTTTAAAGGTGGAAGATTTTGACAGATTGGTTTTAAGTGCTGGATAGCCTTGGTTTGTTCCTTAGTCCCAGATGGTAGATTCTTTTTCAGAAGCTTAAATAAGCTTGAAGTATAAGCTGCCACATGTGATATGAAATATCAAATATAATTAACAATTCCAAGAAATTGTTATATCTTCTTAACAGTGAGATATTCATTAGGAAATTGTAACAACTCTTTAGCAATATGTGGACTAGGCTGGTAAAATCCATCTTTGAAGTGCATGCCTAGAAACTCTATTTCTGTAGTGCCAATGAAGCTTTTCGAAGCTGAAAGCATAATTCCATACGGTTTAGTAATATCCAAGAATTTTTGCAGTAGGCCTGATGTTCCTTATGGGTCTTTGAGAACAGTAAGATATCATTAATGCAGATCAGTGTACTGTAGAGGATAGGCTGATAAATCTTGATCATGGATTTTTGAAACAGTGATGGGGCGACTTTAAGCCCAACTGGCATAACAGTCTATTGGTACTGTGCATTGGGAATGTAGAATACAGTTTTGCATCTCTCAGTTGGGTGAATACCCAATTGCCAAAATCCTGCCTTAAGATCAAACTTTGAGAAGATAACAACTACTTTAAGAAATAGCACCTAAGTACTGATACTTAGTAAAGAAAACTTCTCATCTTGCATAAAAATATTCAGAGGTTTATAGTCAATGACTAATCTCTTTTTTCCACGTTTTTATTCTGAACATTTATTGACATAGAATGCTTGGCAAGCCTAATCCAACTTTGAAGGCTCAATAAGTCCTTATTTCAAAAGGATTGCACACTCATTTAGTGCGAGCTTTAGGTCATTAGGGTTCATTCCTGGATGTGTGGCTTTTGTAGGGTTGATATCCTCGTTCTTCTTAAAAGGTAGAATTATGAAAAAGTCAACATTTTTTTTATAAAGGGTATGGATGAGAAAATTGTGCATAAGATTCAGGACAATATTCCAACGGTTTATCTCAAAGTGCAGTATAACGTGTAGGAACTTGGGTAAGTTCAAATATATTTTTGATTTCAGTGTATGGGCTGAATAATGTAGATACCTGAGGCCTGTGGGTAGGATCTGCAAAGGTGAGGCTTTACTGTATGTATCCATACCAATCAGAATATCTGGGTTAGGTAGATTACTTCCAAGAACTTTAGTGCAAACTATATACTGAGGAATGAATCGAATTCCAATTATTCTTTTAGTGATTAACCCAATCTTGAAAGAGTTACCATCAACAACAGTAAAATATTCTTCATGAGAAGTCCATGCGTCAAATGATCAGATATTAGGCTTCATGATCATACGACTAGATCCAGTATCCATAAACCTGATAGCTTTAATGGGCTTATCATATTTGTCCTATTGAAAGAGTTGGATCTGGATATAAAGTCGTTGAATCGGTGTACGATCTACATTCATATAAGTGTGTTGTAGCATGTAGAGAGAATCATCCTCTTAAGAATAAGAGGAAATAGAGGATTCTTCGTCTTCTGATGTTGATATAGAAATAGCAAACTTGGTTTCCTCATCTTCTTAAGATTGCTCCTCAATCAATTCTTCGATGTTGTTGGAGGAATGGATAGGCATAATAGATTGCATCTGCGTCAATAACTTAACATCTTTCTTAGTTACGTGAGGACATGTACGTGCAAAGTGTCTATGTTGTCCACAGAGGAAACATCGAGTAGGATTCTGTCGATGTAAAGATTTCTTGAAGAACCAAACAAATCTTCTCTTTTTTCCGCCACTCTTCCTTTCATAAGCTTTCTTCAAAGGCTTATAGCCTTCCTTCTTCCTGTGGAACTTTTTTTTAGGGTAAACTTGATGAAGATGAGCTTTCTTCTTGCTATGACACTCACAAGTATTTATATCTTTGCATTTAATCTGGAGATAAGGCTTCTTGCAAGCCTGTTTGAGAACTGGACCGCCTTTAATGATATTCTTGAATAAGGTATATTGGTCACATAACTTATCAAGAGAAACTATAGCAAGCTGGTAGATTTCTCTAAGAGATATTGTTGACATATCATATTGTAGAGAAACTATGGTCTTTTGTAGTTCTAGTTGCAGTTGATCTGGAAGGGATAAGATAAAAATATAATTCAAATTAACATCATTCCATCCATTCGAGAGATAGTACCTTTCTGCCATTTGTTAGTAATGCTTTTAGATATCACGCTTGTCAAGTGAACAACATTTCATTGCAAAGTATTCTTGATGAATCTGCTTATCAATAAGCTGAAAGTGACCAATAAATTTTTTAGGATTAAACCAAGAAGTGCTCCCGTTGTAGTGACTTGAATGTACTGAAGTCTTTGATATTCAGATATACTTTTCCACCATTATAGCAAAGTACTAGTGAAAAAGATGTGAATTCAGAAAAAATATCTAGCAAGGGATGATTGGGTCTAGTCATTTGAAGATCAATCCATGCACCAAATTCATGTATTCTATCCCTCCATTTTTTTGGAGGTAGATCATCGAACGTAAACCAAGGTCCTGAAGTAGGCTTGGTTGTAGGTTGTGCAGCTGGATGAGTTGGTGTTGCTTGTGGTTCTGGTTCAGGTTTAATAAGTTCAGTACCCGTGGATTCTACTTCACTAATTTCATGTTCAACTTCAGTATATTGAAGCATCGTCATCAGAACATTAGATAACTCTGATAGGTCAGCTAGTTGGGCTGAAGAATCAGTAGATGGTTTAGAGATCTATTTAAATGATGATTCAGATGGTGTTGCAGAAACTTCAGATGTTGTAACAGAGGCTTCAGAACGAACTTCTGTATTATCTGATTGAGAAGTGAAATCATCGGAAAGAGATTTAGTGGTAAGAGTTGCAAGGAACTATGTCATTGGCGCTTTGTCCTTCCCATGAGATGAAGTGGAAGGTTGAACTTTCGATGGAGATGTTGGAGGTGTATGAATCTGTAAAGGTTTACTCCACTGATTGACTGGTTCAAATGATATATAAGAAGATGATGGCTCCGGAACCCTTGAATGCTCATAAACTCTTTTCTCAGGAACTCTATCAGGTTTTAGCTTTGACTTTGACTTTTTAGGTTTTTTGGAGTTGTTTGAGGATGAATGTACTGTCTAATCAAAGGATAATTGAACTTGAATACTTTTGAATATTCAGCTTCATCCGAATACTTCTAATACATAGGAAATGGGTATATTGGTTAATGTATTTGGGAATAATGAAAAGGATGAGCCATATACTGTCTTCGACTGTGCAGAATGCATGTCAGCTTCCATTTGTTGCACAATTCCTTGTGTCTTTTGTATCTCATGAACTTTAGCGTCAAATTCAGGCCCTATATAATGGGTAGAGATGTAATATTTGAGTTTAGCATCAAGGCGCTAAATCTGAGCTTTGTATGACTAATACATCTGTTGCATCTGTTTAGAGACTGCATCGACTTTGTGATGAATAGCAATATTTTGTTAGCTGATTCCATCAAGCTTAGAATTAATTCTTCTCATAATTTTGTTCTGTACTACTGCGTTTGATGTTTTCCAGTTGAGAACTTCGTCAGAAGGATTAGATACGAGTGTTCCTTGTGAAGTGATTCTTATGGCTCGGATATAAGGATTATAGATAACCCTCGTAGATTCATCAATACTCCTGGATAAAGAAGGAAAGTCTTTCTCGTATAGCTTTGCCATTATACAAGGTATAGAAGTAGGGTCATAACAGAAGCTGCTAGCTTTATTTGACATGTAGATGACATCAACATTTCTTGAAGAGATCTAGGTTTGGATCTTTCGATTTGTAGGCATCGAAAAGTGCTGGAATCATCTAGATCTGGATCATCTCTTTGTGGATGATACTCTTGAGAAGGCATACAACGAGGTTTTGGCTTTCTCTTCTTCCTTCTCCTTCTTGCATATTTTTCATCATCATCATCACTATCTGACTCAGGATTGAGACAAACTTCACAGTCGGGTTCGCACATGGATAGGTCAGTATCCTATACAAAATGTCCATAATGATGACTGATATAGACTAGATCTTCGTTGGATTTGAAGTAATGAACAAGAGGACCAGATTTACCTTCCGTATGTGAAAATACGAGTTGGATCATAAGGATTGCCTCAGCTGTAGGCAGTGTCTAGAGGAGATATCCTGGTTGTAGCAGGTATTCTCTTTCTTCCATAAAGTGTAAGAATAAGACATATAGCTCCAACATGAAGATGTGTATGATTTTGCTCCCTCCATAAAGAAATGAGTTCTTTAGGGATTTCAAAGTTCACGTATTGTTCTGCAGTGTTAGATTTAAGACCACACTATTCCAATTTAAAACTCTGGATAATTTCTTTTACACGATGTTTAGAAGTAGACAAGACAGTACAAATACTTTTTGTCCATAAACAATCACAAGAATATATACTGTACGGACTTAACAAAGGTAAAGAAAACTACAAACACAATTTTCTATATGTATATGGGTAATTTCTACAAGATTTTCAATACGATTAGATAACACACACTTTACGCTAGAAGGTAAGGAAGACATAGATAAAGTAGAAGACAAATGAACATAGTCGTTGGATAGTGTTTCCATGTTTTCGTATAAGCCCTCTCTCCCTACTCACTCTGAATATATTCTTGAGTCATGTTCTATTGATCTGGATGCGAAAGGTTTGGTTGCTCACTCTAGTGACCTAATCACTAGCTAGTCAAGTGAAATGCAAGACTTCCAAGTTTGTGAAGGACTTGGGAAACTGGTATGATTCATGCGAGATGCAAAACCTCCACGTCTGTGGAAGACTTGAGAAACAGGTATACCGAATATACCCTAAGCTAGAACGAAAGTTCTGGCTCTGATATGATACAGAAGAATAGGTTGTTAAGTTAACAATCTTAAAAGGTTTACAGCTTCAAATAGTAAAGAAGACATAGTAGTGATGTACATGTTTGACAAAGGCAATAATTAAAGCTCTTGATTTTTCTGGAGACGATAAACAACATCGCTAGTGTACCCTTTTTAGTTCCCTTACAAAATCTTAATAAAGAGTTGACGACACGTGTAGACATAAAGGGTAATCGTAGAAACGAATTGGAATACATAGCAGCATAACGCTACATGTTATCCAACTCAGCTTAGATGTACATGCACATTTAGGTTCAGAAGAAGGTATAGTGTGACGAATCGTCCCTGTAAACTCATCCTGGACTCCAACATGACCCCCGTCTTGCTAAATTTTTGCTCAATCTTGTAAAATTTACCGAACCTTTCCTTACAAACCTCAGATAAATTCATACACTGGCCTTCTGGCTTGATGGGAACAGTTCTAGTACAATCCTCGCATCTCATCCTTTCTAATTAATATGAAAGTTGACAGTGTGTGTTATATTGAAAAGTCTACGTCAAACTTGGTTTCATTAATTATTTTTGGCTAAAGTTAAAACAAATGGCAGACATCTGTCCGTACAGTGCCAACGCAACTCCTTATCCATTTTATTGTAACCCTGGTTAACCTACGTGGCCAAGTCTTAGGAGGACTAATTTGTGTTTGA
Organism: Erythroxylum roigii; assembly: GCA_027576455.1. Lineage (NCBI taxonomy): Eukaryota > Viridiplantae > Streptophyta > Magnoliopsida > Malpighiales > Erythroxylaceae > Erythroxylum > Erythroxylum roigii. Next base: position 6,764,853 of record JANZXV010000211.1, on the reverse strand, counting down.
AATGATCGAGTGGGTGTCACGCCAACGCAAATCCTTATCCATTTTATTTGTTACCCTGGTTAACCAACGAGGCAAAGTCTTAGGAGGATTAGTTCGTGTCTGAAATGATGTGATTCGGTGTTCTTCGGGTAAATATATAACGGAAATTACGTTACCTTCCAGATAAAGAACAGTGGCTTGTACTAATTTGAGGAAAGAAGCACTAGGGTATCTTATTCCACCTTTTGGAGCAAGGAAAGAAGCACCTCTTCTCACAATCGGAGGAAAGAGACTAGCTAATAGACAATACATTTGTTTTCACCTGTTAGAGTGTCTCATATTGTCTAGACATGAAGATGTTAAGTTTACAAATGATAAGAGTTAACTATTTAAACAATTGGTTCTAGTTATTTGAACAATGATTGACCCAAACCTAATTCTTGTTAATAGTCCCTACACTCTACTCATATTAAAAATTTAGCATGGTATCAGAACAAGTTTAACCCGGATTATTAATTTTTCGATTGTCCGTCTAATTGTTCATTCCCAACGGCCCAGTCCAGTTTCCACCATGTATATTTAAGTGACAACTAAATGTTCAGCCCCAGTTGCACTTAAAGGGGAGTGTTAGAGTGTCTCATATTGCCTACACATGAAGATGTTTAAAAGTTTATAAATAATAAGGGTTAACTATCCAAACAACTAGTTCTAATTATTTAAACAATAATTGACCAAACCTAATTTTTATTAATGATCTCTACACTCTACCCATATTAAAAATTTAACACCACCAACAGAATCTACAAAGTTCTGCCGACATATTAAATCGTTTCTTAAATTATTTAAGGTTTCAAGGTTGTCCGCAATATTTTAAGTCCGAGCTTAGGCTTCTAGTCAAGATCTCGATTATTATTTGCCCATAAATCTCTCCTTCATTATCAGCGCCTACCATTGTTGACTCTAATTGATCGTTGCACGCCTTCAAAGGTGAAAGGCGTTTCAAACAATATCCCGAATTTGACGTAATTGAGTGATTATTAATAAAATATAAAATAGAATAATTTATATTAAAATAAAATAAAATAAAAAATTTAATCTTATATCTCACCCTATTTTAAATAATAAAAATAAGCAATCTCTAATTTAAAAATTTTGGCAAATAACATAAAAGAGCCCCTGTGATATAGTTGATTATTCATCTTAGCCTTTGTGTTTTTAATTCGTTCACCCTAACTCCTGTGTTTTGTAATCTCATTCAAGATGTCCATTTGAGTTTTTTCCGGACAAAATTACTCTTAGATTCAAAAAATCCAAAAAAATCTGTATTCAAATAATCCAAGGGTAATTTTGTCTGAAAAAATTCAAATGGACATCTTGAATGAGATTACAAAACACAGGAGCTAGGATGAACGAATTAAAAACACAGGAGCTAAGATGAATAATCAACTATATCACATGAGCTCTTTTATGTTATTCGCCAAAAATTTTAGTATAAAATATAAGATAATAAATCACATTTTCCGACAAAAGATAGCCCTAAATTCTTCTCAAAGATAAATATTCAAGGACACAAAAACAACTTAGGGTTTCATATTCTCATAAAAGATTTGGAGGGTGGATCTGTTAGGGTTTCATGCTCCCGGAAAAGGATTAGGAAGATGGATCTCGCGGCAAGCATTGAGGATTATTTTTCCTTGCTATGGAGTACAGACTATAATTTCACTTTCAAGTTTCATTAATTCTTACGGCTTTCCCTTTTCAGGAACAAGTGTTTGAAACCACCAGGTGTTTAGCCCAAAAATATGAACTCTGCTATAGCGTCTTTGTCCTTCCAAGCTAGTCTGCTGTGTGTGTGAGGGAGAGAGGCAGGACTTTAAATTTGATTACCTCGCGAGAAGCCCTAGTACTTAAAGGTGTAGATTCACATACCTGAAGTCAGGTACCTGGCATCTTATTCAAGGGACTATACACCCTTCTTCAAGATCCCTCAAAAACCCTGAGAGAGGCGCCTTTAGAATGACATCCATAGCTCTAAAGAACCATTTAACATGATAATTTTGTGCAAAATTATAAATAGCAGGAACACAACATGAACGAATTGAGCACAGTTCGACGTACCCTAGTACGTACCTCGCGCCTTTAGAATGACATCCATCGCTCTAAAGAACCATTTAACATGATGAGTTTTCTGCAAAATTATAAATAGCAGGAACACAACATGAACGAACTGAGCACAGTTCTACGTACGTACCCTAGAAAAGCTATATCTATCTTCTTCTTCTTCTTCTCTTCTTGGTTGGTCGTCAAAACCTGCAAATCTCGCAATCACGATACTAAAAACCAGGTCTTGAATAGCTGAAAGAGGGAGCTATAGAAAAAGAGGTTCGTTACCCAGTAAAAATATACTTAAAATTAAAAGCCAAAATGGCATTCACCTGCACCTGTACCTGCACCTATTTGCTTCTTTCCAACTTAACTTGTTTACGTTTGCTCTGAAGCTTTGGATTTAAGAAAATGATTAAGGTGCAGGTGCAAATGCAGATAAAGGCAACATATTGGCAAGCTTGAGAAGAATCTCTTGTAGAAGGGAGGGATTTATAGAGCGAGAGCTCATGATCAAGAAGAAAGGAGAAGCCAAATATGAGAAAGGGAGTGGGTGTTACTGAAAATAATCAAAGTGTTCAGTGGGGGGTTGTTGTGAGGGTGAGGGGAAACGGGGAATAAGGATTTGACAAGCACGATGATCTACTAGAATTATGTTCAATTTCATGTGAAAAAAGTGAAGGAAACTTAGCGATTTATTCTGTTCTTTAGGCTTTTAAACAGCACCAGTACACCACAAACAAAGCAGACGGAGGCGGAGGCGGAGACGGACCCAAGTCCGAGGTGAGACAAAACCCCTCAAGCACGTGAGCATTTGAGGTTCCCGCCAATAACACTCTGACACCTGATGATATGCTTTCTGACTATCCACTTGACTCCACTGGTTAACTTGGTGGCCCCGACGCTCCAGTCTTTCGAATTTCGATATTTAATTGCCAGTACCACGATTATTTAAATATATTTTTTATCTTTATTAATTCGAAAAAGACTTTTTTGTTCCCAATGTTTAATTGTTTCTTTTTTCTTTTAGAATTTCGATATTGAATTGCCAGTACCACGATTATTTAATCTATTTTATTATCTTTTTTAATTCGAAAAAGACTTTTTTGTTCCCAATGTTTCCTTTTTTCTTTTAGATTCTCTCCAAGTCTTCGGACGTCATTTAAGCGGACAATACGCAGATGCTACCTGCAAGGGGTCCCCTCCTCTAATTTATCGTAGCTTCTGAAAAATGGGACTCTTCTCTTTCGGTTTCCCCACAATATGTGAACAGGAGCAGCGATCCTTGAGTAGATATGGTCTCGAATGCTGCTTTTTGTAGATTTCATTTGGGGACCAGCAATTGTCAGCTTTTAGGCTCGTTTTTGCTTTTAGTTTTACCCAAGAGTCGTCCCCCTTGGCATGTCGTGCGAAATATTTACAAATCCATTACCTTATCTACCTACGAAATTTTCGAGTTAGTTGGAATATGTGTGATTTTTTTCATCAAACGTGAAATTTTTTTTTTTTGATAAATCAGTAGATATATTAAAAAATAAGAAAAAGGGGTATATGTACAAAGGTAGAGAACCCAAGAAGTCACAGGCGGCTCGCAAAGCAAAAGGAAGAAGCCACAAACGGCTCTCTTAAATAACGAAAGCAAAAGCCACAGACGACTCACAAATAAGTAGAAAACTACTATGAGAGAAGTCACCAGGAGTGCCGCTGGAGAGGGGACACCGGAATCCAAGACCAGGAGGCGGAGGCCATGCGCAAACTGCTTGCGGAGAGAAGGGACCAGGAAAGCTCCTAAGATTCCAACTGCCGGTCAGGAAGGAGATCAGCAGGAGCTAAATAAGCATCAAAAGTGCCAACAGACTGAGGCCGGTAGATGTTGCGAGGGATAGAGGCCTCCGAAAAAAAAAAAAGGAAGTCATCGCCCTCACCAACCACCTAATCAAACGCTAGCCCCTCCTTAGACGGATTTCTCCTTTGGCTTCTCAACCTAGGGGGTTTAAACTAGTTTCACTCGTTAGTTAAATCACATGTATCGAATTTACGAGATCAAGGGTTATAAGGTAATTTTAAAATTTTAAAGATTGATTTAATGGAGATATTATTAACTAATAATATTATTAATTAATTAATTACAATATAATTAATTAAAATATAACTCATTCATTAATTAAAATATTGTAATTGATTAATTAAATTAAATATAATTAATTAAAATATTTTAATTAATTAATAATTATATTACATTATAATTAATTAAATATAATTAATTAATTAGTTACAATATAATT
>JANZXV010000211.1:6741425-6754810 GCA_027576455.1 Erythroxylum roigii | reverse complement strand
TTTAACCTCAACTAACACAAACATTATCAACCATCATTAATACTCATCAACAATCAACAACTACCATTAATGTCATTTATTGAATTTACATTAAATGCTCATAAACATAAAAGTAAAGGTGTAACCCACTTGATAACTTGATGAATTCTTGATTAGGGAAGCTCTCCCACTTCTTCTTCTTCCTCTTCTTCTCTCCTTTGACCTTCTTCATTAAAACCAAATAACCCAAAGTCAACTCAACACAAATTGATAAACCATCCTACACCTTTCATGAAATCAACTTGAGAATCACAACACCCATTCATTTCTTAGCTTTTCTAACCCAAAACCCAACTAAAACCAACACTTGAACATTTGCACTTACCTTGAAACTTCACTAACTCAAGAAGATTTTGGGATAGAAATGAAGCTCTTGTTGTTCTCCACACCTTTAATGCTTGCACTTTGCTCCAACAAGCCTTAAATCTCATGGAAATCTCAACCCTAAGCCAAGCTTTCTTCTTTCTCTCTTCTCCACCATGGACGCACCTCTCCCTCTTCTCTTTTTAAAAATTTCGTGACTCTCCCTTCCAAGGTGCAAGGCCACTCATTTTTCTCCTTTTATACTTCTTTTTAGGTTAACTTAAGCCCCATGGGCCCATAAGCCCATTTTCCTTTAATTCCTTTTCTTCCTTCTTTCTTTCATTTTCTACTACAACTTATTTAAGCCCACTTCATTCATCTTCTTCATTCATTTCATTTGGGTCCACTCATGTATTCTTCTCTTTATTCCATTTGGGCTCAAAGCCCAACTAATACATGTTACACATTTAATTCTAACTAACTCATTAAATTTCATTCATTTATTACCTAACTCATTTAATTCATTTAATCCTCTTCTTTTTATATCACCACTCAAGCCCATTTGAGTCCATTGCTTATTTATTTCATTAAGCCCAACTTATTTTCCTTCTCTTTTCATAACTCATTATGGCCCAAAGGCCCATTTGTCTTCTAACTTAAACTTCCTTTCTTTACCCATTCCTAATTTAACTTAGGCCCAACTCCTTTCAAATTCCTAAATAACATCCCACTCTTCTTCTCATTTCATCTTGCTTTGGGCCCAAGGCCCATTATATCATTTAATCCCTTCTTCTCATCTCTCTTGATTTTCGTAACCTCCCTCTCCAAATGCAAGGCACACCTTCTTTCATTTCTTCCTTTTATACTCATTCTCTTCACTTAAGCCCATTTAGCCTAAGCCCACTCTTTTCCTTCTTTCTAATTCAAGACAACTAAAGCCCATTCCATCTTTTATAACACTAATCATGCTTAATTAAGCTAATCATGCTTAATTAACATAAAAGAAAATTCGGGGCTAACACATGCAAATATAGAACTATGTACCGTAAGTGTATATTCATATCATTAATTAATGTGTGGGAAAAATTCCAACCTTTAGGGTTTTCGACGTATAAAAAATCATAATTTATCCAAAAAATTGTAAAAGTTACCAAGAATCATAAAGTTACCATGAATTAATTAGAATGTAAAACAAAAATCCAGACTCATAGATTCAAAATATATAACAGATATCAATTCAAAATCATAAAAATATATAAAATTGTGCTAAAAAATAACAAAAATTTGCTTGACGTCATTCAAAAGCCGCTACCTCCATTTCAAATGCCCAAATGGGTATGTAATTAAAAGGATTTAATTGATTATTGCTTGAAGGGGTGTAAGAAACTTTAACTTGTCAAGTGTATTAATGATGCTTCAATTTTGGAAAAAATACTATCTTAAAAGAATTGGAGAAAACTAACTAAAATAAGATAATTAAGAGAACTTGTCAATTGAACAAAATTACAGAAATTGAAATATAATCAAAGACAATAACAATGAAAAAAGTTGAAATATATTAGAAAACAAAGACTTTATGGCAAAGAAAACATCTTTCCAGTTTAGTGAATTTTAGTTATGGTATATAAAATCGGTCAGTTTATTATTTAGCCAGACAATTTTCATATATAAAGGATTTCAAAAGCAAACTAAATAGGAGAGCTGATCAGTTCATAATAATATCAGTTGAACTAGCCAATTTAATTCGATTTTAATATCATTAGTATAATGTGCTCTTAAATTTTAACTTTTTTTATTATTTTTAAGGAATTTTATGATCAAACTATTAAGAACAATTATAGGTTAATTTACGTCTAGATCACCTATGGTTGAGTTTGTCCTTAAAAAAAATTTCAACTTAGACCTCGATTAAGTCTAGACTGTTTAACGCAAAATCGAGTCTAACAGGATTTTAGGTGGCCTGAACCCATCTATACTTGAAAGGAAACTACAAGGAAAAGCTACTAATAGTTTATAGTCGCTTCGCTTTCAATTTGTTTCTTGTTAAAATTAGCAATAATTAATAGCAAAGAAATGGTACAAGGTTGTTCAATCTGTTTATGGTGAAAATTGACAACATTAACTTTCAAGATCTGGTGATGAAGTGATTTTGTGCAATCGAAAAAACGGGAAATCAATGACTAGAAAAAGTGAAGAGAAGACATGAAAGAAGTAACAAAATTGAAGAGATTGAACAAAAAGACAAAGATGTAATGAGTAACCAACTGAAAAGAGGAGAGGTGTGAAAAATCAAAATTCATAGAAAAAATGAAGAGACATATAAGAGAATGGAGAGAAAAATACAAATGCTGACTTAGAAGTTCCATGAATAAAAAATAGAAAAAAAGAGAATAAACCATAACAAGTAGAGATTATAAGAGAATGACCTTTACTTCATCATCTCTTTACCAATACTTTAAGAATACGCAGATGTTTCCTTTCAATTGTAATGTGCTTTACAATTTTGTTGTTTCTCCTAATAATAATAACTCAACTTTTTCAATAACAAATGTTTGCTTCTTCAAATGGGCCTTTGGGATTCCTTTCTCAATTAGCCATAGTAGTCAATGCCTTTTCTTTTCTTTAGGTTTCTTGTTTGGATTGATTACGACCTTAACCATCTCACTTCTTGGTTTACAAAGAGATGCATCAGTCGGGTTTCAAGTTAAATTATATTTGATATATCAACTCCGTGCTCAACTTGAAACTTGAAATCTAATTTTTTAAAATATGAATATAACCTAAAGTTCAATTAATTCAAACTTTTCCCTAACTTTAATTGAGTTAAACTAACTCTAACCAAATTTTTTTATCATCCCTACAAACCATGAAATGAGAAATTATATACAAGTCTATAGAATAAATGGACAATATTTTTTATTACAAATTATATGAGATCTGATATATGTCTTTCACATTGTCCATCCATTTGTCATTATTGCACCTAAATTACCAATATTACACTTGTGTTCAATATAATATTTATTAGAAAAATTAAAATTGATATAATTATTTTTCTTCCAAACAAACATAAGTCATCCCAGAAGTTGACTATGTAAAACCCTTTTGTCTGCCCCAAAAGGAGTCGTAATCTCTTATCTTGGAGCGAATGATATAACTCATATTTGCTAGCTCCATCGAGGACTAGCATCTCTTAGTGTTAGTTAAGTTGCTCTTTCCAACTTTCTTTACACTCAGATTTGGCCTCACTCAGACTCCGTGCATGCCCCCAAAGGTTGATATTTCCTCCATTGCCTACATTTCCTGGTCCTATCAAACTAGCTTTAGACTTTCCTTGGAGCAAAAAGGTTGAATCCCCAACCCAAAGGGCCCCCCACACCTCGGCCCGACGAAACAATTGGGAGGATGTAAATCAGGTACTCAGCGGCCCGCTAAGGGGGAGGTGAGCAACCCACAGGCCTATAAGGAGCCCACCCTCAAAGCCCACAAGGGGCTCAAGAATGTTGCTCCCACACAGCAAACCGTGAGATTCGAACCTTGCACTTTGGAGCAAATTTGCTCCTCCGGAACCAACTGAACTACGCCCTGCGAGCAGCTTTAGACTTTCCTGAAAGTAGGGGAAGGGAGGGTACTTGTAAGAGCTTAGATCTGTGAAATCAAAAGCAACTTTCATAAGCGCTATTATTGGAATTGAAGTAGTTCTCGAATGGTTGGTCATTATGCTTAACAAAAGGAGTTCGGACATTAAAACACCTTGCAAAAAAAAAAAAGTAAAAAGGGATTGAGAGACGGGATAAAGTAATTTTGCTCTACAGATGAATTTAAGAAGAAGAATCACATTCTCTACTTTTATCATTAGTTCTATCATAATATTAATTAGTAGAGTATTATATTTTACGAGTCTTAAAATCTAAATTTGTTATACTTATAGCTTTGTTAAAACTTAATATATTTAATGCTCATTAACTATTTCCATCCTTCAAATACTGTATATTTATTTTTAATTTTAATATTTTGTTTATTTTATTTTTCCAAACTTTTTTAGAAGATATTTTCCAAAATTTCTTATTTTTTATCAATATTAATTGCCTGTATGTATACAGCATAAACAAGTAAACTCAATTTAGGTATAACAAATAAATAGAATAAAACATAACTATAGCTAAAGAATCCAATCATATTTTTAGTTTTTTGTTTTCACTTTAAAAATTGATAAAATTACTTAATTATTTTTAATTTATTCATATATTTATAACATATGAATTAGTTTTAGTTTTTTATTTTAGTCTTTTATAATCTAATATATTAGATATATTAAAATTATTTGACTATTTAATATTATCTATTAATAAAGTTAAAATTAATATAATTTAATTATTCAAGTTGATGGTAATGTTAAAGCCTTTAAAAGAACTTCACATGATTCTTACATTTTAAAAGATAAATTTTATTAAAAATTATTTATATAAAATTGAGATTATCTAAAACTTTTAAAGATAATCTGAAACGATATATAATATTAACTGATATTAATATTACACCATACTAATGCTTCGATCCCCACATGAATGAGCACAATTTATAGTTTAAAACTAAGCCTACTATGTTACCAACATCTTCAATTGCTTTCGCATAATAGACATTGGGTAATGTTGCTCCTGCTCCACTCTAAGCCATTATATTTGTTCACTTTTCTCATATTATAAAACTCAACTGCAAGTTTTCTCTGAACAAGATATATAAACATTGAAGTTCTTTCAGAGTACTACATTTTCATAAGTCTTCCACATCTTGACAAATGTAACTTTAATAATATATAGTAGTACTCACTTTTTATTTGACTGATAAACAAACTAAATTTTTAATAAGATATCAATATGTATAATTTGCAAGGGGTCTTTTCTTTTACATAAATGTGTATATAAAATCCAATTTGTTTCTAATCTAATATACATTAATATGAGCAGTAATTAGATTATGATAATAAACCTAAACTAAGGAATATAATAAATGTAAAACAAAGTGGTGGGTAAAAGAAAATTATATTAATTAATATTCTCAAAAGATAACAGTGTACAATAAGGTGTCCAATTCCTTTCAATTCTACACTCAATAACATCTCACTTTTCTACTCTATTTTCTAACATAGCACAACAAATCTTATTTATAGGAGAAGTATGGGACAAGTGAAATTTCATTTACCGTTTTATTGTAAGATATTGTAAAACTTTTTATTATCATTAATTTCTTTATGGCCATTAATTTGTTTTTCTAAATATTTATCCATCTAACCACCTTATGCTTTTGTAAGTAGATATTTCCTTCATTTTCTTGAAACTTTCTTAGAGTTGTCAGAAACTTCTAGAGAGAGATAATTTGGTGATCATTTAGCACTCTATCTCAACAACTAATCTCTGTAATGTTATTCTTGGAATCATCTAACGCTGCTTTCGAAATTCTTCCGACTTGATTGTGCTTAGTTCCTTTGTAAATGTATCTGTAACTTGTTCTTCTGTTATGATATATTTTATCTCAATCTTACCTTACAACACCTTTTATCATATGAAATGATAGTATACCTCTCTATGTGCTTAGTCCTTGCATAAAAAACTAGATTTTCTACCAAGCGACCTACAGTCTAGTTATCACAATATAAATTCATTGTATAGTCAGTTGGTTGATGTAAATCTATTAATAACTGCATTAACCATGTGCACTCTTAAGCTGCTATAGTTATTGTTTTATACTTCGCTTCTGTGTTTAATAAAGATTAATAGGTTTTCTCTTATTGCACTGAGATATGACTTTAGATCCAAGATTAAATATATATCCGGTGGTTAAACAACGAGTATTATGGTCACCAACATAACTAGCATCACAATATCCTATAACTTCATATGACACATCTTTCTTATATAATATCCCATAATCAATAGCACTTCTAATATATCTTAAAATTCAAGGTACAACATCTAAATGCATCTTCTTCAAATTTTGCATGACTTGACTTACCATGCCCACAATGCATGATATGTTAGATCTTGTTAAAATTAGGTAGGTTAAACTACCCATTAGTTGTCTAGACATTATGGCATCCTTCAATTCCTCTCCTTCTATATAGCATAACTTAGAATTAACTTCCAGAGGTGTTGAAATTGACTTACAATTTAATATATCATGTTTCTCAAGTAGATCTTGAGCATACTTTTGTTGGCATAGAAATATCTCATCTTTGGTTCTGTCAATTTTAGGTCCTAAGAAGTGTTTTAACTCTCCAAGTTATTTTATTTGGAAGCATATAGACAAATTGTCTCTTGTTTGATGAACCTCCTCTTTGTTGCCCCTTGTGATAATAAGGTTATTTATATAAACTAGCACTATAACTATCTTATTCTTCCAAACTTTCACAAACAAACTCAGTATGTTGGTGCCATTGAATATTTGCAACAAAAATTCTATTATCTCACCATATTATGCTCTTAGTGCTTGTTTCAATCCATACAGAGATCTCTTCAATTTGCATACATAATTTAGCTGAGACTTGCTCTGAAAACCCTTCAGTTGTTTTATGTATATTTTTTAATCTACATACGAAAATGCATTCTTAACATCCATCTACCAAAATCTCTAAGATTTGTTAGCTGTCAGAGCTAACGACACACGTACTATAGTGATCTTGATACCGAACTAAATGTCTCTTTATGACTAACATCGGATTTTTATGAAAAACCTCTAGCCATTAAATGGGCCTTGTATCTCTCCACCAATCCATCAAATCGAGTCTTCAATTTTTATACCTATTTACATGAGATGGTTTGTACTTTGGTAAGTGGTATTAACTCCCAAGTTTCATTTTATTTTAATTCCTTGATATATTCTTCTATTACATCTCTCCATTCTTTTATTTGGACTACCTCTTCATACATAATTGTCTCTTTTACAACATTATCTTCTAACAACGACACATTCATATATTTAAGATTTGGCTTCCAAATCCTTGAAGATCTTCTTAGTTGTATCTAAGAATTTACATCCTCCAATTCTTCTATGTAATATGGCCTCTCTTCTTCTGGAGACCTAAGGTGTATTCTAATCTGCCGCATATTCTTCCTTTTATTTGGTGATACTACTTTAGCTTGATTAAGCGATGGCTCAACACTAACGACTTCTTTTTGTGATGGATATATTTCTTTGGCTTCTGTTTATACATTATGTTTATACTTGGTCCTCAATTTCGTTCAAGTTTAGCAATAATGCTACTCATGGGGACTACCATATAGATGCTTCGTCAAATTCTGTATTTCTATATACATAGCATCGTCTAGTTGTTGGATTGCAATACATCCATCCTTTTTACTGATTATCATAACCCACACAAATACAACAAACCACCTTTTAATCAAACTTGTTATATTTCTTATTAGGCACAAACATGTAGTAAACAAAACCAAAAACTTTAAAACAACTTATATATGGTTTTATGCCCTATAGTCTCTTATATGGAAAAATAAACCAGCTTGAGTTAGCTTGTTAATTACATACACAATAGTTTTCGTACAATCTACTTGAAATCATGGTGGAACTTTTTTAGGGTGCAACATACTCCGACATGCCTCCGCTAAGTGTCAATTCTTCCTTTTTGTAACTCCATTTTGATGCATAGTATTTTGGCAATTTAACTATCATTATATTCTGCACTCATGAAGATACTGAATGAATTTCTCCAAAGTATACCTCCCCTATTATTGTTGCTTAGGCAACAAATGTTGTATCATATTTCCTTTTCAGTGATCTCCTTAAAATCCTTAAACTTTGTTAAAGCTTCTAATTTCTCCTTCACAAAGTTTGTCCATATCTACCTCCACAAATCATCAATAAATATAATCATAAACCAATTTTTACTGATTGATAATTGCTTCACTGATCCCAAAAATCTAAGTACACTAACTCCAATAGTTCTTATGTTTTGTATTTGGACTCTTCATAGAGTAGCTTGTGAGCTTTACTATACTAACATCTAGTACAAATTATGTAATCTCATATCTCTAAAGTTGGTAAGCCCCTAACCATGGATTTCTTCATTATTACCTTCAAATGATTATAGACCACATGCTTGAGCTTTACGTGCCATAAATCTGTTGTCTCATTTTTTTTATGGCCTTCTCTATATATGCCTCTTATGCTAACATGATATAAACAAACTTGAGTAGCATTCCTTCCATTAGTGTTGGAATTGTATGTCTCAAACTTCGATATACATTTACATCTTTAGGCCTGAACACCATATAATTGCCTAAAGATGTTAGTTATAAGACTGATAATAAATTATTTTTCATCTCAGGTACATGATAAACATGGTCCAGTTGCACTTAATGTGGGCTAGAACAAAGGACAATAACTATCTTGCCAATATGAGCAATGGACAACCTTGAGGTATATGATGTCACCATGACATGTTCTCCTTTGTACTCCGACATGTTTAGGAGTTTCTCTTTGTTCCCAGTTACCTAGTTGGAGTAACTAGAGTCAATAATTCAGTCACCATCATAATTAACCATATCTTTATTTTTTTGGTAAATCAGAGAATGAATTAATGAGCAAAAGAATAAATACAGAAAAGTCACAGACAAAACCAAAGAAGATCAACCAGCTACAGAAAAGCTAACGACTAAGTAAGAAAAGGACAACAACAAGCAAAAATACAGCAACCAAAGGGCAAACAACAACAAGAAGCTAGATAAACAGCAAGGGATACACAAACATAACCCAGGGAAAACCAATCCAACACAGAAAATCCAGCCAGTATTCAACCTTCCGAAAGGCACAGAGACTCCCAAGCACAAGAAAGGCCCGAATATGGCCTGAAGACTGACACCAAGATTGTGGATCTCCGCAAAGCAAGCAAGGGGGCCGCTAGAACAGTAACCTGAAAAAACTGAGCAATTAACCTGTAAGTAAAGAAAAAACGAAACACATTACCTCCTCTCGATGTATAGGCTGAGTTGCTCCCTAATGTGGGAGATTACACTAGAAATCACTCGCTCCTCCACCAAGGCTTCATTCCGAAAGGTACGGGCATTACGTTCTTTCCAGATGTGATAAACGGTGGTAGAGAGCAATAAGGGGAAGTAAGGAGTGGTACTAGAAACAGATAAGAACCAGGACAGGCAAGTGGAAAGATTGGACGGGGTGAAAGTAGCCAAGTTGAAATGAGAGAGACAATGGGTCCAAATATTTGTGGAGAAAGGACAGGCAAAGAATAAGTGGTCGATAGATATTTATATTTTTCTTCAACAAATATCATTCATAAAGTACCCTAATACATATTTATATTTTTCTGCAACAAATTTCTGAGCTTCGTTATTTTTGGATTACACCTCTATTTACATTATTTAGACGAATTTTGAAATATTTAACTCTATTAATTTTGTCTTATCCTTATTTGATGATTTGATATCCATTATGTGTTATTTTCTCAGTCCAGGAAAACTAACTTAGGTGAATTGGAAATTGTATGTACTATATAAGGTCAACAAACCTTATAATTCTTCTATAAAACTAGACTCTTCTATAGCAAATAAGGCATGAAAAATTCCATTCTTCTTCACTTTCATTTTGTGTGAATATGACGTCATTTCCTTCAACCTTCTTGGTCCAATAGTATCAAGTAAAGTGGCCTTTTCTTTCACACTTGTAGCACTATTTTTTTATGATGATATTTCTTTTCTTCTTTGTCATCCTTGTTTCAGGGGCATTTACCTCCCCTTCGTTGTGAACCTAACCTTATTTTTCACTTACGCGCCTCACTAATTGCATTTTTTGAATCCAGTGTTGCAAATTTCATTGTAAATAGATTTTATTTTGGTGAAATGCTGTCTCCTTGATTGACAGACGTGAGCTCATTTTCTAAATTCTAATAGGTGCAACTTTGCACTCTTTCTCGTGAAAGTATAGCTAGAGTATCCCAAGCCTCCTTCGGAGTCGTTGAGTCCCTAATCTGCTATAAAAGTTCATCTTCTACAATTGCAGATAACATGTACATAATATTTCCAGCTCTAATCTTCCATTTTCTATTATCTTTTTCATTTGTTGATGGGCTTGTCTCTTCACCGCAAACAATGTTCCATAAATCTTTTTCATTTATTGCTATCATAGTTATTATTGTTGAGCTTCTTGATCAAACTACTTAAGGATGCGAGATTTGCTATGACACCCTTGTAGTGCCCAACACTTTCACCAAATTTATCTTGATCCCATATCAAGAATCTTCATAGTTTGTGATTGTATTTCGATAGAATCTCCTCATATCACGATCCCAGATCGTGTCCTTGGAAACACAAACTCACTAACTCCTATTTATTTAACATGCTCCTGTACCAAATGTAGAACAAAGTGGTGGGTAAAAGAAAATTATACTAATTAATATTTATATTATATTAATTACTTTTGTATATATATGATATTTAAGCCCCATTTGATATCAATATTTAGTATATAATATTATTATCACTTGTATATTATGTTTAATTCAATTCAATTTAATCTAAAATTAAATATTTTTATCTAAGTTTAAATTTTAAGAGATTAATATAAATATTTTTTAAAATAATTTTATTTAAATTTAATGTATTAAAAAATAGTTTCAATTTTTAAATTTTAAAAAATTAAAATTAAAATAACAAAAAATGTATATTTCTTTAAATTAGAAATTAAATTGATATCATTTTTACATACACAATTTCATATTAAGCTCGTTGGTGCTGCATTTGAGGAAAAACTCCTAGTGTGATCCAAGCAAACTCATTCTCAAGCTTATTTTTAGTGATATTTTAGTGATCTCTCAAGTTTTTCAGTTGCCCTTGCCAATTCAAGAGGGTCTCGAGAAGTTTTTAATCGAACTCATTCATTATTAAGAAGTTGTATATTCTCAAGGCTCGATGGAAGATATTGGAGAAAATGATAGTGTTGATTTCTTTTGCTCTTTTTAAATTCTTATGAGAATATTCAAAGAAATGATAAGATATAAATAACTAATACTCATGCCCTTATAAATCTTTTTTTTAAGTCATACTCTCATAAGTCATTTTTACACATAAACAGTTAATACTAAATAGTTAATTTTATCAAACATCTTTAAATAAACCGTTGATATTATCCGCTGGTCAAATTAACTATATTAATTTGTTGTTAGCTAACCGCTAATAAAATTAGTTAACAACTGATGCAAAACAGGGCAATGTATAATGAAATGCCAAGCTTCTTTTTACTATCTCTCTCTTCCTTTATATTATTTGTTCCTCTCAATTCTACACTCATTGGCATCTAACTTTTCTATTCTATTTTACAACATAACACAACAAGTCCTATTTAGAACTGCCTTATTGTAAAATATTATCGAACTTTTTATCATCATTAATTTTTTTGTAGCCATTAATTCATTTTTCAAGACATTTCTCCATTCTGCCTTACGCTCATACAAGTAGACATTTTCTTCATTTCCTTGAAATTTCTTTAGTTCTAGAGAGATATAAGTCGGTGATTATTTAACAAAGTTCTATTATATATTGTCTTTCTTACAGCATAATATATTCAAGTATTGGAATATCTGATCTTTACCGTCTCTACTTGCAGGTTCCCGAGTCATGCCAGAATTTTTAAACGGGTTTTAAAACTTGTATTTTTAGTGTAATAAACACAAGTAACATCAAAGCATTGCTTTCACAGCCAAAATCTTTACGCTCATTGATTTTGCTTTGGTCATTTGTAATTATATTCTTTTTATGGTTGCCCATTGGTAGAACCAAATGCTACTTACATGTTACCTATTTTAGATTTCAGTTAAGAACTGTTGCTTAAAATATTCATTCAGCATCAATTCACACATTTGTATAGTATTCAGAAACTTACCAGTACATGTAAGCGAAAATGCCACTTGCCCCTGGAACTAAATATTACAACCTTATGACTTGGACTTTGAATGAATTGTGCACCTTACAGTTACAGACAAGTCTCCATACTCGACAGCATCTTGCCTTGGAAATATACAATATTATAGCTTGGACTTCACTTTCTCAATAAGCTCTCTTCTTAGGATTTTACCTGAAGCCGATTTAGGGACGCTGTTTATGAACGTCACTCTGCGCAATCTTTTGAAAGGTGCAACCTGCAAAACTAAAAATTGGTTAAAGACGCATTCAAGTAGAAGCTCCTGACCTTGTTCCTCGGTGTTCAACCTTGAAAATTCTACAATGCAGAACGCCACATTGCTTCCAAGTAAAAGTACACTAAATGCTTCAACTAACAAACAGTGAATTGGTTGCATACATTAACCAACAAAAAAAAAAAGACAATAAAATAAAATATATACGCGATTTTATGCTCACAGCACAAAATGGATCATTACTAGACCACTCCAGGAGGATATGTTTGAAATTGAAAGCAAATGAAACAATCGAATAATCAAGAAGGATAAAACAAGCCAAAAAGTCCTCCTCCACTGACCCTGAGAATTCAGATTATCATGGAATCTCGCAGATTACCCTTAAAGCATCATTTACCTGATCAGCAATGAACTTCTTTACATCTTCTTCAGTAAGAGAACTTTGGGGTGAGCGCACAACATATGCTACTGGGACCTCACCAGCCTCAGCATCTGGAAATCTACAAGTTGCGTCACCAAAATATTACTGGAATGAACTTGTGACAGGATTTATTATTGTTTTATTTGTTGTAACTTGTGTGCTGTATCCAGCAACTACAAAACCACGCGTATTGAACTTACGGAATGACAACAGAGTCCAGTATTTCAGGATGAGAAACAAGCAGCCCTTCTAGCTCAGCTGGTGCAACCTATTAAGAATTAACAGGTAACAAAATCATAAATACAGTTTCCATCCAGCCCCGATTCAGTGAAGCACTTTAGTTTTTTCTTTTTCAAAATGACTAAAATATCGTCAGTTTGCTCTGATGTTTATTCTTGGAATAGACTTGCCTGAAAACCTTTATACTTGATCAGTTCTTTAATTCGATCAACAACAAATAGC
>JANZXV010000211.1:6707276-6726642 GCA_027576455.1 Erythroxylum roigii | reverse complement strand
GTTTATGTTTTGGACCTCTCCACCTCTTTGTATTATGGATTCTTTTCGTTGATTTCAATACAGTATGCTACATTTTTCCTAAAAAAAAAAAAATAGGAATTATAATAAATATAGTGTAAAATGAAATAGATACGGATGGTATAAAGTATTGGTCCAAAAAGAGATATAAAAATACTATTTATCTAATTATAATATATTATTAATCATCTTTTTTCATTTTTTACTCATTCTTTTTTTTTGGTATAAATAAAAATACTATTTATCTAATTATAATTCTAAGCTTGCTGATGCTCAATCCATTGACTATAATCGAAATAATAAAATTCTGAACAAGTTAATGAGCATTTTTACCAGTCGAGCTAGTTGTCTAAAAACGATTGCTTTTTTGTTTTATACTTTTTATGGTCTTCGTTTATTAAGTTAGCGTATAACAAAGACCTTAATTACTTTAATGCAGAAACATATTGCACTTAAAATAAAATAGAAAACGAAAAGGGACTGAGATTACGATTTACCACGAGTCATTTTAAAACCATAAAACTCCAAAGTCTGGATCGTCATCTTCTTCCTTTTATAATTGCTGGTGGACAAGTTCCAACCTTGAGTCAGAGGACTCAGAACTATTTCATATAAAAAATTGAAAACAAGGAAAAGATTCTTGGCAGCTCAAGTCCTTGGCATTATGTTGTACACTCTCCACTCACCACTGCTACCCCTCTTAACAGGTCAATTAACACCAAAATACCAAGGACGGAATGGTCGTTTCACGAGGTCCAAGAACGCGAATAATCATGCCAAAGGGGCTCCAAAAAGATTAGAAGAGAAAAGAAAACAAAATATTCCTAGAGAAAGGGAGAAGGCAGTGCATGCTTTGATTGGCTTTGTGAGTTGTGACACCGAGTTCTTCTTGTTTTTTTGTTTCTTATTTATGACTTTGTTTTTGTATCTAGCTTTTCTTGACACTTATTTATGATTGGATTGCAGGACGAGTACTAACTGAGACTGAGATTTGGTACAGAAATACACATTATCATCGTCATCCTCATCCATCTCTCACCTCCCAAAAAGAAATGAACAAAGTAAAGAAGTAGCTTTACAAGTTACAACTTACAACCATGTACTGTCAAAAGAAGAAATGTCTCATATTTTTCATCAGAAAGACAACACAAACCCCCAGAAACTCACAAAGTCTTATCTGCTCTCTCTCTCTCTCTCATCCCCGCCTTACCCCATCAAATCTTTCTTGAGTTTTACTCACAGTCAGTCCACCTATGATTCATTTTCAGTAGTAGGAGTACATGACCTTCTGTGCTTCTGTCTTGTTTTCTTCAGTCAGGAAGTTGTTACATGCATTATTATTAGCGTTGCCACTACTGCTGCTAATCAGTTGCTTAACAGCTTCAAGCTCGTACTCTAATGGGGTTTCTTCAAAGTACCCATTTGCCTTCTCTCCTTCCCACTGGTTCAAAGTTTCCACTCCATTGTTCCCATAACTTATCATGAACTTCTGATTCTCTTCGTACCCATTTGAGATATAGCTTTGAAGTCCCATGTCTTCTTGTTTGATCTCCCTTCCATAGCTGATCTGACTGCAGCTTCCATCAGAGTTAGAACTGCAACTTGCTTCACTTCCAAATGATAGGAAGTTATCTTTCATTTGACGATAGCATTGCACGGGACTGACCAAAATCTCTTGACTTAACAAAAGAGAGGAGCTTGAGGTTAGACCAGTATTGTTGCTTAAAATATTTGATTGAACAGGTGAAATGGTCTCAAAACCTGTGAATGATTTGGAAGGTGGATAGTAGCAGTAAGAACTGGCAAGATCTTTGAAGAGTGAGGACAGTGAATGAGATGGTAATGGTGGGGTTTGAAGAGAAGATGGAAAGGGTGAAGGTTTTCTCTGAGACTGAGGAGCCATGATCATAAGCTTCTTTTTAAGCTTGGTGTTCCAGTAGTTTTTGATATCATTGTCCGTTCTACCTGGTAACTGTGCAGCTATTATTGACCATCTGCAATTTGCAAACACGTTATAAAACCAAAAACAGGTTCCATTAGATGAAAACTCTCGAGTTTCACTCAACAGCCGTAAGCAGATGCTGATATTTGGATCTAAAACTACCAATGCATGCTGAGAAATTATCCAAAAATTGGAAGATTCTTGAAAAGTGCAAGTTCTTTTTGAAGGAAAAAGAAAGGTGAACGGAAAATTTTCTTCTCCCACCTTCCATGTCTATGCGCAAGATAGATTTCATCAGAAAAATAAAATCAAGCGATTTACTCAGGAAAACAACCAAAAGAAACGTTAACACAAATCAGTTTCGGTTGACAGTTTTTTGAAACTGTGGCATAATACAAAAGTCAAAAAATCGTAAGGGAAGTTCATAAAAATGGAAACTAGTTTAATGCATCTACCTGCTCCCGATGCTAGCAAATAGGGTGCAGATTATCCTATCCTCCTCTTCAGTGAACTCGCCATGCTTAATGTTGGGTCTCAGATAGTTTAGCCACCTCAGTCTGCAGCTCTTTCCACATCGCTTCAGACCTGATCAAACGAAACTCATAAATCCCATGCAAACAAACGACATGTAAAACAACAGCATCAAAGAATTCAAATATAAGCTTGAGCATGGTGTTACCAGCTTTCTGAGGAAGAGCAATCCAATTCCCACCAGTTCCATTTTTCTCTATGTAGTCCCTAAGCTTTGCATCTTCTTCTGGTGACCAGGGTCCTTTCTTCACATTTTCCTTGTCACAGCAAGGAGCTCTTCCCATCTCTCTATGCCTCTCTTTGATCTGTGTCTGTGTGAGAGAGAAGGGTCTGCTGTTCAGATCTCTTTGTGCTGGACTTGGCTATCTTATACAAAGTCTAGCAAGGAATAAAGGCCACACATTTTGCATAAAAACTTTTATGTATGGGAGGTGATCTGTTGGTGGCTTTTAATGAGAGACTTTTGTCTGGGAAGAAAAAAAAATGAATATTAAATTATCCGAGGGGTTTGTTCACAAGTCAAAATGATAGAAATTTTCAATCGTCTTAATTAGCTAAGCTAATAGAACTTTCGATCTTTTGGTACCCCTCAATATATAACCTTTCCCAGTCTTTTCCTTTCTCCACAAAAGCATCCAAAGTCACGTTAACAGAGAAATTCAACAGCATTTGAATTGATAGCTACAGGCTTTTGAATTGTGACATCTTCCAAACCCTAGACTTAGTATATTTATAGGTGGATAATCATAACTAACTGGCTTCAACCTTAGTTAAAAGATCTGAATCACAACCCTCGTGGAAAGCAAGTCCAAGATACATATTCAATTATTTACACACTGTTAGCTAACGTTAAAGGAATCAACTTTTTATATTTACCTTATCCAAAAAAAAAAAAAACTAAAGGGGTGCTTGTTTGAGGGTAACAGGAAAAAATCTATGGGTATGGAATGAAAATCCCTGTTTGGTATCAACAGGGGTAACATTTTTATTCCCCCATTTTCAGCAATACTCCATACCTGTGGATTACTAGAGGAATGAGATTCATTGTTGGCTATACTCCATTCCCATTCCTTACTATATTTATTCCTATTCCTATTCTCATTCCCTTCTGTGAACCAAGCGCCCCCTAAATAGTTTAGCCAGGTAGATTTCTTAACATAACAAAACTCTTTTAATTTGAAATATTACATTTTTATAGAGAAACAGTAGTCACACTTGTTAGTGTATATACATGGCTTTTTGGATTCATTATTCTACAAATGTACATATATGTTTGAATTTTCATACCCTCCAAAGTCCATGTTCTAAATTATTTGTTATACAATCAGCCTTCACAGTTCGTATTAAAATATATATTGCTGGAAATATAACTTGCCATTTCCGGACTGACATAGAAGATCAATTGTTAGGTGGGTCTTCTGACTAATAAATCAACAAAACTGTAAGGGGTTTGAAATGTACCTCTCCTATTTTCTCACAATACTAAAAGCAGCCAAACCAAAAGCGAAATGAGGTTCGTTTAATTGCTTAGTCGGTGGTGGTAATTAACAAAATTCAGTATAAAGATTGCCCCGTGTGTGTTTGTCTACGAGAATCTTTGTCTTTAAGTTTTAGACGATCAGGTGCTTGTTACTGGCTCATCAACACCATAACTTCTGAAATGGTGACTCGTCAAGCTATTGGCGACAATGTAAAAAAGGGCAAAACCATAGTCATAGAGATTGTTGAAGTACATGAAAACATTTCCTTATTGGCGCCAACTGACGCATTGAAATAGTAGCCTATGCCAGTTTAAGAAGAGCCTAGTTGATGTCATACGCCACAAAGAAAAATATCAACCTCTCTAAAGTATTAACAGCAACTAGAGTTGCTAAAGTCGTAAAAGGCAATTTCAAAAATAGATATGTTACACATTTTTACTGAACATTCTACAAAACCATTTGTGTTATGATAGGCGTAGCATATGAGCCATTTAATGCACGGTTTGATCGTCCCTTGTTCACGTGAGGTATCAGTACTTTTTCTTCATCTTGTTGCGCTCATTTAGCGCTGTGTAAATATATGACTCTTCTTAAAAGCCAGGACGAGAGAGGCAAGTAGTTGTTTGTTTTTTTCCCCCTTAATTTTTATAGAAGTTGATTCTTACGTTGTAAAGCACTAAGCCTTTCTGTACAAAATAAGTGTTATCATTCTCTCAGGAAACCAGAGCCTGTATTAGATGGAAAAGTGAACTTGACAAGACGAATCCTACTTAGTCCAGCAAGGGGCTTCTTTTCCAGAGTGCAGACTGGAAGTTAGTAATCGTGATCTTTCTCAAATTTGTCTTTTCTTTCATCTGTCTAGAAAAATCATGTCGTTAACTAATAACTGGTGAAGAGAGACATATTAAACAATGGTTAAGTACGCAGTTCAATACAATTGACTTCTCATAGTTTGATTTCACTGTAGGAAACAATTATAGTATCCATTCGCATATCTAGTGACATACAAAGTTAAAAACTCTTCACTCAATAATAGAGTTCGTTATCAATCAAAATAAAATAACGGCCATAAACATGCATGATTCTCTATCTTTTTAATGGAGATGAATAAAATA
Organism: Erythroxylum roigii; assembly: GCA_027576455.1. Lineage (NCBI taxonomy): Eukaryota > Viridiplantae > Streptophyta > Magnoliopsida > Malpighiales > Erythroxylaceae > Erythroxylum > Erythroxylum roigii. Next base: position 6,721,555 of record JANZXV010000211.1, on the reverse strand, counting down.
CTCCACCGGTCACGAAATATGATTACTAATATATTCCTTTTACGCGTCCACCCTTCTTCAACTGAATACTGAAATGTCCATCTTCCCAGAATGCTTCCACCATTTATTTGTCCGAGAACTTCTGTTCTTGAGCATGATTTGTCATTTGAACTAGTTGATTAATGCCTACAAGATAGAGAAAGCTCCATCAAATTGTCGTTCTCTTGTCATGGGTGCTGATTAATTTGTAGTCATTCATAGCCCAAAACAGAAAGTCATGATTAAATACTTTTTAATGAAAGTTTGATTTTACTAAATATTCTGTACTTTGAGACAAAATTAAATAAAGTCAAGCCATGTGTTTTGCAAACATGTTAAAAATTATCATAGGAACGTCGCTTCATCCCCACTTGTTAGAGAGAGACCATAACTTGATTAATTTTTTATGTAAATGTGCTGAAATTTCTTTAACTAGGTACATAACTAATTACATTATTCAAGATTCTGCGTTGAACAAGATATGTGTTTGTTTTCATATTTATATATATATTTGTTATATCATTGGGAGTCCAGATCTTCTGTCTAATATAACCATGTCTTATTCTGTCTAACTATAAAACATCGTCATTATTCTTAAATTTTAAACTCTCTGTAACTCTTCCAAAATGCGTTACTTATGAGCCAAGCCGACCAGTCGATGTACTCTGTCATCTTCTTCTTATCACTTCAGAAATTTAAGAATAATCTGTCATCTTCTTTGTATTAGAAATCTTCCTCTCTTCGCTTCACCTCTTTCTTACTTTTGTAAATTTATCACATAATTAGGGAGAAGGATGGAGCATGAATAACGATGAAGCATTTGCAAACGTCCTGTGTCATTTTCTTTGTAACAATGTAGAAGTCGCTCCCTTACCAGAATAACTACGAGTCTCTTCGCCTAATCTTAACCAACCCAGATCCCCTAATGTCCACCAAATCAAACTATGCGACATTTAGGACAATTTGTTTCTAGGACGAATTAAACAATTTCTTTCAGGAAGGAGGAAAGACCAAGCTGCAAGGCCGTGTAGCTTAACACGGCCGTGAGTTTTCAATTAATTTTGAATTATATGAAAGAACAACCCTTATTTTCAATTAATTAATATAATTATACTATCGTTAACATAAAATGTAATAATTAAAATTAAGAAATAAATATAAAAAAGAGTGGACATTAGCGATATAATTTTTGATATTTATTTATTTGTGCATTAACGAATTAAAATGAAAATTAACAAATTAAAAAAATACATTACAAATAAGAGGAACATAATGATGGTGATTTTAATCGATAATTGTTTGTCATTTCCAAAGCAATGTTTAGCTAAGATTTTCCAACATTTAACTTGTTTGTTTCTGCACTTCTTTGTTATGATTTTCATATCTTTGAATTTTTTTCCTTCTCACAAAGTAAATTAACTTTGTTGGTAAAAAAGTAGAAGATCACAGCAGGGGAAGAAAGATAATATTTTGACAAATTTCATTAATCATCTTCTCAAGTAAGTTTTGTTTGTTTTTTTTTTCCTTACTTGTTTTTATCATTCCCTCTCTCTGTATCTCTTTCTCTATCTCTGTGTGAATCTATGTCTTTAACCAATTCTTGAGACCATTCTCTCTCTCTGTATCTCTATCTCTAATTAATTCTTGAGGAGAATACATCATTTTTATCTCTAATTAATTCTTGAGGAGAATACACCATTTTATTTACATTTAATGAGGAGAGATATCAGGTATTTTAGTCGTTACCACTTCTGGTGGTTGTTAAAATGAATTTGTTATTTATGATTTACTTACAGTAAGTTTTGAAGCTATTTGAAATTTATTCGTATCTAACTTTTTTGTTTTTGTTTCAATTTATAGTTTCTGTTTATACATATACGTGAGTAATAATTAATGTATATTGTAAAGGCTAAGTTGGTTAAAATTGACTTCTGGTTAAGAACTTCTAAAACATATTATTCATTTTATGGGAAGAATTTACCATGAAACCTTTAATTCTCCAATCACTTTTTCTGTTATAGGAATTAAATAAAGTATGCATGGCAAATTAAAATACCTCCTAGTATTTTCTGAACACTTCTTTTTTGTTGTGCTAATAATTTTATCTGAAAATGGTACTTCATTTGTGAATTTGACAGGTGTAGAAATGGAAGATAGATCTACTCCATATCATCGATTAGATTATGAAATTGAGGAGCAGTATAAGAATGTTATTGGCATTGGCATAATATGAATTCAATTGATTTGGTTGGCAATGAGACTCGAAATATGAATTCAACTGATTTGGTTGACAATAAGACTCGTAATATGAATTCAACTGATTTGGTGAATTCAAATTCTGAAGAGTACAGTTGCAAAGTTCACTCATCTGTTGCAAGAGAGTTAATACCGAAACTTGGTATGGAGTTAGAGACAAAAGAAGAAGCTTGTCAATTTTATTTAATTTATGCCAAACATATGGGCTTTAGAATAAGAAGAAGCAAAAGTCACAAAGACAAATCTGGTAAATTGATTTGCAGGCTTTTTTGTTATAGTGCTAAAGGTAAAGGGATGCCAGATAAAAGAGATTTGTATGTAAGAGCTTCACGTTTAGAAACAAGATTTGATTGTGAGGCAAGAATGAAAGTTGATAGTGTGAAAATTGAAAATTTTCAAGTGATTCAATTTGTCGAGGATCACAATCACTACCTTTCAATGCCTAACAAAACACATCTACATAGAATTCACAGAAAGATATCTTTAGCTGCAGCAATGCAAATTAAAATGCCTAATGATGTGAGAATTCCATGAAAAGCATCCCATGATCTTATGGTGAGACAAGTAGGTAGGAGAAATAATCTTAGCTTTATTCCGGAGGATTATAGGAATTGTTTAAGATCTAAAAGAACAAGAGACATGATGAGACTGCTTTTACATTTGAGTAGTTGTTCGACACATTTGGTAGAGCCATATCTGAGAAAAGCCGACAACTATTCTTACTGATCAAGATGCAACAATGAGAAAAGCATTATCTTCAAGATGGCCTGAAGCTCATCATCAACTGTGTATCTGACACATTTATCAAAATGTTGCAATCCATTTGAGTGGTGTTTTTTTTTTATCAGTTTAAAGATTTTTTGCAGGATTTCAGCTCATGCATATATGACTATGAAGAAGAAGAAGATTTTTCCAATGCATGGAATGAGATGCTATAAAAATATGATTTGGAAGATAATGATTGCTTGAAACGTATGTTTCATGTAAAGGAAAAATGAGCTTTGGTTTATGGATGCCAAATGTTTTGTGTAGACATGACCACCACCCAACTAAGTGAGAGCATGAATAGTACTGTAAAAGGTACGTGAGTTATCAGCATGACTTTTTACAATTTTTTAATCACTTCTAGAGGCTTATTGATGATCGTTGGTTTGATGAATTAAAGGCTAATTTTAGAAGTATTGTAAGCACTCCAACATTGTCAGCACCTATTCAAATTTTAAAGCATGCAGCTACTGTCTACGCGCCATAGTGTTTAAATGTTTTCAAGATCAATATAATGATTCTCATGATTCAAGTTTTCTTCTTTGCGGTGAAGATGGTACAATTGCAAAATATGAGATCAACATTGTAGGGAAGAGCTACTCTAATATGGTAACTTATGATTCATCAAATGATGAAGTTCATTTTAGTTGTCGGAAGTTTGAGTTTGCTGGCATTTAATGTTCTCATGTGTTGACAGTTTTTAACTTGAAAAATATTTTGAGAATACCGAGTAAGTATATGAAAAACTATAGGGGGTAGTAATTTTGTAAACTTTCCAATTTTACCGTAGACGTCTCTAACACAAACGAAAACAAAAGTAACCAAAAACGAAATAATAAAAAGCAACACCGAAAATTTGATAACGTAGTTCGGCACACATTGCCTACATCTGTAGGGCCCTCACCCAGCTTAATAACTTTCACCGAAGTACAATAGATTTACCCAAGGCTTTACTAAGCCGACACCACTCAATTCTTGACATTATCTCTCAACCTCACTTCCCGTGAAAGAATTTTACACCCAATAGTATGACCACCTCGTACTAACCTCAATAGAGGATTTTCTCAATCAATCTTTTAACAAAAGAACAATAAACAAATAACTCAAGTGATCAATCAACTAAGAACAAAACAATAATACACTTAAGATAAAAGAAAAAAACAACTTTCCGAAAGGTTCAACTCCATTGAAATAAATCTGGAAGTTGTCGCAACAACAATGGACTGATTCACATAAACATCAATATGAAGTCACAGCGTGTATTTTCCAACACCCAACAAATGCACCACGGATGATTGCAAAATATCTAAAGAGAAATCAACTTAATTTGCAAATTACGATTCACTCCACTTCAGCTTAGCTGATCAACTTCATTGTTCTCTCGAGTGGTAAAACTCAAAGACAAAACATGTGGGCCATCAGCCACTAATACTTTTCCAAGATAAGAGAAATGTACTTCATCTTAAGTGGGACGTAGCTAGCACCTCTGGCCCTCACAGTCACTAATCTTTTCTCATTAGACATTGAGAATCTTTTTATTCAAGATTGGTACTTCGATATGCACTAGTTTCTCTAATCTGATAGTCTCCATAAATCCACACCACATCTTGCCAAGATACACATCAATTAGAGATAGAACTCTATCATAATTAGAAGATTATCCTTAATAGATTTTTGAATCCAATTCAAACAAAGATACTTGATTAGCTATTATCATCCAATTAATATCTTATAGGTTCAATTAATAAAGAATGCCAAAACTAATTACTTAGATATATAACATATATCCTAACAATCTCCCCCTTTTTGGCATTGTTTATCACAAATATGAAACTTCCCCTAAATAACATAATTGGACATATAAGTATCAAATTCACAATTCATATGACAAATACTCCCCCTTAATCAAACATCAAGTTTCAAAGAACATCAAGTTTATCCAATCATCCAAATTTATCCCCTTTTGGACAAAAAGATGCCAAAAAGCAAGACAAAGAGTTACACATATACCTTGAAATCTCTCCTTGAACGGAACATTCACCATAAACAATCTGATGTCTTTCCCTTGGGACAAAACATTGTCAAAACGAAGAATGCCTTCAACATAATAAATCTCAGCAAATATAGAAACATAAAAATCAGAAGTAGGTTCAGCGGAAGAATTATAAGCACGTTAAGATGACAATTTACCACCAGTCAATACACATGCCAACATATCATTACTTACTTCAATTCCATCTTCATAAGACTGATCAAATTCATAAACCCAAGCAAATAAAGATGAGTGTTGCCAGTGTAGTGAGAGAGAGAGATACCTGAGAGAGACCCTTATTGATTAGAGAGTTGAAGAGTCTTCGGTGGAACCAAATAGAATCACAATGCAAACTACTAAAAAGATAGGACGATAACGGGAGCATAAAAACTAAACTAAAGAAGACAATTTTTTTATGTTCGCCTTTTTTTACAGCAAAAAAATACTTCAAAAATGTAAAGAACATAGTCCCTGTTCCCCTTGAAGAAATTCAAACTTGGGCTTATTCCTTGTCATATTATCTCGGTCATTAGCTATTTAGTTGATTTCTTCATCTGAAGTAACTGACTTATCCTCAGTCTGAACAGTTTCTTCAAAAGCAGTAACTAACTGTGAATCTGGATAATTTTTTATTTTTCCTTCACTATGTCTTTGTACTTGTACTTGACTCTTTCTAACCCGAGAGTGCTTCGGTAATATAGGTTGTTGTTGAAAATTTAATAGAGAGTGTCTAGATTTTTAGTTTTGACCCTTCGAAACATCATTTGTAACATCTTGTAGCATCTCGGCCTTATGTGCCCGATAACTCTGCAAAAATGACACGTGGGTACAAATCTTCGATTTTTTCTCGATGTTTCTTCTTCTCGGATAGATTTGGATATATCATTTTTCTCCTCATTCACTTTAGAAGACTCACCTTTATCGCCAATGCCTTCAAGATCCTCTTTAACCTTACCAATTTCTATTAACTTTTCTAGTTTTTCTGTGCCTCCATTCAACTTTTTCAATCCCTTTTCGGTACTTACTAATTTCATTCTAACTTCACCAAGCTCATCCAAGGTAGACGACAATTTCTTCTCCAAATCTTGAATAGTATTCTTCATAGACAAGTTTTCTTCCTTCAACCTTTCATTCTTCCTACATGTTTTTACCTATTTTTTGTACATTAACTCATGGGCTTTATAAATACCTTCCTTTTATCATCTAGGCCACTTACATCACTGTCATAATCTAAAATTAAGCTTTTAGCTTAATCGTTTGCGTTTTTCCCAAAATTTCTTGATTTACTCACTTTTTTGTCTTTATTTACTTCCTTCTCGATTATTCTTACACAGGTAACTGAACTTTTGTTGTACACAGTAACTAACGCAGCACTGTTCATAGCTGCTTACCCATTACCATACTCACTTTTAGATTCATTCTCACTATAAGTGCTTGTATAGGACTTCCCTTTTCTCTTCTTGAAGGCATTGGCACATTCCACTTGCACATGTCTGAAGTCTTGACACTCATGGAATTGAATTCTCTTTACCTTTCTTTCTCCCTTTTGAGTTTGGCTTGTTGTTTGAAGTTGTTGTTCGATGAGCTCCCACCGTTTTGCCTAAACTCGAGTTTATCCTTTTTTACTCTCTTCAACCACTTATTGAACTCTCATGTTAATAGCTCCATATCCTCATTCTCGTTGGATTCATCTTCTACATCACTCATACCTTTTGTTGGGCATCTCGCCTCGCGAGACACATGCCCAACGTCCTGAGTAACATTCGAACGCGAATCCCACAAGGGCGGCATGCCCCCACTAGTCATACACCATAATCAAACTCATTTCTCCTATTTCAGAACATGTTTTTGGGAAATTTCAAATCGGAATTTCAATTTGACTTCTTCATAACATTTGTTCCTCTTTATCTTAAGTTAATAATGACACAAAAATCATTCAATTTGGTTTAGAAATCTGAAAGTTATAGCCCAAACAATTTCAGACTATATAAACTGAAATAGGATACTATATTTCCATCCAGAAATTGAAAGTCTTAGAGACTGAATTAAAGTTTGATTTCTTATGATAATTTGTAGCTCTATGTCTTTAGTTTATTTTGAAAAAAGAATCATCACATTGGAAGCTCTACAGATCAAGATATCATCAAAATATTGAAGCATGTTTAGTAAAATATCTAATTCATACTCTTCCAATCGATACCCTTAATTTGATTCAATCAATATTTTTCAAATTAATACCAAAAGTTATAAATTCTAATGGAGAGATAGAAAAATGTGTTAGGAAACCACTGGTTCAAAAATCAGGTAATTTGAAAGTTTGATGAAAAAGTTATGGCCAAAAGAGTGGAACATGTTCAGGATTTGTGGGGGGAGGGGAGATTGCATGATTGCGACCTGCATAGGCGCGGCTGCGAAGTCGCGATTGCTCCACAGAAGTCGCGATTGCGACTTCTGCCTTCCAACTTTCCTTCTTCTAACTTATATTGGTAAAAAAAAAGGCATAATTTTTCTTAGAGATATCAGATTAAGATCATTTAAAGACTATTTTGAATAAGACTTCTAGACCTACAACTTTTATGAAGACCCTAAAAAGATATTTTACCTCCAAAAGGGTCAAATTTTCAAAATAATGTAGCTGTCCTGAATGTCCATCCTAAGCAGCATCACCAACTTCTAAAGATCATATCACTCAACTCCAATGTCCAAAAAGTTCATACTATGTATCATTGGAAAGCTAGAAAAATAATCTACAACTTCCAAGAAGACACCTTTAGCCAATTCAGCTTAGATCAATAAAGTATTTCCCCTGAAGTCAGAACACACATTCTTACCCCTTTGGAGAACTTGGAAGTGAAATGAACTAATTAGAAATATCATTGCCAAAACAAAAACATACTTCATTAACATCAAAATATAAGTGTTTTTACAAGGCTTTAATGGGCATTTCAACCACAATACATCAATATCTCAAAATGCCAAAATACAAAAAGATACATTAACAGTAATTTGCTCAAAAGGCAACTAAAGCCTTGTAGTTACAAATCTAGCTTAAAACACAAAAGATGCAAATTTTGGAGTGATACCTCGATTCTCTTTCACTTGATCTCTTGCTCGTCACCTAGATATGGGAAGGAATGGGTGTGAACATAAAGCTTGTGGGTAACAATTTTATAACTAGTAACAAGCAAAACCATTCAAATAATCATTTCCATTTTAAACATTCACATTAATGCAAGACATGCATGCATCACTCTTAATACATATCATGAGCATATAATCATATCAAAATAGTTTGGGTAGATCCATAAACATGACGAACTACATAATTCCACATAATGGTCCTATGTAATTGTAAACTTGAGGGAGTCCTTGAAGGAGCTCCGTGCCACTAGCTAGTAGGCGGGAGAAGCCTTTAACTTGGTCAACGTGCACATGACATACTTGAATGGACTACACCAAACTCACATAACAAGTAATTCATGGATTGAAAACAGTTTGCCCAAAAAGGTACAATTTGGAAACTTGATTTCAAGAACTTGCTATCCTTTTACAAATCATTTTCATTTTGTATTTCATAGTTCATAAAATAATTCATATATTACACATATAGCACATTTTTGAAGCATTCAAAGAGCAATAAATGCACATTTAAAAAGTAGTTGAAAGGATTTATTTCCATTTCTTGAAAGAAACATTAATGGCTTATTACATAATTATAAAAATGGAACCCTCCTTGAATTCCTTGCTTAAAAAATTTGCTTAAGGATGTCTTTCCTCTTGCTCCTCTTGCCTTTCTTGATCCTCTTCTAGATTTCCTTCATAAATGACAAAATTCTCATTCAATAGGAATTCAAATTTGAGAACCCTAAGAAAATATATTCACTAAATTGATCCTAGAATAGTTAAACCCATGCATTTCTTAAGCTTCATGAACAAAAACCCCTTCCAAAATCCAAATGATTAAAAATGCTCTTACCTTAAATCTTCACCAAATGAAGATATGTTTGGCCCAATTTTGAGCCCTTATCTTCCTCTTTCTTTTTCCCTTCTTGATCACTCCTAAATTCACTCTTGAAAGCTAAGAAAAGATGAACCCTAGCTCAACTTCCTTCCTTTCTTACAAAAAACCGAAACACTTAACTCTCATTTCTCATTTTCGGTGTTCTCTGCTTCTTTCTATCTTCAATTCACGTTTTTCCTCCTCTCCAAAGCAAGACAACATTTTCCTCTTCCTGTTTTACCCTTAATGAATGCTAAAAGTCCACTTTACCCTTCCTTATATGCCTTATGTCTTAAATGCTTAAGTGATCATCCAAAATTGCCCTTATACACTCATGCTACTTTTAATCCATTAAACACCATACTATACTCTAACTTAATTTTAATTTCTCCTTATGCTTGTAAAAATCATGGACTAAATTCTTAGGAAATGAAATAAACCAAAATAAATAAACAAATAAATAACGAAAAATTTTTTGAGGTCCAACACCTTTTCCAGTTTCAACCTATAGTGCCAATCCTTGGCTTCTTTCTTGTTTACCCCTTAAAAGATTCATTTCAAAATTTGTAAGAATTCCAATTTCCTTCTCCAATGACAGATCATTAATGTCATGGGCCTTCTCTATTGCTGCAATTTTCGGAATAAATCTCGGAGGTAATAATCTCAATATCTTCTTAACTAGTTTCAGATTGAAATATTTCTTCCCGAGTTGATGTGCCTGATTCACTATATCGCGCAATCTTTCATAAAATACCCAATAGTCTCATTTTCATCCATCTTCAGTTCTTCAAACCTCAAAGCTAACATCTATAGTTTTGACGCTATCACAAATTTAGACCCTTCATGAATAGTCTGCAAAGTATCCGATGCTTCTTTAGCCGATTCACAGGCTGATATCATTGAGAACTGTCCTTCATCAATAGCACTAAAAATTGCATGCATTGCTTGTGAGTTTCCAAGTGCTTTTTCTTTTTTAGCTCTTGTCCATTCAAGTGGATCTTTTAGAACTACCACTCCTTTATCGTCAGTAATCATTGGATGTGTCCAGCCATGTAACACTGAGTTTCATGGTCTTGTTCCCTGTGCCTGAATAAAGACTCTTATCTGTGATTTCTATGCATGATAATTGGAACCATCCAATAGCGGTGGCCTGATAATTGATGCACTTTCTCTTATGGCCATAATTGCGAAACCTGGATCTACACCAACTTACTACCAAGTTCTGAATCGGTGACCTTGCTCTGATAGCAATTGAAAAAACATAGAGGGTAGTAGTTTTGTAAACTTTCTAATTTTACTGTGTTCATCTCTAGCACAAACAAAAACAATAACAATAAAAAACGAAATAACAAATAACACCAAAAATTTGGTAACGCAGTTCAGCACACTTTGCCTACGTCTATGGGACCCTCACCCAACTTAATAACTTTCACCGAAGTACAATAGATTTACCTAAGGCTTTACTGAGCCGATACCACTCAACCCTTGACACTATCTCTCAACCTTACTTCCTGTGAAAGAATTTCACAACCAATAACACGAGCGACTCGTGTTAACCTCATCAAAGGATTTTTAATTTACTTTAATTAAACAAAAATTAATAAAAATAACTCAAGTACTCAATCAACTAAGAACAGAACAACAATATACTTGAGATAAAAGAAGAACTTGCCTATAGTTTTAGCTTCCGAAAATACATCTAAAAATCTATCCACCAGTTGAACTAATCCATCCCAGCTTCAAAAACTCCAATTAAACCATACAGGATGCTCCATACGCCAAATATATTTCACGCACAACCCAGAAAACCAGGTATGGAAAATCACAAGTTAACCCATGGTGTGTTGTAACCTAAAAGACGCATACCACGTAAGAGCAACTCTTAGAATCTTAAAGTTCACACAAAGTATTTCACACCCCATAAACATATGCACGACGCCATATATATCTATTACACACTTCAATTAACTCCACACTAAATTAATGCAACACCCACGGATACCCTACTGCCATCAAATAAAGACGTGTGCTATACTCCCTACAAAGTCCCCTTTTAACCAACATAGAAGACAACTTGCTTGCCTTTATCTTGTATCCCAAAGTCAATTAAACCACGGTGTTGTACAAATATAGGGTCACGTATACAACACACGCAACCGCCACACAATAGCCTTCCAAAAATCCTTCAATGAAAACCAACGTAATTTTTGATGCACTCCCAATGAAGATAGACTTCTATTTTACTAGAAGTCTTATCGTAGAATCCAATTCAAATAAGAAGTGTTACTTATTTACACCATATCTTGATTTGAATTTTTAAACATTATCTTAAAGACCTAATAATTAAAAATGCCAAAAATAATAGAGATATAATAAATATCTTAACACTGTGTGATAGCTACTTGTTGAAGATATTCTTTTTACTTTCCAGAGAGTTGCTGGCAGGGATTTTGTAAACGAATTATTTCTAAGAATGTCAAAGGTTCAAAATTCTTGTGTTAAAAACTAATTGCATTTAACGTTGTTGGACTGGATTCATTTTCAGTCTTTATTTACCAACTAAAAGTGACTTATATGTCAATTCAGTTAAATTAAAAGGACGGTATATTGTATAAAGTTATAATGTAAGTTTAACCTATTGATTGGAATTATGATTACAAATAAATACACTCCAGTTTTCAAGTTCACGATGTTAAACCCAGCCAGGTTACTACTAGGCGAGAACTATATGGGCTAGCCACAGCTCATAATTACTTGTTAAATGTTCATTCCAACCAGGCAACCAAGTAGCACCAATAAGGCTTTTGTTTTAGTTTCAGAAACCTGAACAACATTGGCATAGAAAACCAATGGAGAAACTTAGACTCGTGCTGCATGCAAGTTTACAACTTTGGCAAATCTTTGAAGGCCAAAGAATTAGCTGAAAATGTGGTTGGAAATGACAAAATATGCGTCTAATCAACAACTAACTTTTGAATAGAATACCTTGAAAACCTCCTGACCAAATCTCTTTTTTCCTTCCAATGACAATAAGATTGCTAATAACTTACAAAACCAAAAAAAAACTTAAGAGGAAGAAGAAAACTTAAAGTGACATTGGAGCCTCCAAGGCTTTTGGATCATCCTCTTTTCCTTTGCCTTAGTTTGATTCAAAGAAAGAGTGATCTCTGCCTTTTTAAGCAATCAAGATGGTTTTTCAAGACTTTGATCAGATATCAGAGCGAAGAAGATTAGAAAGGGAGTGAAAGTTTAGGAAAAGGGTTACAATTGTTGTTGTTTCTATTTTCCTTTTAGTCGGTGTTATTGTTGCATATGTCGTAGCCATCGTGATTAACAACGATAAACACAATGAAGGCAGTGATGACTACAAAGCTCCTTAACCTCAAAAACAATCTGGAAAGCCAATGTCACGTGTTGGAAAGGACATCGACAGTGTATGTAATAGGACCAGTTATGAAGCTACTGTTAGTTTTGTAAGGGACTTTGTCCCATATTGAAAATAAGTGAGGGATGGGGTGGCTCAGCAACTATAAATAAACCCCCTCCCCCTTCCATTTATATCATCTAAAAACAAAAACAAAATATTAACACTTAGGTCTCCTCATTTGGTGAGTAAGAGAAACACAAAGAGTAGTAAGTTTTTTTGTGAGTAATTTTTGGGGTGTATTGGGGTAGGGTTTTGAGAGTGTGTGTAAATACTAGTGAGTTGAGTGTTGAGTGTAAACACTTGTAAGTATTATTTTTCTCCCTAATAAAAGGGTATGCAGTGGCCCCGGAGACGTAAGTACAATTTGGCCAAACTTCGTTATCAAATTTTGTATGGTGTGTTTGTTCTACTGGCATTTTAGTTGTGTGGAAATAGTCTAATTTCTTTACAATTGGTATCAGAACCTTGGAGAAGTGAGTATGCTCTGTAGTCACGACAGTAGTGGATCTTCTACATCAGAAAACTTTCCTTACGTGTGTTGAAGCTTGGAGTTAGTATGCTCTGCATTTGCCACAGGAGTGGATCCTTTGCATCAGAAAACTTGCCTCAGGTATTTTTGGCTACTGAGTGGTGTTATTAAGGAGGTTCTGTCTAAGGAGATTGGGTAGTAAGTGGGAGCAATTGCGACCCCTCTAAATTTTCTTGGGAGCTTTAGCTAAAGTTCTGTCTAAGGAAAATTGGAACTTAAGTGGGACCTGTTGTATCTCCCCACCCAACCTTTCCTAGGAATCGACTTTAATAACTACGAACCACAATAGTCAGAGGAAACTAGAAGCCAGTGGGAGTGATGGCATCAGATGATATGCTCAACAAAATCGATAAGTTCGATGGCACAGATTTCGAATACTGGAAGATGCATATAAAGGATTATTTGTATCGGAAGAACCAGTTTCTACCACTCTTTGGAAAGAAGCCAGAAAACATGTTAGAGGAAGAATGGGTTATTCTTGACAGGCAGGTCCTTGGACCAATTCGAATGACCTTATCCCGAAATATAGCCTTTAACGTGTTAAAGGCAAAAACCACAAAAGGCCTTATGGAGGAACTGACGGAGTATTATGAAAACTCGTCAGCAATAAACAAAGTACATTTGATGCGGCATTTGTTCAACTTGAAGATGGCGGAAGGCACCTCTGTAGAACATCATATCAATGAACTCAACAAAGTCTTGAACCAGTTGAGTACAGTAAATATTGATATCGATGATAAAATATGAGCTTTAATACTTTTGTCATCCCTCCCAGAGAGTTGGAGTGCTACAGTCACATCAGTGAGTAACTCAATGGGAACCAACAAGTTGAAACTTAAGGATGTTAGTGGCCTGATTATTAATGAAGAAACTCGAAGAAAAGAAATAGGTAAAGTCTCATCCTCCTCCGCCCTTGCCATAGAATCAAAAGGAAAAAGCAGAGGACGTGAGAAATCTAAAAACCGTGATAGATCAAAGGACAGGAGGTCCAAGAAATCCCACTACTTCTAAAAACTAAAAAAATGTTGAGTATTGGAATTGTGGAAACACTGGGCACTATAGATGTTGGGCCCCGATTCGCATTAAGCATATTTTATGAGAAATCTTGTATAAGTATGAAGGTTTCGGATTAAGTAGTTGGGTTCCGGATTCGAGATCCAACAGTAGAAATGCTCTGTTTTAGTTCGGTTTTTCTAAGAAGTTGGACATCCGATAATGGGTTCCAACAATAGAAATCAATGCAAGAGTGGTT
>JANZXV010000211.1:6683617-6696483 GCA_027576455.1 Erythroxylum roigii | reverse complement strand
AACAACTATGCATTTGGAGTACAAAAAGATGGCTTTTATTTTATGAGAAAATGTTTTGGAATTTACATATGCATAATAGAGTCATGCATGTTGCATGTTTTTGCTCTCTTTTGGCTTAGAGCCATGGTAAGGTTTCATTTTATTGGACCAATAAATAAAGACATAGTGCCTTACTTGATTTATGTACTTAATTGTTATAGATGATTTTTGCGATTGGTGAGGAAGCAATTGGCCATTTGTGTGCTAGGCTTGATTTATGTACTTAATTGTTATATATGATTTTTGTGATTGGTGAGGAAACGATTGGCCAATCGTGTGCTAGGCACAACTGATTAAGCGACCCCCGTACCTTTAACATTGGTACATAAAAGTCGAGTCTCCATATTGACACCTTTCTACGGGACTTGCGGGTGATTCCACATCTAGAGTATGGATACTGATGAGGTCATCACCTAGGGTCATGACACTCTTGTTGAATGTAGTCCGGACTCACCACGAATGAAAGTTGAGCCAACACTGAGGATCGATGGGTGTGCACATTAGTTTGGCCGACTAGTGGTGTCACACTTGATTGTTTTTGCTTATCCTGATATTTGTTTTTTGACGTGATTTGATTTATACATATGATGTTTTTATACTTTTGTGTACTGCAACTGGAAACTATAATCACCGGATGAGTGAATTAATAAGCTAGGCCTATATGGTTCCTAACCAGTATACGTTGAGTTATAGGCTAGGCCTATGTGTTTTCTATGTGTTGTATGTTCACTTTATAGGTTATCTATGTTGTCTTGGTGTGTATCGAGTTCTATTCGCGATATATGTTTTTCTTGCTCACTGAGTACATAGTGTACTCAACCCTCTCTCCTCTTTCCAACCATGCAAGTTAATTTAGTAAACTTGAAGCTCTGTGAGGATCCTGCAATCTTTTGATGTTTTTGGGACATTACCGCACGTGGGTAGTCTCTATTTTGTACTTTTGTTGCATAGTGGCTCATGAACTGTTTTCTTTAGGTTGGTTATGTGAATATGTTTTATGATTTTATAAATTTAACTCTGGACTGTTTTGTCATTGTAAAAGACCTTATGTATGAACTTTGATATTGTTTTTGAGGTTGCTTTGAGTAGACTTTAAAGTCCTAAAATTATGGTAAAATTTTTGGTGTGCATATAGAAGTGTGTTAAAATTGTTTGCAGGTTTTGGGATTTTTAAAATACAATTGTTATGTTACCCAAAATTTTCAAAAAAATGGAGAGAGATATTCAGTTAGCTTTGCATAGTTGGATTAAGGATACCGTGAGTGTCCTTAGCCCGGGTATGCGGCGGTTGTCATGGGTTCGATGTGGTACTGGGTCGTGACAATTAAATTACCATTTGTAACAACCCAGACCACCCGCCCACAGATATTGTCAGCTTTGGGCTGCCCCTCGGGCCAAGCTCCTCACGGTTTTGCTCTTCCCACCCCTTGGGAAGACACGTCTTAGGGGGAGAGGTATCCATACCCTTATAAGGCATACTTTGTTCCCTTCTCCAACTGATGTGGGATCTCATCATCCACCCCCTTAGGGCCTAACCTTGTTTAGGGCCCAACGTCCTACGCTGGTACATCAGGTCGGGAATCAGCTCTGATACCATTTGTAATAGTCCAGAAAACCCTCTCATAGATATTGTCCGCTTTGAGCTCCAAGCCTCTCACGGTTTTGCTCTTCCCATCCTTAGGGAAGACTCATCTTAGGGGGAAAGGTATCTATACCCTTATAAGGCATACTTCGTTTTCCTTTCCAACCGATGTAGGATCTCATAATCCACCCCCTTAGGGCCAAGCTTAGCTGGCACAACAGTTCGAGTACCGGCTCTGATACCATTTGTAACAGCTCAGACTACCCGCCCATAGATATTATCAGCTTTAGGCTGCCCCTCGGGTCAAGCCCCTCATGGTTTTTCTCTTCCCACCCTTGGGAAGACGCATCTTAAGGGGAGAGATATCCATACCCTTATAAGGCGTACTTCGTTCTCCTCTCCAACTGATGTAGGATCTCACAATCTACCCCCTTAGGGCCCAGCGTTCTAAGCTGGCACATCGGGTCGGGAACCAGCTTTGATACCTTTGTAACAACCCAGACTACTTGCCCACAGATATTATTTGCTTTTGGTTGCCTCTCGGGTCAAGCCCCTTAAAGTTTTGCTCTCCCACCCTTGGGAAGATGCGTCTTAGGAGGAGAGGTAACCATGTCCCTATAAGGCATGCTTCGTTCTCCTCTCCAGCCGACGTGAATACCTCTCCCCCTAAGACGCGTCTTCCCTAAGGATAGGAAGAGCAAAACCATGAAGAGCTTGGAGTTCAAAGCAAACAATATCTATGGGAGGGTCATCTAGGCTGTTACAAATGGTATAATAGCCGGTTTTCGACCTGATATGTCAGCGTAGGATGTTGGGCCCTAAGGGGGGTGGATGATGAGATCCCACATCTGCTAGAGAGGGGAACGAAGTATGTCTTATAAGGATATGGATACCTCTCCCCTTAAGACGCGTCTTTCAAAGGGTGGGAAGAGCAAAACCGCAAGGGGCTTAGCCTAAGGGGCAGTCCAAAGCGGACAACATCTGTGAGCAAGTGGTTTGGGCTGTTACATAACTCCTAGAGTCTAACCTTCAATTCGTAGTGCAACGCAATTACGAGATGCTGCTTACAATGTTGATATGGCAGTAGCTAGATGGTGGTATGCTATAAGTTCATTATTCAATGTTTCCTAGTCTTACTATTATTAGCCTATGGTGGATGCAATAGTCTCTTACGGTCTGAGATACAAAGCTCCTTCAATTGATGACTTAAGAGGTAAACTTTTAAGTTGCTCAGTTTCTAAAATGAAAAGTTATTTAGTAGAATGGACTACTTTTGGGAGTCATATGGTCCGGGATACAAAACTCCTTCAATTGATGACCTAAGAGGTAAACTTTCGAGTTGCCCAGTTTCTAAAATTAAAAGTTATTTGGCAGAAAGAAGAGTGAATTCGACTACTTTTTGGTGTTCAATCATGTGTGATGATTGGAAAAATAGGAGACAAGAGTCTATTATTGTTATTTTTAGTTTACTTTGCAAATGGCTCAATGTTTTTGAAGTCAATTGATGCATCAACCTTATTAGAAATAATGATACTTTGTTTGAGATATTTGATGAATTTGTGAATGAAGTGGGGCCATAAAATATTATTCAGTTCATTACTGAAAATGATTCGCTTATAAAGTAACATGAAGAAGGTTACATAATAGATATAATTATTTTTTTAAACTCCTTGTACTGCTTGTTGCGTTGGCCTAATGCTAGAGAATATAAGGGATCCTAGGTATTTTCCTATTATTGATGAGACTATGCAGAAAGCCAAGTTCACCTATAATTATGCATAAGTGTTGAATTTAATAAGAAAGGAATTTACCAATGGTAAGAATTTCTATTGTCCTGATGTGACAAGATTTGTAACAAATTTCTTATCACTTTAGTCTTTCGTTCAGTGAAGAAAGAGTTAAGATAAATGTTTACAAGTGATTAGTCAGTTACATCTCAGAATGCTAGGTCTAATACTGGATTGAAGGTTTCCAGCATTATAATGGAAGTTAGAGAATTTGGTCTCAATGTCAATTTGTTACTTGAGTTTGTGACCCTTTGGTGAGGATGCTCCACTTGGCTAATAATGAAGAAAAGCCAATAATGGGTTTTTTTAATGCCATAGAGAGGGCGAACGAAGCAATCAAGGCCAATAGAAACATAGGTCTTCTTTGTACACACTGTATCTTGTAATTATCAATGAGAGATAAGAAATGCAACTTTCTTCTTTGTTGTTTGCAACTGGGGTGTTTTTGAATCCCAGTATATATTTAAGACTGAATTTGACAAAGAAAGTTAAAGTTAGTAGATGAATGCTATTCAATAGTACAATAATTGTTGGTCATGAAATGATGCAAAATCTTGAGAGCTCACAAATGTAGCTTTATAAGCTGTGTTTTGGAGATTTTGGATTGCTGATTGCTATTCGGCAAAGAGCAAAACTTTCTTCATGTATTAGTTGTTTCCTTATTCTTATTTTTTGAAAATTAATTATCACTTTATTTTGTTTATAACCTAACTTTTTTCTTCTTACGACTTACAGTTTCTTGATAGGATCAATTCAGAAATGGTGTTCCAGAATTGCAAAGGTTTGCAATTCGGGTTTTAAGTCAATGTATGAGTGCAATAGGTTGTAAACGAAATTGGAGCACATTTAAATTAATCCATTCCAAGAAAAGGAATAAATTGGAGCACATGAGATTGAAGACTTGGTATTCATTCGTTATAATTTAAAGCTTCCAGAAAGATATGTTATTATCATTATTAATTTTGATATAATTTCTTATAATTTTCTAATAATCAAATTCTATTGTTTACTAGGGCTCTTAATAGCATAAGTAGTTTAACATATCCAACTTCTATTGATAATATCGATCTTTTAGTGAATTGGGTTTTTAATGGTAGATGTGGATGACTTGGAAGATAATCTTAGATGGGAAAGCATTGACATGTCATTTGGTGCTTTGAATTTGAATGGTGATGATAATGAGACTCATCACAATGATGAAGATTTTGTACTAAATGATAACTGGGGTCAGTGTAGTTATAACGAGTACTCTCCCCCTTAGACGATTGAATGAAGTTTCAGGTTTTTATTTTTCCACTTCTTTTAATTTTACTTATATTTGATGTATATGTTAAATTCTATATATGTAATGTAATTGTAAATGTTTATTTTTATTTCAAGTTTTACATCTACTTAGTTGTTTCCACATCACGAACTCTTGTCGTAAATTTTAAAGTTGTCTATGGATGTAAACCTTAGGTCAAAAATGACCTTTTTTCCTATGAGTAACAAGAATGTTTGCTGAAGGTTTATGATTGTGGTTTGCATGTTAGACATATTTTTCACTTTTTACTTTTTAATTATTAAAATTTTTTATCACTATTTATTTTTAAATTTTTTAAAAGATACTTTTGTAATACATGTAGTTCTAGTACTGCATATTCTTAGTCTTTTTCTTTTTTCATTACTTAATTAAATGAGAAATTTTATGCAATTGTTATTTTGATAGTTTATAAAGCCATAAAAACTAATGTTATTTAAATTATTTTTATATATCCTAAATTTCTTGTTGATATGGAAAAACATTTTAGATAATTAATCTTAATAATTATGAAAGGCCATATTTTGTAACGTGTCCAAATAAAATTATATACTATATGGTAGCTGATAAATGCTTATCTGACTATAATTATATACTCATATTTAACAAATTTTGCTGGATATTTAATAGTTTTATAGTATTTTTGGTACTTAATTAGCTTTAAGTGTGTTTATAAGGGATAATTGCTTTCTTAGACCAAAAGGAGAAGAATTTAGATGAAATTGTGAAATGAAACGAAGATTTGAAGAAATTTGGACCTACACGACCATGTACAGTGACTGTGTCAGTCTTTGTAAACGCGTGGAGATTGAAGAATTTTGGTTCTGGTTGTGTGGAGTTACACGACCGTGCATATCACTTGTAAGTGTGCTTGTGTGAAATCATGAATTCAGGTATTTTTGGAGATGTATGGTCACATACACGCCTGTATAAGTTGACTGTGTGTAACTTAGAAACATTTACTATAAAAGGAAGTGAACATAACCAAAAGAGACTTTTATTAATATTAAAAATGAATTTAGAAAATTCTTTTGTATTTCTAGAACCCATTTTATCTTTTGTTTTCAAAATATGCGGTATAAAACTCAACTAAAAAGAAAGAACCGAGTTTTTAAGTAATTTGGAGTCATAATACACGTATAAAGGCAAAATTTCTCATTAAGAACGAGGAAAATATGAAGATAACATCAAGATATCTGATAGAGAGCTTTATCCAATCCAAACTTGTAAGAAGATTCATTAGGAAAAAAAAAGGATATTTAGAATTATGATTTCTTTGTTTTCTAGTTTTCTTTTTGCATTTTTGTCATTGATTTCACTTTCTATAAATAGGAACCAAACTTGTTTAATGTCTAGGTGTAACGAACCCTAAGTAGTGATAACAATATGAGTTGATCTTTTTATCTAATGTAATTTTATTGATTGATTTATTGTGATTCACTTATGTTTTTTTATTCTTATTTTAATATATTTGGAATAAGATAAGATCTATTTCTACTCGAATTAGTCGAATCCAATATAATTTAGAAATTGAATTGAATTCAATTTCAATGGTTAAATTCGAAAGTTTTTGTAGAAAGATCTATAAAAATACTGATACAATTTGATTTCTCAACTCTTAGTAGTCCTTCTAAAGCCCACTTTTGTCCCATACTATGAAAGAGGAAATGAAAAGAAATATAAAATTTATTTTTCAATTTATCAAAAGAAGGAAAAATTGGGTCATAAAAAATTGTTCTTTATAAAAGAAATAATAAACAAACTTTCACGATAAAAAAATCCAATTATATTATATTGATTTAGAGACATATATGACTTCAATAAAAACTAAAACTAAATAATAACAAGATTCGATAATCAAGAATTAGACAATTCATAAAATTTATGGCGAAATTGCATCTATGGAGTGGACAAATTATTCACTGACTAGGATTGAAAATCCTATATTTTACATATCCATACAATTGAGTCATTGGGTTTTCGAAATAATGTGTAAAGAAGTGCTTCAAATTATTGCTATTTGACTAGGACCTATTCTAAAAATAAAAAAGTCGATACATTTTGAATTGTTTATGTACTTTACCAATCGAGGAATACATACAGTTGAGCATAGTAAAATAAGAAAATAAAAGATTTATTTGAAATTATTCGTTTGGAAATTTTCTGAAAAGCTAATCGTAGGTTTTTCTCTCCATCGGATCAATAGGGCCATTATACTCATTCCTAAACTTGTTGAAAATATGAAATATAACCAAGGTATATTTTTTTAAGAGTTTGAGTGGATCATCAAAAGAAGAATTAGGCAAAAATTTAGAATACATTAAATGAAAATTTTTTATTCTATCTAAAACTTTCTCAGTCATAAATCTAAGTTAAGAGGAATTTTTTAATTTCTTTTCAGTTGTATATATTGCAAATTCAAATTTGAGTATAAATTTATCTTTATTCCGCCGTTCATACCTAATTTATACATTCCATATCCACATATGAAGTTGGATACAATTTTATGTGATTATGTAACCTGTAAACAAAATGATCCAATCTACTTTGCATCTTGTATAGTTTGTTGACAATACTTCATGAGACCAGTTAGCATGGGGAACATATCGTAAATAGTTATGAAAAATTTTATATTTGGTTCTTTCTTTTGGTTGAGACGTTTGGCAATGACACATAATGCATGTTGTGGCAGAACTCTGGGGAGAGTGTGACTGGGGGAATCACACCTTGACTCTTAAGATTATCAATTTATAATAAAAGTAACTTAATATTAAGGAGTAAAGCAAAGGAAAACTAATTTATGATAAAAGTAAGTTAAAGAAAGCAAAACTAATTTATATTAGTTTCAAAAACCAATCTTGCCTAAGTCCACTCTTCGACTTTTTTAAAAATTTAAGTGAGCTTCTTTTTTCAACAAGAGACTGAAAAGGAAACTTGTTGTAATAATTTATTTTTTCATGAGTAAAAAGTATCTTTTTTTATAATTATAAGAAGAAGAGTAACCAGCTTAAAAGTTATTGGGTTTGGGGTTAAACTAGTTGTCAAAAATAAGAAATCGTCATTATCAATTACTACTTATTGTTATTGATTGATCAATGTGTAGTTGACCAATGTATTAACTGTTGGAACATTAATGTTACTCTTGAGAAAAATTGTATTGGTTGATTAATGTGGGTTTACTGATGTAATAACTGAGTTGATTGTGACAAATTGGTTGACCAATGCAAAATCAATATTGCTACAAAGTCTTGGTACACAAATTTAACTTATATTTTTCTACCATTAACCTATATAAATCTACCAATACACCTAAAATCATTACTCTAACGTCTTTAACTGGGTAAACTTAGTCTTTCTAATGCAAAATTGAGTTAAAGCAGGTCTTTAAATGTAACAAATGTATGTTTTAATGATCTTCCTTTCCTTTAAAATCAAGAGCTTCATACAATGAGCTAAAATATAAATGTGTTTATTTATAAAAAACCTTTAAATTATCAAAGTGATTAAGCAGGAATTATACATTACATTTTCGTTTATAACTTTATTACGCTTGTTTCTTGGTCTTGATTTTTATAAATTAAAAACTCATGTTCGTGAGAGCTCTGCACGACCATGAGTTAGCTCTCACAACCATGCAGTTGCTGCATAGCTGTTCAGCTTGGTCTTTCCTCCTTCTTGAAAGAAATCATTTCATTTGTCCCAGAAACAAATCGTCCTAAATGTTGCATAATTTGATTTGGTTGACATTAGGGGATCTGGGTTGGTTGACATTAGGGGAAGAGACTCGTAGTTATTCTGGTAAGGGGTGACTTTTGTATTGTTACAAAGAAAATAACAGAGGATGTCCACAAATGCTTCATGGTTATTCATGCTCCATCCTTCTCCCTAATTCTGTGATAAATTTACAAAAGTAAGAAGGAGGTGAAGTGAAGAGAGGGGGATTTCTGATACGAAGAAGATGACAGAGTATTCTTAAATTTCTGGACTGATAAGAAGAAGATAACAAAGTACAACGGTTGGTCAGCTTAGCTCATAAGCTACACATTTTGGAAGAGATATAATAAGACAGGGTTATATTAGACAGATGATTTGAATTCCATCATTAGCTAGGGGTCCCATTTTGTTTTTGTTTGTGTTGTGTTGATAATGTGACAGTTGACATTGCATTGTTACAAACCTAACAACCTCTACTAATCTAGACCTTAACAACAAACACTTCGGACCCTTGTAAAATAGTGGCATATTGTACCAGAGTTGCAACCTATTACGGATATCAGTAGTTATGCTAATGTAATCAGTCAACTGATTGTTGCCTGAAGAGGCACTCTTATGAGCATGGTTTTTCCTAGTTTGCTAGTTATAAATCTGCAACACAACACGAGTCTATTGAATTAGAATTGTCTTTCATGTTTGATCTTCTTAAACAATATGATATGAGCAGCAAAAATAAGAAAACATTCTAATATTTGAATCGTACCAATTTGTGACATATATTTGTACATATCATGTTACAGTGCAAACGCTTCTAGCTGTTAAGCAAATTAAATTGTATTGAAATATAATATACACATTGTTAACTTTATGTATAGCGTAAACAGACGTGTATTGTTTATTTAAAGTAAAGTGTAGTCGTTTTTGTAAATAGACAATAGCTTCTGTTTTGTTTTACTTGTTTTGTATATAAGGAAAATCTGACTTATGTAACTTAATCAAGGGATCAAGAGTTAGGGTTTTGGGAACTGTATTTTCTTCTCACAGACACGTATTTGGTTTGAGAAGCTTGTAACGATGGAAGGTGTTTTGCACGAGTCACACGCTGGATCGACTCTAGATCCCAGATTGAGAGGTATGCCTGAAGAAACTCAAATATACCTTTAAGGATTATACTATCCAGGTATGAGTTTAGTTACTGCAGTCTTGAATGGGAATAATTTTTTGAGTTGGAGTAGATCGGTTAAAATAGCTCTAGAAGCTAAGATGAAATTAGGTTTTATTAATGAAACTTGGATTTTAACTCCTTTACCAGATAGTAAGAAGGTCATTGGCTCCAGGTGGATTTATAAGGTGAAGCTTAAGTCTGACGGGACTGTTGACCATTATAAGGCTAGGTTAGTTGCAAAAGGATATCATCAAATTCAAGGAATTGACTTTATTGATAGTTTTCATCAGTTGTTAAAACAGTAACTGTACGTTTATTGCTAGCTGTTGCAGCACATTTTTCTTGGCCTATACATCAGTTAGATGTGAATAATGCATTTTTGCATGGCTTTATTGATGGGGAAGTGTACATGACACCTCCGTATGGGTACACAAAGGTTGGCCCTAATGAAGTTTGCAAGTTGAATTGGTCCCTGTATGGCTTAAAGCAAGCTTCATGACAATGGAATTGTGAATTTACTAAGAATTTGCTTTCTTACGGTTTTTTACAATCACAACATGATCATTGTTTGTTTACCAAATCCACTGTTCTACTTTTGTTGCCCTTCTTATCTATGTGGATGACATTCTATTGACTGGACCATCCGAAGTTGTCTTAAGTGATGTTAAAAGTTTTCTGCATTCTACTTTTACCATTAAGGATCTTGGCCTAACTAAATATTTCCTTAGTTTAGAGATTGCTAGATCATCTACTGGTTTATATGTTAATAAGAGGAAATATGTATTGGATATTCTATCTGATTCGAGTTTAACTCGAGCAAAACCGATTTCTACACCACTACCTAAGGGCTTGCAATTAACTGACAAATCTGGTCAATTATTAGATAATATAGGGTAGTATCGAAGATTAATTGGTAGGCTATTGTATTTGGGTTTTACTAGGCCTGACATTACTTTTGTCGTTCAACAATTAAGTTAGTTCCTTAATGGTCCTTGTAAAGGTCATTGAGATGTTGCTCTTCACTTGTTGAAATATTTGAAGGGTTGTCCTTCTAAGGGTTTGTTTTTTCCTGCTTCCACTGCATCTTCTGTCACTGCAGTATCATCTCTATGTTCACTTATGGCTTATTGTGATGCTGATTGGGGATCATGTTTGACAACTCGAAGATCTATTTCTGGTTTTTTATTTTTGTATTTTCTTGGGTTCTTCTTTAGTTGCTTGGAAGACTAAAAAACAGCCCACAATTTCTAAATCTTCTGCTGAAACAGAGTATCGCAGCATGACTTCAACAGTGTGTGAATTGTTATGAATTTCTTATGTGTTGCATAATTTACAGATTTCTTTTACTTCACCTATTCCTTTATGGTATGATAACAAGGCTGCCATACATATTACTGCTAATCCAATTTTTCATGAACGCACAAAACATCTTGATATTGATTGTTATGAAGTTTGTGATCAATACAAAGCTGGGTTTTGTTGCTCCTACTCATATTTCTTCCAAGGACTAGTTAACAGATCTTTTTACCAAGGCTTTGGCAACCCCAGCTTTTGTTTCTCTTCTGTCCAAGTTGGGTTTGGTTGATATCCACCAAACTCCAACTTGAGGGGGGATGTTAACTTTATGTATAGCTTAAACAAACGTGTATTGTTTATTTAAGTAAAGTGTAGTTGTTTTTGTAAATAGAAGATAGCTTCTGTTTTGTTTTACTTGTTTTGCATATAAGGAAAATATGACTTATGTAAACAGTGAGTTGAAATAAATAAAGTGAGTTCTTATTATCTTCTCTCTTCTTTCGGAGAAATGTTTCCCACGTAATATAAAGAAATGAGTGCTCACCACCAAAGAAAGGCAACAGCAAAAGAAAAACAAACAGACAAAGAAGAGAATGCAGAGAAAGAAGAAATTGGAGGCGAGCATAAAAGTTAGGTAACAACTGAGGAAAGGAGACAAGATTGGGCCGCTGGAGAAGTACCAAATAGAAACAAAAGCTCCAATGACGCTCAGGATATATATCGAAACAAAGATATGCCCACGAGAAGCTTCATACATATTATGCTTCCAGTTGTTACCTACAATGCATGCATCCCTTCTAATCCTATCTCTCTTCATTAGTTTATTCATAAAATGAATGGTTCTCCATATCCCACTCCACTAGGTACTTGCATAATTTATAGAGAAAATGAATGTAGACCTTCTTTCATTTCAAGAGTAATGAAGCTGTTTTATGTATCAGCTTCACCTTCCGCATCCAAGTGCTGTCAATATATATTATAGATAGTGAGGCCGCTGCATCACTCTTGTTATCTCTTTGCGTGTAAAATTGAGAAAAAAGATCAGATGAGGAATAATGTGTACACTGGTACAGTAGTGTTATCGATTACGGCTACATTTTGAAAACTGGAGTTTATATATATATTAATCTGTAATTTAAGACTTTAAATGAAAGGGTTAAGGGGCATCTTAACTACCTCTTCCATTGTTAATTATATGCAAGGGGAATGTTCATATTTGTTTTGTCCACGAAAATGTCGTTGAAAATAAACCTTATCTCATGATTACATCCTTCTATTTAACTAAGGTTCTATCTTTGAGACTCTTAAGACTTTTCGATCTTATTATATTAAGTATAGTAGAGTCATTAACACATTTACGCGTTCAGAATCATTGAATTTTGATACATACAGTATGTGGACTTACTCGAGTGAACTACTTAAGATAAATTAAATATGTTGACTCGGTTAGCAAATATGTTTTTGTAGAACAATTTTGCGTGGCTGCTTGCTACTACTTGTGCAGGCTGTAAAATCCTAAACGCCATATCATATGCTAATTAGCAAAGGAAGTCATTATATTACATAGCTTTTCGTTATGAGGTATAACAAAAAACCGCTATAACTATGTTGCTTTCTGAATTAATTATATATCATGGAGAGACTATGTAAAATAAGAAAGATAAGGAAAGGAACTATATATTAGTTATTTTCGTTTTTATTTCAACAACTAATATTAATGTTTGTGGATTACAAGGCTCTAACAAACATTACATCCGAAATAGTAATAAAAATATTTACAGGAAAGCGATTTGCTGGATTTTGTATATACACTAGTAGTTATGTGTATTATATTTTATAAAAAAAAGGAACGGGAAAGATATCTGTCGACATGGTACCATGGACGGAGCCATGTACAAGGGTAGGAGGGCCATGGCCCCTTCTTTCAATTTTTTTTAAATGTACTTATATAATTTTTTAATAAATAAGGACATTTTTTAAATG
>JANZXV010000211.1:6663268-6681303 GCA_027576455.1 Erythroxylum roigii | reverse complement strand
GCTCATGAGCAACACAAGGGATGCAGAGTTCAAAAAATCTTTGGCCCTGGATCAACCTCGCACGATTCAGGAGATAAAAAGCCGGGCGGATAAATACATCCAGCTTGAGGAAGTTCTAAAGAACATAAAGCGCAGAGCAGACGACCGCGGGTCGAGTGGAAGATCTGAGGATGTACACAAAAGGCAGAGAGGTCAATCGAGTTGGCAGAAACCAGTCGATCGGCACGATCCGCGGCGCGAAAACTTTACCCCGCTCAATAGGCGATATGTGGAGGTGTTGGAAGTCATGAGAGCTGAAGGGGAACCCCTCCCAGAACCTAGGGCCATGATAGTTCCCCTAAAATATCGGGACACCTCTTTATACTGCCGCTTCCATAGAGATGTCGGTCATGATACGAAAGATTGCTGGAATTTGAAGAGGGAGATCGAGCTCCTCATCCAGCGAGGAAGGCTGAGTAGGTTCCTAAGGTATGGGCAAAATACCGGTCGAGATAACGAGGGTAGAACCGATCGGCCCGACACTTGGCGAAGGCCTCAAAGGCAAAATGACAGATAGGATGAGGAAAGGCGGAATAGGAATCTGGACTACCGGCATAACGCGAGGGCACAGTCTAGGGCAAGAAATGATAGAAATGTCGATCGACAAGATGACCGACCGGTTAGGATCATAAACATGATTTTTGGGGGTAATGCAGCAGGAGGGTCAACCGCTAAAGGCAGAAAGAGGTATGCCAGGCAGGTCGGTGAAAACTTACCAGCAAAGATAAAGAAGCCGAACGATGGGGCGATATCATTTGATGAATCCGATCTAGAGGGTGTTAGCTGTCCCCATGATGATGCATTAGTGGCCACCTTGAATATGGATGGTAGTGATGTGAAACGGGTAATGATCGATACGGACAGCTCGGTCGACCTGTTATATTACGATGCTTTCAAGCAAATGGAGATTCCTGAAGAGCGACTGTTGCCAATTGAGGGGCCCATCAAAGGGGTAACTGGAGCTTCGGCCTACCCGTTCGCTCGGGTATCACTGAATGTAAAATTCGGGCAGAAACCACGCTAAGTGGAGAAGAGTGTAGAATTCTTGGTCGTCAAGTTTACAGGAGCATATAACGCTATAATTGGACGAGCTACCCAGAACGCACTTAGAGCGGTCGTCTCCACCTATTACCAGGCCATGAAGTTTCCAACCCCACATGGAATTGGCGTTGTCAGGAGCCAGCAGAAAATTGCCAGGGAGTGCTACCTAGCGGAAACAAGAGCGCTAGACGGAGCGGTATTCTTAACGAGCTCTCGTGGTGGAGAAGTTAAGAAAGAAGCTGAGATGACGACCATTGCAGAATAGAGGCCGAACAACATTTTTTACCAATAGATAAGCTTGCTTTATTTAGTTTCTTTGTTCAGCATTAGCACTTTATTATTGCCTAAGCTTTTGCGCATGTTATTCGTGGGAACCTTTTTTCTGATTGTGCCAGTCAGGCTTTTTAACGGCCCACATTTTCGTCGTCATCAATAAAAATTTCAGGCTATTGGCAGAAACAATTTAGTTAAATTAAGTTAAAGGCAAAGCAGGCCATCCATCATTCGACGATCAACAAGCGACCAATAGGTCGGAAGCGACAAAACGATCGAAAAACGACCAATAGGTCGACAACGACAAAACAATCGACAAACGACCGATAGGTCGGAAGAGACAAAACGTTCGACAAAGCGACCAATAGGTTGGAAGCGACAAAACGTTCGACAAGCGACCAATAGGTTGGAAGCGACAAACGACCAATAGGTCGGAAACGACAAAACAATCGACAAACGACCGATAGGTCCGAAGCGACAAAACGTTTGACAAGCGACCAATAGGTCGGAAGCGACAAAACGATCGACAAACGACCAATAGGTCAGAAGCAACAAAATGTTCAATAAGCGACCGATAGGTCGGCAATGCAAGCGACAGAACATTCGACAAACGACCGACAGGTCGGCCAACAACCAATTGGTCGACAATCGACTAATAGATCGACATCGACGTTAGTCGACAAATTTGCCAACACAAGATGTTGGAACCGCTCGATATTGCTCGACTACGGCTTTCGACATAGCTCGGCCCTCGAGCAACGCTTGGGCCTCGACAACAGAATCTTAGATCGCTCCGCCTCGGCACATTGGTCGGTGTTATTATTCTTCGAGCAATGGATACACCAAGTGTTTGAAAAATGAGATTGCTTGTACGAAATTAGCGAGAGTCCTGTTTTTCGTCTAACAAAAATACAAAAACAAAAAGCAAGCGAAGGATAACAATAGCAAGTTGTTATTTCCAAAAGGTGGCCCTGGTCACAAGCCTGACCAGGTAAGCTTCAAGAAAGGAAAAAAAACAAAAATCATTCCTTCGTAGGAAGAGACGAGCCAGCAGCCAGCTAGGAAGAAGTAGCCTCGGGGGCCGGCAGCACAACCGGGGTGGGGTCAGGAGGAAAGACAATCGGATCGGTAGAAAGAGTGGCCGGATGAGCGACCAAGGGGGGACAAGAATTTGCCGGAAGAACAGGAGGGACACCCTCGAGAGACTATTCTTCCTCCTCATCCGAGCTAAGGTCTAGCTCGTCATCAGGAATTTCCCGGGGTTCTTCATCTATCACCCCCATAAGTTCCCTTAAAGAAAGGCCGAGATCGGGGAGAATCATCGGCTCGGTATATTCCTCAAAGGAGAGAGGTTCCGACCCGTCAGGAACATGAAAGCTATGGCAGCTCTGAAGGGTGGAGAGAATCAGGTCGTAAGCGTACTCATGGCACTCATCTTCTAGATGCCGCTCTTTCCATCGCTTGATTGCAGCGATTCTCTCCCTTTTAATGGAGCCTTGCAACTCCTTCACTCTGTTCTCAGCTCTTGTCTTGGCCTGCACCGCCTCGTGGCAGTCCTCAAGGAACTTGGATTGGAGCTCTCGCTCTATCATCACCTTAGAATTGGCGGCGCGAACCTCACCCTTCAGTTCCACGTTTTCAAGCCACAATGCGTCATATTTTGCCTCCAATGCATTCTTTGCCGCGACCACTCGGCTCTTCTCCTCCTCCCCTGAATCAAACCGAGCCTTCCAAAGGTCTCTCTCGTTCTCCAAGAACTTCTTTTCCTCCTCCAAAGAAGAAACTTGAGCTCACGCGAGGTCTCTCTCCTCCGTCACCCCTGCAAGCTCTTCTTTCACTTTGGAAAGTTTCTGAAGCTCAGCTTTCAAAGTGTCGCGCTCCTTGGCACAGCGGTGCATTTCGTAGGCAAACGCCATACCCCTTGTGCAGTGACGGACGAGACGAACTGATAGCGCCTGGTTATCCAACTTACTTATAAGTTCCTCGTCCAAAGGAGGAATAATGTTCTCAGCAATGTAGAGCGACACATCTAAGTTCCCAAGTGACGCGGTCTTGTCCAGACTAATCGCCGGCTGCCACTTGTCGATGCTCGTTGATTGCCTTTTCCCTTTGCCCTTTTTCGACTGGGCCACACGATCTTCGCCTTCTTCCGCCTCTTTTCCTTTCTCCCTAGTGATGACCGTCGAGCAGGGTGGGCAGTCGAGGACCCGGACGGTTTTCCTCTTTTTAAGAAGCGGTCCTGCACCCTCATCCTCTTCCGCTGAGTCCACCAACAAGGTTGGCACCATCGGTTGCATGGGGGCCGTCGCCCGGACGAGCTCTGCAGGCGGCTCGGAAACAGCTGGTAAAGCAACCTCCAAGCTAGACTCCCCCTCTTTGCTCGGCTCTTGGGTCTTTTTGGACGGCTTGACAGCCCATCGTTGGCTTTTAGACGCACTGGAGGACCCGGAAAAGGCACTAGCTCTCACCATGGCTGCATAAATATGGAAATAGGTTAGAAAATGAAACCAAAGCCTACAAACACAGCAAATAATGAAATTATGAAGGGTCAACCAGGAGGGGCAATCTCTTCTCCTAGCCTGCTAATACGGGACGGGGGGCTAATTAAAAACGAATCGGCCGAGGCCCCCTGCGATACACCATAATCAGATGATCGAAGTCATATCGGCCAAGCGCCTTAATGAGATCGACCACCCACCATTCTTTCCCACTGAGAACCAGACTCGACATATCATTCCACTGCTCGGCCAGGGGATATCTCCACGGCTCGGATCCGAAGGATGATCTCGGAGGCCTCACGAAGAAGTACTTCGTCTTCCAAGATTGGACCTTCGAGGCCGTCCCAGCGGGGCGAAAGCGCGCATCTCTGTATTAGAGAGAAGGAATCCCGGCCCCGGTACTCGGGCTCTGATTCATTCTCAAGAAGTGGCGCAGAATGCCGACCGATGGGGGACAACCGAACTGATAGCATAGCAAAGCCAGCCCGTTCATAAATCTCCAGATGTTCGGAGGAATCTGGCTCGGCCTTAGTAGGTACGTGCGACACACTTCGTCAATAATAGGAGCATAAGGGAGCCTCACACCACCAATCGAAAAAACGCTTTCTGAAACAGCGAAATACCCTCCGGAACTGCTGTGAATCTGTTCACCCACGGCCGCCAATCGGGGTCCCCACGCCGAAGGGATGCTATTCTTGAGAACCGAACGATTTAAATCCACCGCGGTCATCGAGGATTGTTCGTTCGGAGGACTTTCGACGAGTTGCCCATCCTTCCGGGCACTCGCCCCCTCATTCCCGCTAGCCTCCGGCATTTCCACTATCTCCACCGCCGCTGCTAACAACCCAGTAGTCGGGGAAGATCTTTCGGGAGTTTCCTCCCTGGAACTTGCTCCATCTCTAGGACTGACTGACGACATCTCTACGAAAAGAAATTTGAGGGGAAAGGGTTGGAGAAAGGACGTACCTAGTCTGATGGTGGAAGTCGGAAATTTGAAGACAGCGGAAAGAAAACTCCGAAAACTGAAAGCAAGAAGGTGTGGAGGAAAACAAAGTGGAAGCCGGGGAACGAAATAAGCGTGAAGAAAGTCTACAGTCTGTCAATCCTGAGTATTTATAGAAGATCGACGGAACGGACGTTTCAATCAATGCTTGACGCGTGGTAGACATCCGAACTATCGCGGACACGCGACAGAATCTGAGCCGGAGTAAACTAGGGTTGCTTGAAAACTACAGCGGCACATTACTTGAAAGGACACGCCTGACGGCTGTGCGACAGTTAAAAGGATGTACTCGATAACTGTACTGTAGCCAAAAAATCGTGTATGACAGTCTGTCAGATGACACGAACCATTAGTAATGATCACGCCTAAAGTTTTATTTAAGCCTAGTCACCCGATCGACCGGCCTTGCTATTACAACATGTTCGATCGACCTACCCATTATGCCCGATCGACTTGTTGCATTGTTATAGCCGATTGATCGCTCCCATCATTCCTTCGACCGGTCACTCAAGACATTACGCCTGTCCAGTCGGCCGTATCACATCATAATCAACCGATCGGTTCTAGCACGAGCTGTCTACGAAGCATGCTTCTGCGTACTTATGTACTCCTTCGATCCTTCCCTTGGCTCAGACTCGAAAAGTATGGGGGCCTTATGGTCGGGTCCGCTGTGCTAGGCCCAGGCCCATCTACACATGTCCATCACGGCCCGTCAGGAGTTAGACTCCTATGCAAACACAATGACTCACGTAAAGACCTAAACCTAGCCGCAACTCCAGGTATATAAGGTAATATTCTATCGTGATTCAGGTACGAGAATTCAACCCTGCCTTTCTCTGTTACAGCAGCCCAAAACTCTACAAAAATACTGACTTGAGCGTCGCAGGGGCCTCCCAGGAAACAATTCCCGGCCCGCCGTTGTTTGTTTTGCAGGAATCTCACAGCCAAAATCGCACTGACTATGGATCAAGTCAACGACGTTCAACCTCAGCAGAATCAGGCTGAACCAATATTAGTTTCTCATTAGCATAAATTATGAAACATAATCAGTAAACGATTAGGAAAACAATTAGTATAGATGAAGGGATATCTTAATTGTCTAAGAAAATATGTATAAATGCTCATTTCCATAAGAATTTATACAAATAATATTTTTTTTTCATTTATCTTTTCACTTTTTACATGGTATTAGAACTTTCTTTATAAAAATAATAAAAAATTAACTTTCTGGGTTTACTTTATTTGAGACACTATGATCATCTAGCTGTTTGGTATATCACAAACTCTTTTACTCTTCAAGATGATCACAACAATACAAACAATGTATAAATTCTCATTTAGTCATTTATACATGCCCTTACGCAATGATAAAAGTATCTTTGAAGGCTCTATATTTTGTTGTTTAAAGGAAGAACACAGACTTAAATCGTATTGGCCTTATTTGGTAAATGACTGATCAACTATTTTTGGGAGATTGAAAGATATTTGGTTATTTGACCATGGCAAACCGTTAATAATCATATTTGATAATCAGCTGATTGGGTTGACGGATTGAACCTAATCCGTTGTTTTTGAAAACGCTTTTCACAGGAGCGTTTTGCTCCAACAAAGTAAGGGATAAAAAGATAATTGTGTCTAAAAGTTATTACAAATTACAGGAGAAGAGAGGAAAGATAAAGAGATAGAGATAGAGATAGAGATAAAGATAGAGATACAAAGGAATAAACTGTGAATTCAATTTACTCGAAGTTTAAAAAATACTCTGATTTATTCAAAAATTAAACCAGGATGAAACTTTTTCTTTAATAAAATTTTGTGCTTCATATCAGTATCATTATTTTTAAAAATTAGTATATTTTTAATTAAATAAAATAAGTATAATTGGATTTGGTATTGCACGATACAAAAATTGCTACCAAATTATTTTATACTATCAAAAATTTTCTATAATGTTAGATTCAAATATTGAGTTGGGTAAGAAAGTTTCAAGTTATATTCATTGTACTTATTAATACTTGGATTAAATTTTATAATTAAGAAGAATTAAATCATTAAATTTAAAATATTTTTAAACATAAAAATGTTTCTACAAATAGTTATCACGTGTAAAAAATTATTTTAATGTTAATTTTAATAGATAAAATTATTAAAAATATTTTTTTATTTTAGTTATAAGATTAGACTAATTTTATTAAGGGATTACAATTTCATATAATTAAAAATAAGTTTTATGTTCATTAATTACTACATTTTTTTAGTTTAGTTTCTAACATTAATTTAAATAACTATTTTTTATTTTTAACATAGGCAAATAGGTTTTAGTTTATTTAATTTTGATTGAATGACTGAAGAGAATTGAACTTAAGCATAAATTCTTACGAGAATATTCAAAGAAATACTAAGATATAATACTAATGTCCTTTTTTTTTAAGCCACACTCTCATAAGTCATTTTACACATTATCAGCTAGTATTAAACATTTAATTTTACGAAACATCTTTAAATAAATAGTTGATATTATCCGATGGTCAAATCAACTGTTAATTTGTTGTCAGCTAACCGCTAATAGAATTAGCTAACAGCTAATGCAATCTGCTAATTGCTACACAGGCCATTATTTCTTACTAGCTATGTCAGCTATGTAAGCATACATATCCCTCGTTTGTCATGTCAATATTTGAATAAGATGACACATCAGCCATTATGCCCGTACCTTGGACTCAAAAGGTGGAATCAGCCACCCCAGCTTCCCCCACACCCAGGCCCGACCAGATGGTGGGGGGTTAAACTACGGTTTGATTCTAGCCAGCTTCTCGGAAAGGCGGCCCAGTGCTCGGTTTGCACAAGGAGTCACCACATTGGATGAACTCCCACACTGCCGCTGCCGAGACTCGAACCTGAGACTTTGGACTCAAATTCCTTCCCAATAACTAACTGGGCTACCCGTGCGGGCATCATACCTAATTCTTACCTCCATTACATGAGCATATGTATCAACTACCAAACCATCGTCCACTTCAACAGCCATGTTATCATTGGTTCCTTACTTTGCCACATCAACATCTAGGTCCCACTTATGTCATAGTTCAACTCAGTTGGTACGATTAACATCACGTTTGACTAACTAAGTCAATTGTTTTCTTACTAGTTTTTTCTTTACTTATATTTCTAATATTTTTAGGTGCCCTGAACTCATTTTTATTTCCTTACTAGTTTTTTCTTTACTTATATCAATTTCTAAGATTTGTAGGTGCCCTGAATTAATTTTTAGGTTAAATTAGTCAAATTTTAGTCCTAGACATAGTTTTATCATTTTCTTGTATTTTTCAAACCTTATTGTTAAGAATCTTCTTCTTTTGTGCACTATTTATATTTTCAAACTTCACTAATACATTCCTTAACCAATTAATGTCATCTTTGATGAATTCAACTATGATTTATAAGTTGAGAAAATGTGTAACTTTTTCAAAAGGTAGGTCTTGTTGGTGTATCATTACTACTCAAACCTACCCGGAAGACAAACGAAGTAGAATATATATCTATAAAATGTCTAGTATCTTGGAATAACATGAATCATCAAATCCTTATATAGTTTCATAATACTACTTATGAAAAAGTAGCCAAACTCAATTTTTAATGATTTGATAATGCTAAAGAGGCATGAGATTTTCTAAAAAGTTGTTACCATCTATTTGATGATGTTAATCAAATTCAATTCTATAGTATTCATCACATGAATCTATAACTTGCCCAAACTATTTATATTTGTAGCTAAAACCTAAGCATTGATCTCTGCGGCCGATAAGATATCTGACATTTATTAATGACTCTTAAAGATGAGTTTAAGTCCAGTTGTAGCTCTTTTTCCATTAAATTTCTCTATTAAACCTTTACACTATGATTAAATAACTAATCATAGAAGAAACTTGACTTTATGCTTTTTGGAAGAAGAATTTTATTCCCTCTAATGATGTTATTCTTTTCAGACAAACCTTTTTTTTCCATACCTCTAATAAGAAATCCCATAGAGTATTTTACAATTACTACAAAAAGAGTGGTCATCATATCTCCTAGTGCAGAAAATGATCTTGCTAAACTTTTTGATAAGGTAACTCTTTCAAGTCCTCTCACTATATTACTACTACTCTTATTGATATAAATTGTTGAACAGAGACTACATCTCCCATATTTTCCTTGAAATATCTTTGTACCCTTATATAATAACTCTAACCAAGTTCATCTCCCATATCAAGTTTGTCACATCAGGTATTTTATCTTCATAGTACTTTAATTTACTTGTTATAATCACTTGACCTCTAGCTCCTCCATATTTAATTTTATAAAACTCCTTTGTTTTAAATATTGTTGATATTTCATTAACTCTACTATGCATGTTCAAAGTATAAGCAGTATTCAAACACTTAAGTTGTCTTTACCTATCACTTTTCTTATTCTTAAAGTTTCTTTAAATCTCATCTTATTGGTCAATTATTTGAGGTTGGTGTTAACTTAATTCTTTGGAGTGATGCTTATAGTATGTAGAATCCATAGACAAGTGAGATCTTTGGGACATGGCTTAAGGTTGGATGAATGTTTGACCTCACCCCTCTTACCTTATATCCAAAATTGTTGGTGTTATTACATATAATATTAGACACTCCCATCTTGGTCATCTTTTTCAATGTTATACTTAGATCTTTAACTTTTAGTGATTCATTATGTCAGAGCAAGTTTAAAAATCTTTGATTGTATTTCATGCCAACTTTTCAAAAGTCATACTTTACCTTCTATTAATTGTGATTATATTTATTTATTCATGCCAACTTTTCAAAAGTCACACTTTACCTTCTATTAATTGTGATTATATTTATTTAACACCCCTTTAATTTGATATATTATGATATTTGAGGATTTGCCTCTTATGACACTATGGGATATTATATAAACTTTGTAAATGATTTTTTTATGCATAAATGATTTTATCTCGTGTTTCACAAATTTTAATTATTCCTTTTGTTTATTCACTTTGTAAACATGATTCAAACTCAACTTTTTTAGCAAAATAAAAATTTTGCACACTGATAATGCCATAGAATCTAAAGATAAATATTTAACTTTATTATTCTTGATTAATATGGAACTATTACCTAACGATCTTATCTAGGTACCTCTCAATATTGTAGACCTAAACAAATGCATTGACATATTCTTGATACTATTTAAGCTCTTCTCATCTTTTCCTTTTATTCAGAAACCTTTGGGGGGGATATGTTGCATTTATTGATATCTATACCATCCATCATCTCCCTACTTTTTTTTATAGATAATATCTACTATAATGAAAATTTGTATAATTGTACTCCTAACTACCAAACTTTTAAAGCTTTCGATAATGTTTAGTTTATTCTTCTCCAACCATATGAATATACCAGACTAGAATCATGATCATGATTATATTGTTTTCCAGAGTATGAGAAAGAACATAAGGTATAGGTATTGGGATCCCTTACATCAAAGTCTTTGTATCTCTTAACATGAGATTTTTTGAGATATAAGATATTTTTATCTCTTTCAAAATTCTGAGTCAATGAACCTTTTTGATAGTTTTTCTTTTATCCTAACATATCCTTTTTTGTGATATTTCCTTTGAATGATCATTTTCTAATGGTCTTTATCAATTCGGCATAGCCTACACTTATTACAACTGTACCTCTAAAAACTATGGATTTATCACCTCCTCCAAATGATCCTTCTCTTTTTACTCACTCATTAGAATCTTTTACTCCTCAATTTGTTACTTGTGGTACTAGTTACATAATTTTCCTTTATCTCCATCTTTAAGTTTTTTTAATGTTTATTATGTTGTTCTCCTCTTTATATAGACCTCATACCTATCGCACAAGCTTTGACCTTTTATGGCAAAAAGTAGTAGTAGAAAAATTGCAAGTTTATCACTCATACTTAGGATATGGTTGATTTACCTTTAAACAAGTTTGCTATTAGTTACAATCAGGTCTATAAAATTAAGACTCGAGCTGATGGGCAGTTAAGTGATATAACGTCTAACTTGTTGTTAAAGTATTTACATAAGAGTACGACATTGACTATAAAGGAATTTTTGCTTATGTAGCCTATTCAACCTTAATCCACAGTCTAATTGCCATTCTTGCTGGAAAAAGTTGTCACTATTTTAGATCGATATCAAGAATGCATTCCTTAATGGTGATCTTATAGAAGAAGGATATCTATAACCTTAATTTGATTATGATCATTCACTTAATAAAGTTTGTTGTTTTTGCAAAGCCTTATATAGACTGAATTATCCTTCTTGAGTCTTATTTGCCAAATCCAGGTTTATCATTAGTCTTTTTGGTTTTGAGTTTAAATCTTCTGGTCATGCATTATTCCTTTATAAAATAGATCAAGAGTGTACTCCTCTTCTCTTATATGTTGATGACATGATAATTACTGATGATGACTCTCAATGTACCTCAACTTTCAAATATTTTCTACATCAACAATTTAAAATGAAGGATTTAGGTCATCTAAGTTATTTTTTGGGTCTTGAAGTTTCATATAATGAATTTGATTATTTTCTGTCACAAGTAAAATATTTTACGATTGCATCTCTTAGGCTATTATAATTGACACTAAGACTGCTTGCACTCCACTAGAATCCAAAGTTCATCTTTTTTCTACTATTAGGACCCTTCTCAATGATGGTACTCTTTATCTTTTATTTGATGATAGTCTTATATGTCTCATTAGGTGGTTGTCGTCGCCATCATCTTATATGTCTCACTATCTCTTGACTAGATATTACTTTTGATGTTCAAATTATCAGTCAATTTATGTCAACACCTTATATCACTCACTTTTCTATTGTTCTTTATATCCTTTGACACATCAAAATTACTCTTTTTCATGGTCTTTACTTATATCATTCATCTTTGTTAGAGTTACAAGCGTACTCTAATGTTGATTAGGTTGAAGATCTAAATGATCATCACTCCATCAATTACCATTATTTCTTTCTTAACACATCTCTAACTTTATGGTACATTAAAAAAACAAACAGTTAGCTCTCACTATCGAACTAAAACGTAATATTGAACTTTTGCTAATACTACCTTTGAGCTCCTTTAGTTACTTTGGTTACTTTAAGATATGGGTATTTCATATTCTTCTACAACTCTTCTCTTTATAAAAATTATAGTGCCATATAAATTGTTCATAATGATGTTTTCAATAAAGATACCAAACATACTGAAATTGATTGTTACCTTACAACTTGTCCTTACTTCATTATAGTTTCATATCGTCCACATTTCCACTAAATTACACCACCTTAGCTATTTCAGGAACTTAGTTTTGAACTCAAGAAGCCTTATCTCTTTATTATCTTAAGTTTGAAGGAAGATGTTAGCATATTTGTAAGTCAACAATTAGTTGTCATTAACATTAATTTTGAGATACACTTAACATAGGTTAAGGCATTTCTTTAATTATATAGTCAAACTATGTATAAATGCCTTTTTTTGACAAGAGTTTGTACATGTAGAAACATAAACAATATTTTTCTCTCATTTAGCTTTACTCCTTATAAGAGTAATGCAATTAATATAAAAATAGCCTCATTATGGGTGGCATATTAATTAGAGATAAATGATAAAACTAATCTAGAACAATGATAAATTGCTCTTTCAAGATGTAAAATACTCTAGAAAAATGATCAACTTATTTAAAATAGTATCATTATGGCTAACTTACTAGGTACAAGTGATATAAATAATTTGAAATAAGGATACAATTACTCTTTTGAACTAATGCAACGATCTAAGAAAAATGACGCAATTAATTTAAAATAGTCTTAATGAGTGACATGCTAATTGCAACTAATGCAATTATCTAGAATAGTGATGTAACTAATTTGAACTAGTGATGCTATTCATATAAAATAATTTTTTAAAGAATAGATATAAAATAATTTTATTTTAGATGACATGTTAAGCATAAATGATGCAATTAATTTAGAAAAATGATGTAAATACTCTTTAAGGTTGATACAACTACTTTATGAAAATGATACAATCGACTTATACTAGATTAATGTGGGCAAGGCTGTATATTTCATGTCTGTCTATCGGAAAAAAACCACTCTACTAGTTAAGAGTAGGTTGCGTACTACGAGATTAATAATGTCTATCTTTATAAATTTAGATACTAATGATGGACTTAATTACTCTAATTACAATAAGGAATGTGTAGAACTTTTGTATGACTGTTTGTTTGTTAATGAATATTAATCATTTACATGTCTTATTTATACTTATTTTCATGTTTAATTATTCATATGAAAAAGAAGAAATGTTGATCTATATACAAATTAATTATTAACTCTTGTATGTCATGATTGAAATGTTAACTAGTTTCGGTGGATTCAACATTCAAAACGTGCCTATGGCAACCTTAGTGTTAGAATAATATACGACTCTAAAATTTTTCGCATTTACATTAGAGTTTTGTATCAGAGAGAGGTTTCGGAACTCTGTACTTTTAATTTAAAAGCTTCAGGTAAAGTTTGAGAATAATAATAAAAACAAAAACAAAGAACGTGCTTTGACGAAGAGAAATAGGCGAAATTCTCTGGAGTTTGAGGGGGCAAAAGGGCATTTTACAAATAAGAAAGGGGCTGATTACTGATAAGATAACCCACACAGAAAAGTCAAAACAAGTTCCGACTGAGATTTGAAAGACAGAAGAAACAACCTTAGCTTGGCTGTCCTGATTAGATGACGTCACTTATTGCGTAAATGGTCACTCCCAGCTGTTAGTGTCAAAAAAATTTCAACTCACACATCAATATCGTTGGACACACGTGTCAAACAATTTCCCCATCTTTTTGGCCTCAGTGGCCCCACTGCGTGGAACAACTCTACTCGCCCCTAATTCCAGTCCCATTCATTAGTTTCTCTTCTGCCGACTGGGGTTGGCCCGTGGAGAATTGGTTTGGTTCACTCAGAGATGGGAAATTCAGAGATTAAAAAGATCAATCAATCAAGTCAAATCAAATCACAAGATTGCTTCTTCTTCGTTGCTGAACCACCGTCTCTAACAAGTGATCTGATCTGGTTGGTGAGAGCAGTTTTGATGGTGTTTATTTTATTATACTGAGATCCATTGCAGTAATTTTAACGTTTCTTATTGTTTTACTAAGTTCAAAAGACATTAAAAAATTATAAAACTAATGTTATAAAATACTTATATCATGATTTACTCATAATTATTATAATTTACCATATCCTAACCCCTATAAACAATGCGTTACCAAACGACTCATTTTCTAAACACATAGTAATTAGGCTACAGTGTCATGTTTATATCATTAAAATTAAAACTAATTATCATAAATAATAGTATTACGGTTGTTTACATCTTTTTACATGAAGATTTTATAAAGATACCATAATTTGAACATTACTTCTCTAACAATTTTAATATCTAATTCGTCGCGTTATGAAAAATAGATAGTTGAGTGTTAATGATTTGTATAATTAAATAATTATTTTATGGTTTTTATTTAAACTTAATGCATTTTAAACATTTTTTTAATTTACTTATATCTATGTCCGAACTTATATTTAGATTGCATTACATTTTAATACAACATACGTTATCAGGGCCAGTAGGGTCTTGTAAATGTGGAAGACCGCATGGGTTTGGATCTATTAACCCTTAGTTGTGAAATTTTAGATAACTGCAAAATTAGGACTCGCTTTCTACAATGTCAGGTAAACAAGAATGGACTTGTTTGCAGGCGTTGTTGATTTTGTGTTTCAATGGCCATCTCGGCCCAGGCAATAGAACATTATATAGGCTTATGGAAGTCGAGGACTGGCTACTTCATATCTTCAATCTGTCTGTTAATTTTTTTTTGGTACACTCAAGATATCCACCGACAGGAACATTTTTAATATGGGAGGGCTACAGCTGGCCCAAGAACTTGCTGCATTCTTAAGGGTGGGATTCAAACCCCCAATCACTTGGTTAAGCGACGAAGGCATGTACCACCTACGCCAATCCACTGGGTTCAATCTGTCTGTTAATGATATTGCTTCGAAGTCACGTTGGACAGGATAGTATTTTTACAAGATCAAGGGATGAGGAGGTGAGTTAAACGTATACCTCACATTCGAGCACAGAACAAATTTAACTTGATTCACCACTGCTTAACGAAGCTTCGTTGTGCCAGTTAACAAAATTAACCTGTGACATTCAAAAGTATAACGAGACATCGACAATTACGACTTCCACCTGAAATCAAAATCGCCAGATTTAGTAGCTAGAACGTTCCCCTATTAAATCTTGGGACATCTATGTAGCAATTAGCATACAACAGCATGTTACATCAAAAATACATTACACCTGGTGGCATGACAAGTGAACAAGTGTGAGGCATGCATTAATCCCTTCTTACCCGAAGACTGTAATTGGTGAGTTGTACAGTTGCGTTCCCTCCAGATTGTGTAGAGAAGATACTGCATATTAATTTGTCAAACTTTTGTTGATTGGGGAACTAGATTTAGCGCAGCAGATGCACCTTAAAATTAATACTCCATCTATTATTTTGTATTACAGTATCCACTCTAGCCTATTTGGGAATTCGTAGTTTTGGTAACCGGACAAGTTATAGCCCTCTCCACAAAAGACAGGAACTTCCATTTCCAATAATAACTTGGATGTAAGGATAAATTTGATCGCTCAGCCTCAGAACTTGAATAAAACTCCAGGTATGCTCTCTGTTGATTTTAATCCCCAAAAAATTGGAGTCCTTAATAAAATATTCGTTGATTCATTTGGATCAAAGGGATTCTCTGTTAGTTAGGATCTTCCATACCCTCTACGTGAGAAGCACATTTGGCATAACTTGGACGGAAGTTATTCCAAGTCTACCCTTCTGTTTAGATAAACAGAACTCAGTCCATCTAACCTTTGCCCTTTTGGCCCTCCCAACCTATAGGAAGTTCTTGATACATTTCTCGATCTCTTTGGTTAGCTTCCTTGGTATACACAGATGTGCAGACTAGTGTATATTTAGATTTCTAAGCACTGAAGAGTCAGTTACAATCTTCCAGTTTCTGATAGGAATCTATTATGCCAATTGTTGATTCTTTCTTTAAACTTCTTCAACAAAGGAAAGGATTTCTTAGTATCTTGGCTTCGTAGTAAGTATTGGGATTCCTAAATACTGGAAGGGGGCATATTGGATTGATAAACCAGATATATTCCTCAGCTCATCCATGCTTTGGATGTAAACTTGAACCAAGCAAAAGCATGCATTTCAGAGAGATCAGTAAGGTATTAAACACATGCATTAAACACATATATATATCACCGTAATATATACAACAGCGCGGTAGCATATATCTTATACAACAACTGTAATGTAAAGATCCATGCATTTAATACAACATATATATACATGTGTGTAGCAGCGGAAGCTTTAAACCAAGAACCGTATAATACCTCCAGCCATTGCCGTGAATCACCGAGGAGCTGAACGTGTTTGGAGCGTTTCTATCCTCTTCCGTAAGCAACAACGATGGTGTCGACGATAATGCTAGGCGAGGATAGGGGACTAAACAATGGATATAAATCCACTGAAAAAACCACTCATAGCCTTCGGCCATCACAAAGACGGTGAGCTAGGTAGGTGGGCAACAGAAATAAGTGGGTAGGGTAAAGTCCTTTTTAAATGGACCATATACATGATTAGGAGACAACCTTACACATTCCACAAGAAAAGACCACCTTCTGCTGCCACAAAGTAACAGTGAAAATAATTCTGGCACATGATCAAGGAAGGGACAATTAAATAATTTCCTAATGTTGAAAGTTTTCAATTGTTGGATATTTTAGTCTAATATTTAAAATTATAAATATTTCCAAATATAAATTTAATATTTATTATTGAATAAAGAAATTATAATGGTCAAAATTTTTAGTAATTAAATTTAAATACTAAATGATATTTATCTAATGCATAATAAAATCAATTTATGGAATATAAACAACAACAGAAATTGAAAACCATATTAAT
This sequence comes from Erythroxylum roigii, assembly GCA_027576455.1. Taxonomy (NCBI): domain Eukaryota; kingdom Viridiplantae; phylum Streptophyta; class Magnoliopsida; order Malpighiales; family Erythroxylaceae; genus Erythroxylum; species Erythroxylum roigii. The sequence continues at coordinate 6,664,349 of JANZXV010000211.1, read as the reverse complement.
GTTTTCATAAATATTGAAATTAAAAACAAAATAAAAATATTACTAAATTTGAATACCAAAACTAAAAATAAAATAGAGCTAAATAATTCCTTAACAATTGCATGGAGTTAGTATTCCAGATCCTCTGTCCAGTTTTATTCTGTCTTATTCTGTCTCATGAGATCTCAGCCATTTATTTTGCGGGCCCCACGCGGGTCCCATGCGGATCCCACATGAATAGATGGTTAAGATTTATTGAACACAATAAGACACCATAATATTAAACAGGAGATCTGGACTCTGGAGTTAGTGGAACCACACAAAAAAAGAGAAGCATTAATATATACTATATGATTTGTTAGCGTGGTTGGAAAGTTGCAATTCAACGAAAAAATAACATCGATTTTGTAAATACTTTCTTTTCTTTTTTCCAAATCATAAATCAAAAAGTCTTTTTTTCCAAATCATAAATCATTAATCTTTAAGTTGGAGAGATAAGTATATATTTACTTAGGCTATCTTTGGTTATACCTAATTAAAGTTTTTAATAGAATAGAATGGTTTATGATGGAATAGAATATAAATAGATGTAATATTATAAAATTATTATTTAAGAAAAATATAAAGGTTGATAATATAATATAGTAAAATATTATTTGAAAGATAGAATGAAAGAAATGTTATTTAAAAGATGAATGGAGTGGAAAATAAGTTATTACAATTGTTTGAATAATCATGTTTTCAGATCTTCGTTCCATTCAATTCAACAATAATTGATTATCCCAGGTAGGCTGCTTCCTTGTTTATGTAGTGTGAAAATTGAATAACTCGTTATCTTTGTTAAAGATAGAGCGTACGTCGTGTTCATGTGTTGTTGCAATTGTTCCGCAACTCAAACGCAGGAATAGATAAGAAATTGAATGGTTATTCTGAAAAATATAATAAACGAGGAATAGAATGGAACGAGTATTATTTTGTTTGGTTTACTATTAAAAAAATTTTATATCAATATTTGATTTGAAAATATAAACTTAGAATGACAAAGAAATAATTAACAAAAAGACCAAAATATTCGTTATAGTCATCACTAACTATATTATTA
>JANZXV010000211.1:6649202-6659791 GCA_027576455.1 Erythroxylum roigii | reverse complement strand
ATCAATGCATAGTCATACTTGACAAGCATTGGCAAAACACAATAAAACTCGAAGGTTCTTACAATAAAACACAATATTAAAATATAGGTTCTTACAAAGTTTTAGTGGGCATTTCTAGCCCCAATTCATCAAGTCTCATAAATTGAAATTTCACAGGAGTTACATGAATAGTAACTGAATAAGCTCACTTTTTCAATTATAAAATGTTACCCACACTACATGCATACTTAAAACACTCATTTCACGCATTAAAACTTCTGCTAATTCCTCCTTTAATAATTCTAACGTCCAATTAAAGTTCGGGGTCCAACAGTTTTGGACTAACTGCTTGAATTATAAAAATTATTCTTTTTAAACCAATGATAAAAAGTAATAATTGGATGGGGTCTTGTCGTTAAATTAGGGTCAAGTACAATTGAATTTCTCACTCTTTATATTTTATTGATTTATTTTGGTTCTTTGATAGTTTTAGTTTATTAGTTAATTAATTACAAACCCTCATTTTGTTTTGTCAATTGAAATTAAGAAACTAGTTTTTCAGTTTTCTTAGGATTCGACTTGCTTTCACGACTACTATAAGAGTTTAAAAAATCAAAATTAATTTTAAGGACTTCGACAACCTGATCAAAATTTTGACACTATTTTTAGGGAACTATTTTAGTTTCTTAGTTTCTTTGCATTATTTACAATTTACTACTAATTTCTTGTCTTTTATGACTCATTCTTCTCAAATAGGTGGACTACAATATAATCCAGAAATGGAGCGTCACTTAAAGAAAGAGAATAAGCAAGGAAAAGGCCATTCACATCTAGAAGTGAAATTTAAGACGTGAAGATTATAATTTCCAAGATGTTGAAGAGATGATGCTGAATCCTAACATTAGAATGTTGAGACAGTTAGCGGCACCAAATTTGAATTAATGACCCTTATAGATATGATTTCCAATTGTAGAGGTAGATTTCAAATTAAAATTTGGTTTGATTCACTTACTCCCTATTTTTTGTGATCATGTATGGCAAGATCTGTATAAACACTTGAAATAATTTCATATTTTTAGCTTTGGAATAAAGCCACAAGTAGTAATAGAAGAACATATTAATGTCAGAATCTTTCCATTCTCATTGAAAGATAAGGAAAGGATTCGTTATATTATTTTCCCTTTAGCTTAATGACAACATAGAATGAGATGAAAAAGTTTTTTTTGGAGAAATTCTTTCCTACATCACAAGTAGCCAATATAAAAAAGGAGATATGTGGAATAAGACAATTCACCAAAGAAAAATTGTATGAATATTATGAGAGGTTTAAGGGGTTATGTGTTAGTTACCCACACCATTAAATATCTAGCTAGCTTTTAGTTCAATACTTTTACTAGAGGCTATTGTTAATGGATAGGAGTATGGCAGATGTTGTTAGTGGAGAAGCTTTGATAAATAAAACACCTGAAGTTACCAGAAAATTGATATCACACATGGCCAAAAACTTTCAACATTTTTGTTCAATGATGGATAGAGCTATTAGGTGCATAAATCAGATAAAGTAATACTAACCTTGAGGATAAAAATTTGGATTTAATTGCTTTAGTTTGTCAAATGACTATAGGTCAATTACAATAGGCATAAATATGTGGAGTATGCTCATTCTCTGGGAATTCTACAGATTTGTGCCCTACATTACAACAAGATTCTCTTCAAAAAGTTAATGCAATAGGGAAATTTCCTGGTCAAGCTTAATGAAAACTTAACTCTTATTCTAGTCAATATAATTCAGGATGAAGGGATCAACTGAAATTTGACTATAGAAATTAAGGAGGGCAATAAAGATACCAAACTAACAATTTCAATAGACAACCTTAAGGACCTACAAATGTTCAATCTCAATATTCAATTTTAGATATGTCTTTATATGAAATTGTTAAGGCACTTGCTAATAATACTCAATAATTTTAACAGAAAACAAGAGCAAACCTTCATAACTGAGGAAATTAGATCACTCAATTAGCCATATTAGTTAGTAAATTAGAAGCATAAGCATAAGGAAAATTACCTTCACAAATGGTGGTGAATCCTAAGGAAAATGTGAGTGCAATGACATTAAGAAATGGGAAGGAAATTCAATATGTATCTTCCTTACCAATAAAGGTAGAAAATTAAGAAAAAGGAGTAAAGAAAGATTAACCTCTAACTTAAGAATCAATAAAGGTAAAAGATGATTTATCTTTATCCATATCAACTAATGCACGTATACCTCCTTTCCCTTATAGGTTGGCTAACTCAAAGAAGAGGAAAATAAAAGAGAAATCTTAAAAACCTTAAGAAAGGTAGAAATCAATATATCAATTCTAAAGGCGATAAAAAATTTTCAAAATATTTCTGAAATTCAATATACCACTTTTAGAAGCCATCAAACAAATTCCAAAATATGAAGAGTTCTTGAAAGAACTATGCACATATATAAGGATGCTAAAGGATAAGGAGAGAATAATTCTAGGTAAGAATGTATTAGTTGTGATAAATAAGAAATTACCAAAAAATACAAAGATCCAGGTATGTTTGTACTTCCTTGTGTCATTGGTAATAAGAAAATTGAGTGTGCCATGCTATACTTATGTGCATCTATTAATGTCATACCATAATTAATTTATTGAGCTTTAAATTTAAATTTTTATAGGAAATTAATGTAATTAGTCAGCTAGTTAGTCGTTCTTATATGCATCTTATTGGTATTATAGAGAATGTTTTAGTCCAAGTTAACAGTTTGGTATTTTCAGTGGAATTTTACATCTTGAAAATTGATGGAGATAGTATAGAATATTCAACTTTAATTTCGTTGGGAAGGTCGTCTATGAATACAACTAAAATGGAAATTGACGTAGATGAGGGTACTCTTTTCATTGAGTTTGACAGAGAAATATTGAAATTTAATATTTTTGAGGCAATGAAGTACCCTAATGATTTGCACTCCATGTATCATATTGATATTATGGATTTAATTTTGTAGTATATCTTTAAAGAGGAAAGTGTTGATGATGAGTCGTAGATTTATGTTAAAAGGGAAGCAATCGAGCAAGTTGATGAAACTTGTGAAGTTATGGAATCATTGTTAGTGATGTTAATAGAATTGATAATATTAAAAGTTTAAATTACTATAACTCACAAGAAAATGTTATTTTCTATTTTGAAAACTCCAAAGATAAAATTGAAGGCCTTATCTGATCACCTGAAGTATATCTATTTGGGTGAAGGAGAGTCATTAACTGTGATCATCTCAAAAGGCTTGACTATCGAGCAAGAGAAAAGGTTAGTAACACTACTTAAGGATTACAAAGCTATGATTAGTTGAACTTTAGTTGATATAAAAGGTATTAGCCCAACAATTTGCATGCATAGGATTCTTTTAAAAGAAAATGCTAAGACAATAAGGGAACCTTGATGAAGACATAATCTGACAGTAAAAGATGTGGTAATGAAAGAGATTTTGAAGCTTTTGGATGTATGTATAATCTATCTGATCTTAGATAGTGAATGGGTAAGCGTAGTGGATGTTGTGCCAAAGAGAACTGGGACGATAGTGATAAGAAATCAAAATGAAGATTGGTACCAATGAGGGCACATAATGGGTGAAAAATGAGCATAGACTTTAGGAAGATTAACTTGGCCATTAGAAAGGATCATTTCCCCTTACCCTTTATAGATCAAATATTAGAAAGACTTATAGGTAAATCATGTTTTTGCTTGCTGGATGTTATTTCAGGATACTACCAAATAGCAATTGCTCAAGAAGAATAAGAAAAAAAGACTAATTTTATATGGCCTTTTGGAAGGTATACCTTTAAGTGAATGCCCTTCGGTCTTCGTAATGCTCTAGGTATATTTCAAAGGTGCATAATGAGTATATTTTCTGAGTATAATGAAAATTATCATGGATGATTTCACTTTTATGGAGATTCATTTGATGATTGCTTAAATCATTTATCTAAGGTTCCCAAAAGAAGCATTGGAACAAATTTGGTGGTAAATTATAAAAAATGTCATTTTATGATTGATTAAGGCATTATTTTGGGATATGTGATTTCATCTAAGGGCATGAAAGTTGATCAAGAAAAAGTGGATTTAATTTTCAACTTACCTTACCCTATAAACGTTAAGGAAATTTGATATTTTTTTAGAAATGCAGGATTTTATCGCAATTTTATTAAAGATTTTTTCAAGATTACGATACCATTATCAAAGTTGCTACAAAAAGATGTTCCATTTGAATTTAGAAAGGGATGCTAATAATCTTTTGATAAAATCAAGACATTATTGATAAGTGCACCTATTTTTCAGCTACCGAATTGGGACTTACAGTTCGAGATCATATGTAATGCTAGCAATTATACAGTGGAGCTATTTTAGTTCAAAGTCTTGTTATCTATTATGTTTCAAGAACATTGGATGCTACAAATACAATTATTCTATAACCAAGATAGAGTTTTTAATAGTTGTTTTTGCTTTAGATAAATTAGATCTTATTTGCTTGGCTCTATATAGTTATTGTGTATTATTATTATGTAGCATTAAAAGACCTTTCAGAAAATAAGGAGTCTAAATTGAGGTTGATACAATAGATTTTGCTACTTCAAGAGTTTGATTTAATAATAAGGGATAAAAAAGGAGTAGAAAATTTAGTAGCAAACCATCTGAGTAGGTTGGTAAAGGATGAAGTTATTTTACCTATTTCTGAAATTTTCCTGATGAGCAATTGTTACAAATGAAAGGCATGGTTCTATGGTATAGACCTTGTTAATTATTTAGTTACTGGAACTTTACCTAATCACATTAGTAAGAATAGGAAGGAAAAGATAGGCAAAATGTTATGTTTGATAACCATACCTACAGATTTTTTTTACGAAGCCTACAGAAGTTTTGTTATGGTCAAATTATTAGACATTGGGTGCCATAGGATAAACATCATTTTGCATTAAATTTTTGTCACAATTATGCATTAGGTGGTGACTTTGGTCCTAAATGAACTGCTAGAAAAGTTTTGGATAATGGTTTGTAAAGGGAGACTTTGTTTAGAGATGCTTATATGTTTTGTAAAAGTTGTGATATATGCCAAAGGATAGGTACATTATAATATAACAAAAAGGAAATGCCTCAAATCCTAATTCTTACAGTTGAAATATTTGATGTATAAGACATTCATTTTATGGGCCCTTTTCCTTCATTTCGTGGTTTTTGTTACTTACCTTTGGCAATTAATAATGTTTTGAAATAGGTGGTAGCAAAAACCAAGATTGATGCTTATGCATCTGTTTTAGGTTTTATAAAGTATAAAAATTTTCCAATTATCCACTATTAGTGATTAGGGAAGCCATTGTTGCAACAAAGCAGTGACGGTTTTGTTTAAAAATTATAGAGTACATTATCACGTAACTGTCGCATACCATCCACAAACGAATGGATAAAAAGAAGTATCTAATAGAGAAGTAAAATCTATTTTGAAAAAGATGATAATTCCTGGACAAAAAGATTGGAGTTTACGTCTGACAATGCTCTTTGGGCATACCGTACAACTTACAGAACACTGATATGGATGTCTCTTTATTTATTAATTTTTGGTAAAACTTGTCATTTATTGGTGGAGATTGGACATAAAGCTTATTGGGCGGTGCAACATTTAAACATGGATTTGGAAAAAGTTAGGGAGGCAAAGAAATTGCAATTGCAAGAGCTAGAGGAACTAAGGTTGGATGCTTAAGGATTTGAGAATTTAAAAAGAGAAAACCAAATTGTTCCAGGATAATATGGTCTTGAGGAAGCATTTTGACGTGGGATGTAAAGTGTTATTATATACTTGGCAAAAGGGTCAAATTGGTCCCTAACATTTTTACCATAATTTAATTTAAATCCAAACATTTTGAATCGTTTAAAAAGGAACCATAACATTTTATAAAAGTTCAATATAAATCCTAACTTAACATTTTTGTTAATCATCTGTTACAAAAAAATATGTGTGGCTTTTTTATGAGTTCATTATTGAATATGTATATTACATGGAAGTTGAAGTCTAAAAAATTTATTTTAAAAAAACTCTTTCTTTTTTCTATTTCCTCTACTTTCTTCTCACTTCTGTTCTTGTTATTTTGTAGCAGTTTAACTTGTGAGCTTTCCCTTTGGTTGTAATCCATACTCTAGTTGAACTTCTAGTGATCTTCTTCCAGAAGTTTTTTAGGAGGATTCCTTGTAGCTTCTTATATTCTATTAATGCACTTTCAATAAACTCCCAGTGTTTTTCTTTCATCAAAGCTATTAAAGGAGATGTCATTTTACTACCAAATTAGAAAAAAAGGAGCATTTTAGCGAATAAAAAATATTAAAGTAAAAAATAATAGGAAGGCTGTAATTGATGATCAAGAAGGGAGACAAATTGAAACTCCAGAGAAAGCATCTTCTTAATGGATTACTAATAAATTACCTTCCTTTCTGTTAAATATGACTTTTGAAAATTTTTCTCATACATAAAGGACTTCCATTCTTTCACCGATGAATGGAAGATGGAACAAGTATTACAAAGTAAAGGAAGTTGCAGTAGCACATTGTTGAAAAAATGTCTACAAAATTATTGAGGAGTTGAAAAATAAGTCGGCAAGAAATTAAGAAAGCTACAAATAGCACCACATTGTTGAAATCTTAAGGACACCGTCCTTATACACAAAATGCATGCATAAAATAACAAAAATATTTATGCAGATTTCTTAGTTTTTTTCTATGATTTTCTTTGCTCCATCTACCTATACAACACTTAAGAGAATTCCTTCTAGGAATTTTAGTAATACTCTTGTGTTGTATATTTGTGAGATTATTGGGTATACTTGGGGATTTGGGTTGAGAGTTAAACACTAACTTATTTTTATTCTCCATTTTTGTTAGTAAATTACTTCTCTTGCCTTTGTCCTTGAACATAGGCAAAATTGTCGAGCTATGTAAGTCCATCTTGCAAATTTAATTTAGATTTTTCTCAATCTCATCTTGAATTATTTAGAAAAAAATATTTGTGCCTAGGATTTATACCCCTAACAAGTGGTATTAGAGCCTAGTTTGTTTTGTCTAAAATTTTCAATCATATCTACTACGTATGAGATTAAGAAATTTCATGGTTCTACTAGTTTCCTTCTTTGGCAAGTCAAGATGGAAGCGATCTTAACACAGAAGGGGTGCAACAAAGCATTACTAGGTATTAACAAAATGTCTATTTCTTTGATGATGGAGCAAAAATAAGACATGGATGAAAAAGGCTATGAGTGCTCTTAAATTAGCTTTAGTTAATAATGTTTTGTGAGAAGTCATAAAGGAGAAATCAACAGCAACTATGTGGTTGAAGTTAGAGTCTAGACTAAAACTCTCACCAGTAAATTGTATCATAAGTCCTGTCTTTACATGCTCCAACTGGAGGAAGGTCCATTGATTAAAGCTTATGGAGATGAGTTTAATTCAAATGTCTTAGATTTCAAAGCCCTTAACATTGAGAGCAGTGAAGAAGATGAAGCCCTATTTACTAAAGTCTTTTCCACCTTCATTTGCTCATTTATCATTTACATGACACCTTGATGTATGGTAAGGAGACTATTACTAATTAGGACATCCCAAGTGCTTTATTGTACAAAGATCTTAAAGAGCAGCAAGTTGCTCATGCTAATAATATCAACCAAGGAGATGTTTTAGTAAGACGAGGAAGGCCTTAAGAGAAAAATGTTACTGGAAGCCAAAAGTCTAGATCTAAGTTAAAGAAAAGATTTGTGACTTGTTATTATTGCAAGAAAAAGGGCACATCAAGTCTGAGTGTGAAAAGCTCAGGGAAGAAAATGTTCAAGTAAGTGATCGAGGTGAAGCCAATTTTGCTGACGAAACTTAAGATGCCAAATTTGCTCTCACTATCACAACCAACATCTCTTTTCGAAACTCTTGGATCATTGGTTCAGGATGTTCTTTCCATATGTGTCATAATAAGGACTAGTTCTCCACCTATGAACCATTATCTGATGGAATTTTCCAACTAGAGAATGATTACGAGTGTAGAGTTTTTGGTGTAGGTTCAATTCAAATAAAGATGTTTGATGGAAATGTAAGGACATTGTCAAATGTACGTCATGTTCTTGAACTAAGGAAAAACATGATTTCCCCTAACATGCTTGATAATCTCAGATATAAATGCTTATCTAAAGGTGGAGTTATGAGGATATCTAAAGGCACCACTGTGGTGTTGAAAACACACAAACTATTTTCAAACTTGTATGTCTTACTTAGAGATACAGTAATTTGTTTGGTATCAGTTTCTTCATCTGTAGCAGATTTTAAGACAACCAAATTGTGGTATATGAGATTAGGCCATGTGAGTGAGAAGGGATTGGATATTCTTAGCAAGCAAGGTCTTTTATGCAGTCAAAGCACTGGCAAGGTGGAGTTCTATGAACAATGTGTTCTTGGAAAGCATATTAGAGTTAGTTTCTCCTCCACCATTAATCAAACTAAGGATGTTTTGGATTACATTCATTCAGAGCTCTAAGGTCCTTCTCAAGCCCCATCTAAAAGTGGAGCCCGTTAGATGCTCACTTTTATTGATGATTATTCGCAGAAGACGTGGGCGTATATTTTGAAGTATAAAGGTAAAGTGTTCCTACACTTCAAGCATTGGAAGACCATGATAAAGAAGTAGACTGGCAAGAGGGTTAGGTGACTTAGAATAGATAATGGCCTTGAGTTCTGTTCATATAAGTTTGAAGATTATTGCAAGAATGAGAGGAATGTGAGATACAAGACCGTGAGGCACACATCTCAACAAAATGGTGTCGCTGAATAGATGAACCATACCATCTTAGAAAGACCTCATTGCATGCTCATTGGTCCTAGTTTGCCTAAACGTTTTTTTAGGTAGACGCATTAACAACTGCTTGTTACTTAGTTAATCGCTCACCAACTTCTGCCATTAATTTCAAAACTCTACAAGAAGTTTGTTCTGATAACCCCTGTTTATTCTCATATGAGAATATATGGTTGTCCCACTTATGCTCATGTTAATAACGGGAAACTTTAACTTAGATCCATGAAATGAAACCTTCTTGGTTATCAGTATGGTGTAAAAGGATACAGATTATGGTGTGATGATCCTAAATCTCCAAAGTTATTGATCAGCTGGGATGTTACCTTTGATGAGTTAGTGATGCTTCATAAATGAGAAGCAGTTGTGCTTCCTGGTCAAAACGAGACTAGTAGTAAGGAGAAGATAGAATCTCCATCAGAGGAAACTTCTTTGAAAGAAACTGAAGAGGTAAATGAGGAGTGTGAATTACCTCATTGTTTAGTATGAGAGGAAGCTCACTCTATCACCAAGGAATGATCAAAGAGGAATGTTAAGAAACTTGAAAGACTGATTGAAACAATTTTTTTTACACAATTAGTAGCTGATTGAGCTCAAGTTTATTATATAAATTGGCGACACTTTCATGGATTTTGCTATACTTTTTGACTCCTAATTCTTGATTTTATGCTTAAATTAATCCTTGAGTGTGTAATTTTATTTTATGCAATTTGATAGTAAAAATTGTTATAAATTGGTATTAATTGCACTATTAATTTTTCTGAGAACAATTAATACTGTAAATTGCTATTGTCATTGTAGGAATCTTAAGGAGAAGGGAGTCAAAAAGATGTACTGAAGTGAAGTCAATAAGAGCAAAGGCGCTACAAGACATTCACCGCAGCAAAGTAGATTTGTCGCCACGACAAAACATGAAGAATCCAGGCTGAACTTTTAGGAAAAGTTCGTCGCGACAAAAATTAATTCTTTCGCCACGGTGAAGGATCTAGCAAAGAGCAAAGTATTTTTGGAAAAGTACGCCTCGGTGAACTTAGCGGTCGCCGCATCAAACCGTCGAAAAATCCGAATCATATTTGAAAAAATCACTCACTGTTTGACTCGACCCACCGATCCGAAACTTAAAAACCTACTACATTAGGTTAAAAGGGAGAGCAGACAACACTCTATACAGTGAGCCAACCATATACACACACCTATCATCTCTCTCACTCTCGACCTTCACCCATTATTTCTGTCCATTTTTCATTGTCGCCTTTATCATCTGTTGCTGCTGCCATAGATACTATCAGTGTATTTACAATTGTGAGTGCTCCCGAAGCGATGCTTGGCTAAGCACCATTTCCTCTAGAAGATCTAGCGATAGTGTTGGACCCCGTCTCCGAGGCCCAACATTCGGACCCATACAGCATAGAAGGCCCACAACCGAACACATATACTGACCAGAAATAGGGGAAAATTCACTTTATAAAATTCAGGGTTGGATTTTTAGTAAAATGATCCCTCGGGTCTAACGATTCTAACGCAACTGGAATCGCTCAATTTGGACTTGAAATGAAGAAGTTATGAATAAAATACTATCTTAGAGAAAATGGTGAAAACTGACCTTCACCGACTTTGAGACAAAATCCGAAAATCTAGGGGACTGAATAACCACTCGGGTTCTTCATAGAAATTGTAGCATTATGACTCTAGTTTAATTTAAAACAAGATTCGCCTCGATCCGAGC